>QRFJ01000270.1:932673-1021478 GCA_006176705.1 Cocos nucifera
TGCCACCCGCCACCCCGCACCCTCCCACCGACCGCCCCTCTTCCCGCCATTCCCCGGTGCCTGCCTCCCACATACACACCCCCTACCGCCCCCCACCCTCCTCCCAGCTGCCTACTTCCCCCCATCCCCGTTGGCCCCTTCCGCCACCTCTGCCATCCCACCAGCCCCCTATCTCTGGCCGCCCCTCCTGCGACCTCCCCACCGACCCCCGACCGCGCCTCGATCCCCCCATCCCCTTGACCGTCCCTCCCGCCACCCTACACCCCATCCCAGCCCTATTCCCACCCCTCCACCCGCCCCCACCCCCCACATCTCTTACCTCTTCGATCGCCGACGCCCTCTTATCACTGGTGCCTCCTGGGCCTCCTGTCATTGTGCTCCCCTTCCTCTGGCCCCCCCCATCTCGACCCCCTACTGCTCTCTCTCTTTCACTCTTCTCTCTCTTCTCTATCTCACTATCTTGCTTTTATTTCGTAGGCTACTCTACAGGAATCATTGTCCCTTTCTAGCATCATTCGCCGAAGATCTTTGGAGCTTTCGGTGCGACCCGCTCCTTTATAGCTGTAGGTATATAAATTTTTTTAATTTTATATATTAATTTACTTAAATTTATTATATTTATATAATTTTATACAATTTATAATAATATTATATATTTATTATAAATATTATAATTTATAGTTTTTGGATGAAATGGATATTCATATCAAGACCAAAAAGAATCCAAAAAGGAGATGGAGTCCCTGTCCAACAGGGACTCCTGGGCGCCTCCAACTTGGGCACATGCCAAGGGTGGCGTGCGCCCTCCTCCTTGCCAGGTTCTGGTAGGGGGACAAGCCCCCACCAGCTCTCCAATAGGTGCATGACACATGGACAAAAGTCAAAGTGTCAATGGTCAATATTTGACCAGTCAAAGGTCAACTTTTGACCAAAGTCAAAGGACGAGAAATGGCAGGTGACCAAAAATGGCAGGTAATATCTTACAAAATAAGACAACCTTTTCTGACTTGGACAAGCTCCAGTCAGACCAAGTGAAGGCCTCTGATCGAGCACAAACTCCTTTGGCTCAGTCAGGACAACTATTTATGATAGTAAAAGAAGAACGTTAGGTTCAATCGAGTGCTAGCACGATTTTCTTGAACCTAATTGAATCTCATTCAGATCAATTGAACTGGATCAGTTCAATTGATGATCACCAGATTCAAACCCTTATTTGTGTGACCCAGTTAGGTTCAGTTCTGTATGGTAATGGGATATGTCATGATCTCTATCATCGACATCATCGAAACTCCTTTCGATGGATCAGAACTCTTCTGATTCGAACAGCTAGAATGATCGATCATCTAAATCATTCTAATTGCTCCCAAAATCCACCAGTGACACCTAGCAGTATATGGTGGCAACCCATCAGAGCTGAATGCGAACCTCTTGGTGCAGCTACCTGTGTGATTAAGTTCTTCTATCTTGAGCCCCGATCAGATTAGGGTTAAGGTGAACTCGTCAAACCCTAGTTTCTGTCATATGATGTAATCATTCGATTCAAGTCCGATGTGAAAATCTAAATAGAAACTCTTTCTATTATTTCACTCTGCCATGGCCATGGGCTTCTGGACTTGATTCTCATGATCATCATAGGGCTGCTCCTCTACCACCGAGGTAGATAGATTCCATCTTGATGCTATCCAGTTCCTACAATGAACATGCTATAGCCAACATACACCTCAGGATTCCATATGGCTAGGAGATCGAGTAATGGTGTAGTCAAACTATAACACCCTCAAGGTGAACTGCCGATGCACCTCAGGTCAAAGAACCAGACACACTACTGCAGCATCGAGTCAGTCATTGACGAGAAGGTAGACTTCCTAATGACTACTCGAGGTGGTCACGCTCAGTGCCCTCATTCTCTAACGAGTACCTGTACTCTCGCTCCGGTGTCTCCACACCGTAGACTCAAGACTCATCTACTAAAGAGAAGCGATCGTACACCAACCTTTCGAATCAATCACCATCCTCGTGATGATCCTATGGTCGGAAGCTGTTTATGAGTTAATAATGATTATTCATGTCTTAAATTTTCAACTCTTGAAAATATGAATTATCATTATCATTAACTCAAAGGATGTATCACAGACACTAAATACACAGGTGTGATAGAAAATAACCCATTTCATTAATTATAGTCAAAATTATAATTTTGCCCCTAGAAGTGTATTACAAGTGTCAGCCAATTCTGGCTTCTAGGGCACATATATCTAACACGATGATGATTTGATCAAATCTGATCGAATTGGATTCGATTAGGTTTGATCCGATTAGGTTATGTGATGACCTAATCACCATGGGAGATTTGATCCTAATTTGATCAGGGACTGGATCTAATTAATTTTTAATTTGATTAAAAATTTATTGGATTGAGTTAAGCCTAATTTGGTTGGGTTTAACCTGATTTGATTAAGTTTAGATATATTTGTTTGGTTGAAACTAATTTGGAAAGGTCAAATAAGATTCATATTTTAAACTTCAAATTCTCTACGCCACCCAAAGAAGACCCATTCCTCTCTCCATGTGAATTCTAAATTCATGTGAATTTTTCTCATGCTAGAGGATTTCTGTGCCCTTTCTCATTTGCTTTTGACTTGGTCAAAGGGTTGGACCAATTCAAAGTAAGTTAAATTTTGAATTCAACTTGATTTGTTAGTGTTTGAAATCAATCCTCCCTCTCATCCTTATCTCCATGCCTCTCTTTGTTTTGTCATATTTTTTTAGAGAAACCAAAATGTGCACACATAGAAGGAGAGTCCTTCTGCATGTTAAATACTTGGGAGGGGGCATTGGATAAGGATAAGAGCTCACTTGATTTTTGAAATCAATGGTTCAAACAATCTAACCTCCTTGCACTTATCTTTTCTCATGCAGTTTTCCCACAAAAATCATGCCAATAAAAAGGGTGATTTTTTTGGCATGCGAAAGAGTGAGAGAAGGCTACATGAAAAGGTTACTTAGAGAGAGGGGCACACATCCTGAGGGTGAGAAAATTCTAGAGAGCTATAGGTGTCTTACCTGCACTAAATTTATTTCTCTCATGCCTTTCAATTTTTCTTTTTTTTTTTTGGACGCCCACTCTAGATATGATCTAAGTGGGGTTTCAATAAATAGAAAAGTCCTTTATCCATGAAAATTGGTTTCATGAAAAAATTTCATAGAAAGTGGGCATGAGGGGTTTCTGAGCATCAGGGTTTTTTGAGCGAGTGAAATCCTAGATTTAGGTCTTTGAATTTGTATAGAGAGATAGAGTACTGTGAGTGCCCAATCACTACTAAACTTTAGACTGAAGGACCCAGATCTATGATTTTATAGGTAGATCTTGAAAACTTTTTCAAGATCTTATAGCAAAAGATTTAAATAAATTAAATATTTATTTAAATAAATATATAAATATCTAGATCTTAGATCTATTACATGATCAAGGCATGATATTAAATCAAAAATTAAAATCAAATAAAAAAATAAAAGGTTGATCAAATCAACCTAGATCTATACTACAACAAATGCAGGTACGAAGTTAATAGATCAGATCTATTATCTAAGCAAGTTAGATATTCTAACTTGCTAATCCGGGCTTGAGGATGAAGTCATGAGCCACACACACATCCAGCCTCTAGGAGTCATCCACACGAGCCTACGATCTTTGATTTGAAGTTCGATACAGGAAATCAGCACAGCATGCTAGTACTGTGCTAATCCTTCTTCAATGATTGATCCGATGCTCTCTTTTTTGAAATTTGGACTCTCCAAAATATGAGAAGGAAGATTAGAGTTTACTGATCTGAGACTCTCTTAGAAAAAACTCAAAAAAAGAAGAGATTGAAAATAAAATAGCCTAGAAGAAGATCCTCTTCTTCTTCTCTTTTCTCTCACCTAGATACTTAGTTTGGTGCCTATGGAACCCCCACACCCAAGGATCCTCTTTCTCTAATTTTTGCACACCCCAAACCTCTCTCAATGCTCTATATTTCATAAAAAAATTAAAATAAAATTCATCCAATAAATGGAGAAAAAGAAGAGTCAAAGTTAGATCAAAATCCTAGACTAGGAATATCCAAACATGGAAAGTTGTTGGGGCCCCCAACTCTTGGGCGCCTCCTCCACAATTATTGGTGTGGACCAGCAAGGGAGGGCACATAAAAAATAAGATTACTTTTATGGAATAATAGAAGAATTAATTAAAAGAGGGGATGGCACTTAAGGGAAGGTGTTTTGGTCAACAAAGATTCTATCTCATAGAATCTTAAGTAAAACTAACTCCTCTTTTGACTTGGTCTTCCAACAAATTGCCTTATGAGAAAAGGAGGAAAGAAACAGAGTGTGAGAAGCCATGGGAGTGGAGAATTTTCATATAATAAATAAAATAAAAAGGGCATGGGGCATGAGGATTAAGTGGCGCAAGTGATAGGGAGTCCTAGTCACACTAGGACTCCTATTGTGACTTGGTCAAACAAGATCTTTTAAGCAAATAAAATCAAGATTAAACCAATCCAATTAAATAAGGCCCTAACCCATTTAAATACTTAATTAAATTAAAATAAATTAAATTTAATTTTGATTTATTTTCTAATCAAATTAAAAAATTAGGTTAATCCGAATCCTAGTTAAACTAGGACTAGTTCTTCCTTGCACTTGGCTTATCCAATAAACCAATTGGACTTGATCCAATTAAGCCTAAACCAAATTTAATTAAATCATATTTAATTAGACTTAATCTCAACCAATTGGCTTAATCAAATTAAGTCAATTAGCAATTCAATTATTAATCGATCCTCCTACAATACTTGTACTAGGTTAAACATCAATCGTATTGATTATTTAATCCTAGAATGATTCTTAATCATTGATCACCCATCCGATCAGATCATAGGCTCTAATGTGTGTGACCTCATAGATCCAAATCTAAGCCGATAGCATAAGAATAAATTTTTGTACCAATCAAAGTAATCATCTAGCAATGATATCCGACGGTCGGATAGGTCGAAGATGTAGAATACCATCCTTAGAACCCATGTGGATATAGTTTCCATATAATTCATCTCCTTGACCACAATGCTCGTAGGATACCTCAGAGTTCAACTGTTAACTCTGATAAGATTATCTACATTGTATTTCAAAATATCAAATCCATTTGATGGATTATCCTGGCCAAGGTTTTGCTATATTAAAATACAGTGATATATTCTTCTCCAACTCTTGGAGTGGTCAATTTCATCTTAATCACACTCCAACTTTGCAAGTACTTAACTATGCCCAGAAGCCTTCCGTTGCTGAATTAAAAATTTAGTTAGTCCGGTATCAAAGCACAGTGAGTTGCTTGCAAGTCACTGAGGTGATCTCAGGTCTAAGGGATACTTATACCTATATCTCATCAGAGATATTCTCGACAGCAGAATACTCTGAAGTTGATCATATTCAATGACGATGTACCCATACATCTCACCTATATGCCATACCAGTGTCTCCACACTCCTTGGTTAAGAGGACAATCAACCTATATGGCATATAGCAACCTATGCTCGATAGACGCTGTTGTCCTAATTAACAACCTATCATTTGGTCATGAACAAATTTAAGGACTAATCGATAAATCCTCTTTTTATCAAAACTAAACAGTCCTAAGGACTTCATCACAACAATGGAGTTCATTAGAAGATGTAAACTTATGATGAAAAAGATGTCAAAATATTTTTATTAATTAATAAATTAATTATAATTATAAAATAGCTCAACCATCAATAGATTGATAATTGACTTTGGAACATAATTTTCAATAACTTTCACTTGTCCTAAAGCCACTCGGCACAGTATCTAATACCTATCTTCGACTTATGGTTACGAACTTCTTAATTGTCAGGGCTTTAGTGAAGGGATCGGTTAGGTTCTTCTTTCCATCGATTTTCTGAAGGTCGACGTCACCACGATCCATAATCTCATAGATCAAATGAAAGCAGCGTAGAATGTGCTTTGTTCGTTGGTGTGCCTTCGGTTCCTTTGCCTGAGCTATAGTGCCAGTGCTGTCACAGAAGAGCAGGATTGGACCATCAATGGAGGGTGCTACTCCGAGCTCGATGATGAACTTCCTCAGCAACACAGCTTTCTTTGCTACATCTGATGTTGCCATGTACTCTGCTTTACAAACAGAGTCAGCCACTGTATACTGCTTGAAATTTTTTCAGCAGATGGCTCCACCATTTAGAATAAAGATATACCTCGACATACTTTTACTATCATCATGGTCAGATTGAAAACTGGAGTCTGTAAACTCCATAAGCTTTAGATCTGACATACCATAAATCAACCATTGATTCTTAGTATTTATCAAATACTTAAGGATGGTTTTAACCATCTTTTAATAATTTTCTTTAGGGTCAGACTGGTATCTACTTGCCACTCCTAGTGAGTATGCCACATCTGATCTTGTACATGTTATTTCATACATAATAGATCTCATTGTCGAAGCATATGTGATTCTACTCATACACTCTCTCTCTCTTCAAGAGTTGTCAGACAATCCTTCTTAGAGAGAAAAATTTTTTAGCCTATCAAGAGATAGCCCTTTTTGAAATTCTCCATGCTGAACCTCTTCAGCACAGTTTCTATGTACGTAGATTGGGATATACCAAGCATCCTTTTAGATCTATCCCTATATATCTTCATCCCTAGGATGTAGGATGCTTCACCTAAGTCCTTCATAGAGAACTGTGATGATAACCAAATTTTTATTCCTTGTAGTGCGGGGATATCATTTTTGATTAAAAGAATGTCATCCACGTACAAAATAAGAAATACCACTGCTGGACCATTTGTCCATTTGTAAATGTAGGGTTCTTCTCCATTCTTAACGAAGTCATACGTTTTGATCACTTTATCAAAACACATATTCCAACTCCAAGATGCCTGCTTCAATTCATAAATAGATCTCTGAAGCTTGCACACCTTGGACTCATCTGTAGATGTGAATCCTTCAGGTTGTATCATGTACATCTCTTCGGTCAGCTCTCCACTTAGGAAAGCTATCTTCACATCTATCTATCAGATCTCTGTCCAGATGGGCAGCAATGACAAGAATGATTCGAATGGACTTAAGCATTGCCATAGGAGAAAACATCTCATCATAGTCAATACCATAACATTGACGATATCCGTTGGCAACCAGACGGGCTTTATAGGTCTCCACCTTTTCGTCTGCGCTCCTCTTTCTTTTGAAAATCCATTTATACCCAATGGGTTTAACCCCTTCAGGTGGATCAACTAATATCCATACATCATTAACCTTCATAAAATTCATTTTGGATCTCATGGTTTCTAGCCATTTCTCAGAGTCGGATCTCTGCATCGCATCCATATAAGTAATCAGGTCCTCATCGTTCTCATCGAGTTCGATGAGATCATCATCCTAGATCAAGAATCCATAGTATCTATCCGAATGGTGCAGTACTCTATCGGATTGCCTTAATGGTGCGGGTTCACTAAGCTTTGGATCTGATCTGATCAAATCTGATTTAGGTTCAACATTCTATGTCGGACTTTTTACCTATTGAACTTCATCAAGTTCAACCTTAAAGGCAATGATTCCTTCACCAAGAACTCATTTTTCAAAAAGGTTGCCCTAAGGCTGACGAACATCTTTTGTTCATCAGCATGATAGAAATAGTATCCTTTGATCTCTTTTGGGTATCCTATGAATGTACACTTGTCAGACCTAGGTCCAAGTTTATCTGTAATTAATCGTTTGACATAAGCTAGGCATCCCCAAATCCTAAGGTGTGAAAGTGTTGGTTTACGTCCTATCCATATCTCATATGGGGTTTTAACTACAGACCTACTTAGAATCCTATTTAATAGATAACTAGCCAATTCGAGTGCATATCCCCAGAAGGATATCGACAAGCTGGCAAATCCCATCATGGATCGAACCATGTCTAACAAAGTTCGATTCCTCCTTTCAGATACACCATTATGCTGTGGTGTTTCAAGAGGAGTCCATTAGAAGAGAATTTCATTCTCTCCTAGATATATGAAAAACTCATCAGAAAGGTATTCTCCTCTTCGGTCAGACCAAAGAGTTTTAATACTCATCCCAGTTTATTTTTCTACTTCACTTTAAAATCGTTTGAACATTTCAAAAGAATCTAACTTATGTTTTATCAGATAGACATATCCATATCTGGATAGATCATCTATGAAAGTGATGAAGTAGACATATCCACCTCTGTTACTTATGCTCATTGGTCCATATACATCAGTATGTACTAGACCTAAGAGCTCATTGGCTCTCTCACCTTTTTCAGTAAAAGATGACTTGGTCATTTTACCAAGAAGATAGAACTCATAGATTGGAAGTAATTCACAATCATTGACTTCGAGGATTTTCTCTTGAGTCAACCTGTTTATCCTGTTCTTATTTATATGACCTAGCCTACAGTGTTATAAGTAGATATCTAATATACTATCTAATCTAGGGTGCTTGCCAGTAGAATAGACTACATTTATAGATTGTGATAACATGTATACACCATTATTCAATTATCCATAGAAAACAGTAACACCATTTACAATGACATTACAAACTCATTTTTTTATTGAAATTTCATAATTGTTCATGGCCAAAAGGCCTATAGAAATGATATTTAAAAAGAAAGTAGGACAGAAATGATAATCACTAAGAACAATAATATGAGATTCAAATATAAGTTTCAAAATTTCTAAAGCTAGAACTGAAACTGGTCTTCCATCTCCAATGTTTAGGAATCTCTCACCTTGCTCGAATCTTCTAGTTACCTACAACCCCTGCAATGAATTGCAAATATGGTAAGGGCTATCGATATCCAATACCTAATCAATAATATCATAAATAGAGAAATTGCAAGAAATTATCATATAAATACCTTGCCTAGGAATAGCTTGCTTCTTTCTCTGCCTGTTTGAATCTAGGGAGGCAATGTACTGAGGATAGTTCCTCTTTTAGTGCCTCTGCTTCTTGCAAAAGAAGCATTCTACTTAACTCTTATCAAGCTTGATCTTCCTGGTCTGGCCTTACACTGATATCCCAGTCTGAACTTGTACCTTCTTTGTTTTCTTCTTCTTGTTCTTCTTCTCTTTTCTAAAAGGGTCGAGAACTAGAAGATGAATCTTCCACTAAGTTCATCAACTCTTTATGGAGCTGGTGATCCTTCTCAAAGTTCTGAAGTAACCCCAGTAAGCCATGGTAGTTAACTTCAGGCTTTGTCATTCTGTAATGAGTAAGGAAAGGGAGATAGGACTTTAGTAGTGAGTTCAGTATTGCATCTTTCCTAAGTTGTTCATGCAAGGAAAAGCCGAGTTTGCTCAAGCACTCTATCAGCTCAATCATATACAATACATGATCAGTGACAGAGGCTCCGTCCTACATTCTGGCATTGAAGATGGTGCAACTAGTCTTGTACCTCTCAACATCATCGGATGTGCTAAAAGAATCCTCCAACACTTGGAGCATTTCATTTGGCTGAGCTATCTCAAACTTACAACTGAACTCGTCGCTCATCACAGCCAATATAATGCAACACACTATAGTTCGATTACTGAGCCACTTTTGATAAGTGTCTCTGACTATTCCACATGCATTGGCAGCTGGCTCCTTAAGTGCAGGATCCATCAACACATATAGGATTTATTCATGCTCTAGGACAATCTTCAACTTTTGATACCAGCTACCGAAGTTGAGTCCCACCAACTTATCATTATCCAACAATGATCGAAGCGATAGGAAAGTGGCTATGTCTGCACAAAGAAAAACTAAAATTTAATTAGTAATTGATTCATTAAACCTAAAGATTTGAACTTTAATTAAAAGATTTCTCCCACTATTTTATTCGAATTGGTAGCCTCTACCTCCAATTCGAGAAATTATCATAATTTCTTAGTGGATACTAGAATTCACATAGACTGTACATGAGTCCAACTTTGGTTGACCCACCCATCTACATCTAAGGATAGGTTCATAATCAATTATTTCTTTAAATAATTTTTAGTAATTAAATTTTGCCCCAGGTCCTGATCAATTGGCTTTGGCCTTCTTAGAAAGGGTCCAGTTAGGTCCAACTATTAACATGACCATACTTGGCCATCCAACCAATGAATGATCAGGCCCAACTTTGGTTGGCCCACCTGACCATCATTTAGAAAGATGTATCCAGGAGATCATATAATGAATGATAATTCCATCAATCGATAAGCACCAGACCCTTGGGCCTCCAATGATTATCTAACTGATGGACTCATTATCATCCACTTTAATGGGAGACTATGATCCAGTTTTTATATAACTATTTCATTTTAGGGACCTAATAATTTTAGAGGATTTAATTTATAGAAGTGAGTAGGTCAGATTAATCAACTTGTCATGATCCTCCCACTAATTTCACCAAGTCTGCTTAAGGGAGATCATTAATAGGCTGGTCTAGGAGCACCTAAATCAGTCAAACTAATTTACCTAGCTGACATGGGTTAGCTCGAATAGTTAAGCATTCTGATCAAAATATAATCTCATCAAGAAGTCAGGTAAGTTCGATCAGTGGAAGGGTCTGCTAGGCTTGCCTTAGACACCATCAAAAATGGCCAAGTAAGCAAGCTGCCAATTAAAAAACACTGATCTGATTTATCTTAGACACCAACTGGTTTAATTAGTTTCAATTATATCAACTAACAGTTTATGCTAGACTGTGTAGCCAAGAATCAAGTCCATCTTGGGTCCTGTTAAAGACATGGACTTAACCAACTACAACTATTGCAATTGATCTAGAGGATCCTTGACCTAATCTAAGATAATAATTGATTAGATTTAGTGAATTCTTTAATTAAGTCCATTCTTTAATCTAACCCTAGGTCTAACCTAATTAATGGACCTAATCTTCACTAACCCATTAACCCAATGTGTCATGATTCATGTCATAGGATCTTCAATTTACAATCCTAGAATCTAATCAAAAAACTTCTTAATTCTTAGTTAAGTTTTGGGCTGAGGGTTGGGGTTTGGCTTTTCAAAAATAATTTTCATGTTTATAAAATATTTTTACAATATGGTTCTATCAATCAAGTTGCATGTTTGATTCATAATCAATATGCAAGTAACATAAACATGAATCTACTTTAGATCTAATCTAAACAGGTTCATGTAATTGAAATAGTTTCAATAATAATCAATCATAAATCTTTCTAGATCAAATATAACATATTTATAAAGATTAAAATTAGATTAAAATAATTTTAATTAGATCATAAAATTTTTTAGATTTAATTTAAAATTTTATGATCAATATTTTAGATCAACATGTATTAGGACAATCTATTCACTGTAAGGGATAAACCTTACAGCAGGACAACCTTATGGCAGTCCGTGCAATCAAAAATATTATATTTTTAGATCTAAAACTATTTTAAATTTATTAAATTATAAATAAAATTAGATTAAATCTAATAAATTTATAATTAGAGTCAGATCATCATGAACTAGGACAACCTATTCACTGTAAGAGGTAAACCTTACAACAAGACAACCTTATGGCAGTTCGTGAGATCTAAATTTTTTTTTAATTTTAGATTTAATAATTAAATTATAAATTAGATTTAATCTAAGAAATGATCTAAACATGCATAAAAATCATGTAATAACAACCTTGCTCTGGTACCAATTAAAGGAACTAGATCTAGGGTTTTATAGGTAAATCTTGAAAATTTTTTCAAGATCTTATAGTGAAAGACTTAAATAAATTAAATATTTATTTAAATAAATATATAAATATATAAATTTTAGATCTATTATATGATCAAGATATGATATTAAATTAGAAATTAAAATCAAATAAGAAAGTAAAAGGTTCGATCAAATCAACCTAGATCTACACTACATCAAATACAGGTATGAAGTTAATAGATCAAATTTATTACCTGAGTAAGTTAGATGTTCTAACTTGCTGATCCAGACTTGAGGATAAAGTCATGAGCCACACATGCATCCAGCCTCTAGGAGTCATCCACACAAGCCTATGATCTCTGATTTAAAGTCCGATGTAGGAAATCAGCACAGCATGCAAGTACTGTGCTGATCCTTCTTCGACGATCGATCCGATACTCTCTTCTTCAAAATTTGGACTCTTCAAAATATGAGAAGAAAGATTAGAGTTTACTGATATGAGACTCTTTAAGAAAAAACTCAAAAAAAGAAGAAGAGATTGAAAATAAAATAGCCCTAGAAGAAAACCTTCTTCTTCTTCTTTTTTCTCTCACCTAGACACCTAGTTTGGTGCCTATGGAACCCCCATGCCCAAGGACCCTCTTATGTTGATTTTTGTACACCCCAAACCTCTCCCAAAGTTCTATATTTTAAGAAAAAATTAAAATAAAATTCATTCAATAATAGAAAAAAAGAAGAGTCCAAGTTAGATCAAAATCCTAGACTAGGAATATCCAAATATGGGAAGTTGTTGGGGCGCCCAACTCTTGGACGCCTCCTCCATAATTATTGGAGTTAACCAGCAAGGGAGGGTGCATAAAAAAGAAGATTATTTTCATGGAATAAGAAAAGAATTAATTAAAATAGGGGGCGGCACTCAAGGGAAGGTATTTTGGTCAACAAGGACTCTATCTCATAGAATCCTAAGCAAAACTAACTCCTCTTTTGACTTGGTCTTCCAATAAATTGCCTTATGAGAAAAGAAGGAGAGAAAGAGGGTGTGAGAAGCCATGGGAGTAGAGAATTTTCACATAATAAATAAAATGAAAAGGGCATGGGGTGTGAGGATTAAGTGGCGTAAGTGATAGAGAGTCCTAATCACACTAAGACTCCTATTTTGACTTGGTCAAACAAGATCTTTTAACCAAATAAAATCAAGATTAAACTAACCAAATTAAATAAGATCCTAACTAATTTAAAGACTTAATTAAATTAGATTAAATTTAATTTAATTTTAATTTATTTTCTAATTAAATTAGAAAATTAGGTTAATCCGGGTCCTAGTTAGACTAGGACTAGTTCTTCCTTGTACTTGGCTTATCCAATAAATTAATTGAACTTGATCCAATCAAGTTCAAAATAAATTTAATTAAATTATATTTAATTAAAATTAATCTCAATCTATTGGCTTAATCAAATTAAGTCAATTAGCAATTCAATTGCTAATTGATCCTCCTGCAACACTTGCACTAGGTTAAACACCAATCGTATTGATTGTTTAACCCTAGAACGATTCTTAATCATTGATCAACCATCCGATTAGATTGTAAGCTCTAATGTATGTGACCTCATAGATTCGAACCTAAGTCGGTAGCATAGAAATAAATTTTTATACTAATCAAAGTGATCATCTATCAATGATATCCGATGGCCAGATAGGTCGAAGGTGTAGAACACCATCCTTAGAACTCATGCGGATATAGTTTTCATATAATTCATCCCCTTGACCATAATGCTCGTAGGATACCTCATAGTTCAACTATCAACTCTGATCGGGTTGTCTACATTGTATTTTAAAATATCAAATCCATCTGATGGATTATCCTGACCAAGGTTTTGCTATATTGAAATACAATGATATATTCTTCTCTAACTCTTGGAGTGGTCAATTCCATCTTGATCACATTCCAACTTTGCAAGTACTTGACTATGCTCAGAAGCTTTTCATTGCTGAATTAAAAATTTAGTTAGTCTGGTACCAAAGCACAATGAGTTGCTTACAAGTCACTGAGGTAATCTCAAGTCTAAGGGATACTTATACCTATATCCCATCAGAGACATTTTCAATAGTAGAATATGCTAGAGTTGATCACATTCAATGACGATGTATCCATACATCTCATCTGTATGCCATACCAGTGTCTCCACACTCCTTGGTTAAGAGGACAACCAACCTATATGGCATATAGCAAGCTATGCTCGATAGATGCTGTTGTCCTAATTAATATCCTATCATTTGGTCGTAAATAAATTTAAGGATTAATCGATAAATCCTCTCTTTATCAAAACTAAATAGTCCTAAGAACTTCATTGCAACAATAGAGTTCATTAGAAAATATAAACTTATGATGAAAAAGATGCCAAAATATTTTATTAATTAATAAATTAATTATAATTATAAAATAGCTCAACCGTCAACATGCTGATGATTGGCTTTGGGATAATTTCCAACACAAACACTACCTTATCATCCTTCGAAGCACACCATCTAGTCTTCTAGAGCATCCGAAAGATCAAGAGTAAGGCAATTGATTGGATCAATTGAGATCAGCCGTTTAAGGCCCTGACGAAAAGTTAGCACTCCAGTGGAGCTGGTCGAGATCAGAAGCTCCATATGGATTCACCATAGAGGTCGGACGTGTGTGTACTACAGCACGATGTGAGGCTTTCTTCTTATTGATTCAGATCATGGAGATCATCTATCCATGCATAGGTATTATTCTAAACACAAGTCGATCAACAAATGTGATTTGCTGATCAATCGCATTTAAATTTTCAATAACATATCAGCATATCTAGATCCTAGTATAGGATTATTGATTAGATCAATGTATGCCTAAATTAATATTAGATTAATTTTTTTATTTTTACTATAATAAAATTTGAAAAAGTTTTTGAAAAGCATGCCCTAAACCCTGCACTATTTCCAATAATGGTATCAGAGCAAGGGATTGCTTGACATGCTTTTATGTTAATTAAAAAATTAAATGCTAACATATATGATATATTTATATGTTAATTAAAATTATTTTAATTGAAAAAATAAAAAATTTAAACATGAATATGTTAGATTAGATCTAATATGTGATTCATGCTTTAATTTTATTATGGTTTATTTTCTATTATAAAAATAGGTTGCTGTTTATGAAATGAGCTGATCCATTTCTGAAATGAGTCAACTCATTTGATGAATAAAAAATAAATTTTTTTTAAAAATTTTAAAAATATTTTTGATCTGCCAAACCCCAATCCATCAGCTCAAAACTTAGTTAAAAGAATTATGTGTTGTCTAGTAGGATCTAGAATTTTGAATTAAAGATTCTAAGACAAAAGTATAAAACTATGGGTTAAAGAGTTAGATGAATTAGGTCCATTAAATGGGTTAGACTTAAAGTTAGTTAAAGAATGGACTTAACTAGATTAATTGATCAAATCTAACCAAGTATTGAATTAGATTAGGTCAAGGATACTCTAGAATCAACTTCAATAGTTATAGTTGGATGAGTCCATGTCTTTAATAAAAATCAAGATGGACTTAATTCATGGCTATGCGATTAAGCCTAAAATTACTAGGTTAATCAGATTAAATTTAATTAACCAGTTGGTATCTAAGGTAAGTTTGGCAATCAATACTAGTGGTTTTTAATTGGAAGCTACTCGCACTAATTCAATCTTTGATGAGTAATAGCATATCCTTTTCACTGATCTCACTTACCTGGCCGACATGGTCGATCAGAATTTGAGTAGATCACTTAGTGATTCGAGCTCACCCATGTCACTAGGAATCAATTTGATTGATTTCAATCAGTAAGACTGAATTAGATGTCCATGAACCTAAATTGATCCTAATCCTAACCTATTGACTTGGTGAAGTTAGTGGAAGAATTTGATTTGATGAAGTCAGTGGAAGAAATTTGGTCCGCATCTTTTCTATCCTTAAATCACATGTAACCTAAATCCTCTAAATTATTAGGCCCTTAAAATAACTAAGTTATGGAGATAACCGAGTCATAGCCTCCCATTAAGGTGAATAGTAATGAGTCCAACTTTTTAGGTGAATATTGATGGTGCCTTACACCTGATGTTCATCTGGATATTAAAATTATTGTCCATCATATGATGATTAGGTTGCACTCTTTTAATGGTGGTCAGGTTAGCCATAGCTTTCCTCTGATCTGATCATCATCGATTTGATGCACCGAACTTAATCATGTTAATGGTTGGACCAAACCAGATCTTTTCAGTGGAGGCCTTAGCCTACTGAATTAACTTCTAGGATAAAATCTAATTACTAAAAATTATTTAAAGAAATAATTGCTTATGAACCTATCTATAGATACACACGGATTAGCCAGAGCTTTTTTCAAGCCTGTTTGTAATCTATGTGGATTCTAGTACCCACTAAGGAGTTAGTGTAATTTTTTGAATTGAAGGTAGAGGCTACCAATTTATTAAAATAGTAGAAAAATCTTTATACTAAAGTCCAAATCTTTAGGATTAAATAATTCAAGTACTAATATGGTCTTATATATTTTTTTAAATAAATAGAATGGCTAGTGTAAGTCCGCTCAGTTCACTGTTTGACAGTGACAAATATTTAGGACCTAAATACGAGAGGTTTAGTATCGATCCTAATCTGGCAGATCCAAAGAGGAATGGTCCTCTTGATCCGAATAGGCTAAATAGGAGAAATCAGCAAGTGGTTGCTAGTCAAGGCTATTATATGATAACATCTTGCAATTTTTTCATTTGTGATACATCTACCTGGGTATTAGATACCAGGAATCCAATTCATATATGCAATTCGTTGCATGGATTTCAAATTAGTAGAAAGTTTGAGAATGATGATAGATTTCTTAATGTTGGGGATGGAAGTAAAGTTTCAGTCCTAGTATTGAAAACTCTTGAGCTTATTTTTAAAAATAATAATATCATTTTAAGTAACTATCATTATTGTCCACCTTTTATGATGAATATAATATCTATTGGGCTTTTGGCCCAAGATGGTTATTGTTTGTTAATAAAAAAAATATTATGATATCATTATAAATGATATTACAGTAATACGAGGATAATTAAAAAATAATATTTATATTTTATCATAATCTATTAATGTAACATATACATCAAATAAATGCTCGAAACTAGATAATATCATCGATCCCTATCTTTTACACTGTAGGCTCGATCATATAAACAAGAATAGGATTAACAGGTTAGTCAAGAAGCATATTCTTGACATCGATGATTGTGAATCATTAAATACCTGTGAGTCCTGCCTTCTTGGTAAGATGACCAAATCACCTTTTACTAGAAAAGATGAACGAACTACTGAGCTTCTAGGTATAGTACATACTAATGTAAGTGGATCTTGAGGTGGGTATTATTATTTCATTATATTTACTAATAACCTATCGAGGTATGGGTATGTCTATCTTATGAAGAATAAATCTAATTTATTTGAAATGCTCAAACAATATTGAAATAAGGTAGAAAAATAACTTAAAAAGAGTATTAAAACTCTTCGGTTAGATTGAGGAGGTGAATATCTTTCCAATGAGCTTTTGATATATCTACGAGAAAATAAAATTCTCTTACAAGGAACCCCTCCTGGAACACCACAGCATAATGGTGTGTCTGAAAAGAGGAATCGAATCTTATTGGACATGGTTCGATCCAAGATGAGGTTTGTGAGTTTGCCAAATTCATTTTGAGGGTATGCACTCGAGACTGCTTATTTTATTTTGAATAATATTTCGAGCAAGTCTGTTACAAAGACTCCATATGAGATACAGATTGGATGTAGGTCAATACTCTCTCACCTTAGAATTTAGGGATATCCGGCTTATGTTAAACATTTGCAGCCAGAAAAGCTTAGATCTAGGTCTGATAAATGCTTGTTCATAGGATACCCCTAAGAAAATTAGGAATTATTACTTCTATCTTATTGAAGAACAAAAGATGTTCATCAGCAATAGGATGGTCTTTTTGAAAAAGAAGTTCCTTATGAAAGGAACTGCTGCCTCTAATGTTAAACTCAGTAAAGTTCGATAGGTGAAAGAACTGACACATTCTAATGAACCTACAGAGATGGATTTGATAAAATCAAATCCAATGCCTATTGTAGAGTCATCTTTAAGAAGATCTGATAAAGTACCGCATCAACTAGATAGATACTATGGTTTCTTGGTCCGAAATGGTGATCCTATTAAACTCGATAAGAACGATGAGGATCTGATCACCTACATGAATGCCATGTAGAGGTCCGACTCCGATAAATGGCTAGAAGCCATGAAGTCCGAAATGGAGTCCATGAAAGTCAACAGTGTATGGATACTGGTTGATCCACCTGAAGGGATAAAATTCATTGGGTGTAAGTGGATTTATTTTAAAAAAAAAAAATGTAGATGAAAAGATGGAGACCTATAAAGCCCATTTGGTTGTCAAGGGATATCATCAATATTATGGTATTGACTATGACGAGATATTTTTTCAGTGGCAATGCTCAAGTTCATTCAGATTATGCTTGCGACAGTGGCACATCTAGATTATGAGATCTGGCAAATGGATATGAAAATAGCTTTTCTAAATGGAGAGCTGGACGAAGAGATATATATAATACAGTCTGAGGATTTTACGTCCATAGACGAGTCTAAGGTGTGCAAGCTTTAGAGATCTATCCATAGATTGAAGCAGACATCGTGGAGTTGGAACATGCATTTTGATAAGATGATCAGAACGTATGGCTTCGTTAAAAATAGAGAGGAACCCTACATGTATAAATGGACTATTGGTTCTAAAGTCGTATTTCTTATTTTGTATATGGATGATATTCTCTTAATCGAAAATGACATCCCTATATTACAGGAAATAAAGGTTAGGCTGTCATCGCAATTCTTCATGAAGGACTTGGGAGAAGCTTCCTACATCCTGAAGATGAAGATCAATAGAGATAGATCTAAAAGATTACTTGGATTGTTCCAGTTCACGTATATCGATACCATGCTGAAGCAGTTCAACATGATGAATTTTAAAAAGGACTATCTTTCGATAGACCATGAAATTACTCTCTCGAAGAGGGATTCTTCGACAACTCCTTAATAGAGAGAGCGTATGAGTAGAATTCCATATGCTTCAGCAATGGATTCTATTATGTATGCCATAACATGTACGAGATCAGATATGGTATACTCACTAGGGATAGTGAGTAGATATCAGTCTGATCCGGATAGAATCACTAAAAGATTGTAAAGAAAATCTTGAAGTATACTAAGGACCAATGGCTCATTTATGGAGATGCTGACTTAAAACTTATGAAATATACTAATTTCAATTTTCAGTTAGATCATGATGATAGTAAGAGTATGTAAGGTTATATATTTATCCTGAATGGAGGAGCAGTCTACTAAAAAAGTTTCAAGGAGCACATTGTGGTCGATTCTATATGCGAGGCAAAGTATGTCGCGACATTCGATGCTGCGAGGAAAGCTGTGTGGTTGCGAAAGTTCATCGATGAGCTGGAAGTGGCACCCTCCTTGAATGGTTTAGTTTTATTGTATTGTGACAGCACTAGAGCCATAGCTCAAGTGAAGGAGCCGAAGGCACATCAGTGCACCAAGCATATTTTGCATCGCTACCACCTAGCTCAAGAGATCATGGAGCGAGATGACATCGATCTTCAAAAGATCGACGAAAAGGAGAACATGGCTGACCCATTTACTAAGGCTCTCAGAATCAAAAAGTTCGATAATCACAAATGGAAGATGGGTATTCGATATTGTTCTGAGTGGCTTTAGTCTAAGTGGTAGTTGTTGGAAAATATATCCTAAAGCCAATCATCTAGGTTGTAGACGGTTGAGCTAATTGTAAAATATACTTGAATTTTTAATGAATAAAATAATTATTCTAGTTTTTCATCATTTTTGTGTATCTTTCTGTAATGAACTCTTCTATGATGAAGTTCTTAGGACTATTTAGACTCGACAAAGAAGGATTTATTGTTTAGTCCTTAAACTTGTTCGCAATCAAATGATACATTGTTACCTAGGATGACAACATATCGAGTGTAGGTCATTTTATGCCATACATGTTGGTTGTCCTCTTAACCAAGGAGTATGAAGTACTAGTATGGTATGCAAGTGAAGTGTGGGATACATTTCATTGAACATGATCCAACTGTGGAGCTCTCTGCTGTCAAGAGTTGCTTGCAAAGGATATGGGTATAAATATTTCTTAGACCTGAGATCACTATGGTGGCTTACAAGCAACTCACTGTACTTAGATACTGGACTATCTAAATTTTTAATTTAGTGGTGAAAGGCTACTAAGTATAGTCAAGTACTTGTGAAGTCGATGTGTGAGTCAAGATGAGATTGACCCCTCCAAGTGTTGGAGCAAGTGCATCACTATATTTTAATTTAGTAAAACCTCTGTTGGGATAGTCCATTCGATGGATGCTGAAATTTTGAAATACACTATAGATAATTTTTTAGGGTTGATAGTTAAACCCTAGGTTATCTTTTGAGCATTGAGGTCAAGGAAATGAATTATACGGTAACCATACGCCACAGGTTCGTCGATATTGCATTGTAACTATTCGACCTATCTGGACATCGGATACCATTGCTAGATGGTCACATCGATTGATATAAAAAATTAATTCTTGTGCTATCAGTTTAGAATTCGAATCTATGGGGTCACACACAATAGGAGTTTCTATCTGATCTGATGGTTGATCAAGAGTCCTAATGGTCTAAGACTTTGTGGTCAAGAGTTTCACTAGACTAGGACTCTATGACCAAGAGTTTCATTAGACTGGAACTCTACCATTATGGGTCCTACTAGACTGGAACTATGAGTCCTATTTATCTAAGACTTTGTGATCAAGAATTCTACTGGTTTGGAACTCTGTAATCGTGAGTTCGATTTGTTTGGGACACTAGGTTCAAGAGTCCCACTGATTTGGGACTCTTCAAGAGTTTCATATAGATGGAACTCTGTTGCTCAGACACCCATCCTATTGGGACTCCATATCTATTGGAGGATTAACTAGCAATTTAATTATTGATTAGCTTAATTTGATTAAGCAATAAGGATTTGATCAAATCTGATCGAATTAGTTTCGATTGGATTTAATCCGATTAGGTTATGTGATGACCTAATCACTATAAGAGATTTGATCCTGATTTGACCAGGAGCTGGATCTAATTAATTTTTAATTTGATTAAAAATTTATTGAATTAGGTTAAGCATAATTTGGTTGTGTTTAACCTGATCTAATTAAGTTTGGATATATTGGTTTGGTTGAAACCAATTTGGAAAGGTCAAATAAGATTCATATTTTAAACTTCAAACTCACTGCACCACCCAAAGAAGACCTACACCTCTCTCCACATGAATTCGAAATTCACATGAATTTTTCTCACATCAGAAGGATTTTTGTGCTCTTTTTCATCTACTTTTGACTTGGTCCAATGGTTGGACCAATTCAAAGCAAGTTGAATTTTGAATTCAACTTGATTTGTTAGTGTTCGAAACCAATCCTCCCTCTCATCCTTATCTCCATGCCTTCCTTTGTTTTGTCATATTTTTTTGGAGAAATTAAAATGTGCACATGCAAAAGGAGAGTCCTTCTACATGTTAAACACTTGGGAGGGGGCGTTGGATAAGGATAAGAGCTCACTTGATTTTTGAAATCAAGTGAACGGTTCAAACAATCTAACCTCCTTATGCTTATCTTTTCTCACACGATTTTCCCACAGAAATCATGCCAATAAAAAGGATGATTTTTTTGGTGTGAGAGAGAGTGAGAGAAAGCTACATGAAAAGGTTACTTAGAGAGAGGGGTGCACATCCTGGGGGTGAGAAAATTCCAGAGTGTTGTAGGTGTCTTACCTGCACTAACATTATTTCTCTCATGCCTTCCAATTTTTTCTTTTCTTTTTGGATGCCCACTCTAGATATGATCTAAGTGGGGTTTCAATAAATAGAAAAGTCCTTTATCTGTGAAAATTGATTTCATGAAAAAATTCCACAGAGAGTGGGCGTGAGAGGGTTTTCAGGCATCAAGATTTTTTGAGTGAGTGAAACCCTAGATTTAGGTCTCTAGGTTTGGATGGAGAGATAGAGTACTATGAGTGCCCAATCGCCACCAAACTTCAGACACCACCTCATCATCCTCCTATGAGCTTAGGTATGGTGCTCTCAAGCCTTGGAAGTAGATGAAAAAAAAGTAAGGAGCGAATGAAATCAACCATCAAAAAGCTTCAACAAATACTTCAGAAGAGTTGGCTTGGATCTTGTTAGAAGAGCCGGCTCGAATCCTGAGAGAGATGGCTTGAGCAGAAGTCCAGAAAGTATATCAAGCTGATATGCTAGAAGAGCTGGCTCGATTTCTATTAGAGCTAGCCTGAGTGAAAGTCGAGCTGGCTCTAATCCTGAGAGAGCCAGCTCAAGCAGCAGAATAGAAAGTTGTGATTCGAACTCTCATAGGAGACATTACCATTGAGCTGACTCAATTGCTGATCGAGCCGGTTTGAGTAGTGAACAGAATAGAACGTAGTTGCTATACTGGCCTGAGATTGGATTTAATCCTAGAAACTTAGGGCCTTGGTTTGTAAGATCCTAAGGGGGCTAACCTATGAATTGGACTAGAATTTATCCAATGGATGTGTACATGGGAGACATGGATGTACATGGGCTCGGAGAGTGCATTACATTAGGTTAGCCAGGAAGTTTTTTAGATTGGATATTATTTGACCAGGTATATATATTCTATACTAAATTTTGTAAACTAAGCGTGGAATCAATACAAGCCTTTTCTCCCTGAAAATCTTTCTTCTTCTCTTGTTCTCTCCCTTCTCTCCATGTCGAGGGTTTGCTAGGATTTCAATAGAACGGCCATCCCTTTTCTCAAATCCTTGTTGCTATTTTTGTAATCATCGAGTAGCAAGGGTTGTTCCTGATAGATTGATATCAGAGTGGCTATCTGGTGGAATAATAATTGGTATCAGAGCTCTGTTGTTAGATCTGATGGAGGAAAGGACAAAGCTTTGCCTGGTGTTATGATAAGGTGCTGAACAGATTTCTTTGAACACTATTTATTCTCTTTTGTGTTTGGTTATTGGAATCTGGTTGGGATGGCATCGAGTACCATCAAGGTGGACTTTGAAAAGTTCAATGGCAAGGGTAACTTCAGCCTTCGACAGTAAAGGATGAAGGATCTACTGGTGTAGAATAGAATCTACAAGATCTTGACTCATGAAAGATCATAAAAGATTTCTATTGAAGAGTGAGAGGAACTTGAAGGGATAGCCTTCAGTATGATTCATATGTGCCTCGCTGATAAAGTTCTACCAGAGATTAACATGGAAACTATACTGAAGGGGCTTTAGCAAAAATTGGAGAACACATATATGGGCAAGAACATGATAAACAAGTTGTGGTTGAAGAAGCAGCTGTATAGTTTGCGGATGTCCGAAGGAGGAGACCTAGTTTTTCATATCCAGAAGTTCAATCAAGTTTGCTCGAATGTTATGAGCATTGATGTGAAGATTGATGAGGAGGATAGAGCTCTCCTGTTATCGGCATATGATGGTCTCATTACTACTCTGGTGTATGGAAAGGAGACATTAAACTTCGATAAAGTGGTTGAAGTTTTTAGGTCCAACGAGCAGCGAGAGAGGCTAGTTAGAAAAAATCCTAATTCAGAGGTACTTTCTATGAATGAGAGGCAAGAAAAGCCTAAGAAGAGGACTCGAGATAAATCTAAGGATAGATCAAAGTCTTGAGAAAATCAGAAGGCTTGGAAATGCTACAAGTGTCATCAACCTAGTCATATTAGAAGAAATTGTCCAGTTTTGAAGAATGAAAAGGAGAAGGGCACTTCTAAGGATGGATCGACCAGTGGGAGTGGTGCTCTATCATCTAAAGATAGTGGAGAAGATATATTGATAATATCAGATGAAGTAATAGTGTTGGACAATCACTAGATACTGGATTCAGCATGTTTCCACCATTACACTGCACATCAAAAGTGGTTCCCATCTTATGAAAGATTCGATGGAGGGAGTGTAAGTCTTGGAGATGATCATCGATGTAAAGTTGCTGGTGTTGGTACAGTCAGAGTGAGGATGTATGATGGTATCATACGAATACTCAGTAATGTGAAGCATATACCGGAACTGAAGAAGAACTTGATATCCTTAGGTTACTTAGAAGAATAGGGATATGCTTTCAATTGTCAACTAGGCAGCAGATGTTTGAGGATTTTCAAGGATGCATTGGTGGTGATGAAAGAGAGAAGACTGAGCAACAACCTATATAGGATGGAGGGCTCAGTGGTTATAGATAGTGCGGAGGTGTCTATAGTAGCACTGGAGGAACAACTAGCCTACAAGCTGTAGCACTATCATATGGGTCACTTGAGTGATAGGAGGCTCACAGAGTTAATTAGGAGAGGTATGATTCCAGCAGTCAAAAAGGAAGAAGATGACATATGTGAGCCCTATTTCTTTGGCAAATTGCATAGAGTTTCATTTGCCAGTAGTACCAAGCAGAGTAAAGTTGTTTTGGAGCTTACTCATTCAAACATAGGGGACCAGCACCTATTGCATCTCGAGGTAGAGTGAGATATTTTATCACCTTTATAGATGATTTCTTTAGAAAGGTATGGATCTATCTGATGAGAGAAAAATTAGATGTTTTTACCTGATTTAAAATCTAGAGAGCTGATATAAAAAAGGAAACAGGACAGCCAGTAAAGTGTTTGAGATCTGATAATGGAGGGGAATACACCAGTCTAGCATTCAGGAGATACCGTGAGCAAAATGGAATAAAATACCATTACACAGTGAAGATGACCCCTCAATAAAATGGTGTCATAGAGAGGATGAATCAGACACTAATAGAGAAAGCAAGAAGCTTGAGGTTGCAGGAATCACTGTCCAAATCATTTTGGGGTGATGCTCTTATTTATGCATATTTTCTTGTGAATAGGTCTTTCCATAGAAAATTAAATGGAGGACTTCTAGATGCTGTCTAAAGTTGGAAGAAGGTGAAGCTTGGCCACCTAAAGGTTTTCAATTGTCCTGCATATGCTTTGGTAGAAGAAGTCGATGGAAGCAAGTTGGACCCAAAGTCACAGAAGATGATATTCATCGAATTTTCATGAGGTGTGAAGAATTTCTTGCTATATGATTCACATTCCTAGAGGTGTGTTGTTAGTTGGAATATGATATTTGATGAAAAGAGCATCATCTTGAAGTCGAAAAGTATAGATGGAGTTGTAAAGACAACATAGGACAACATGGGAAAGCTCTCAGATACAAGTGATTTACCCTCAACATCAACCTCAGATCGTATTCAGTTTAAGGTCAAGTTAGGCAGGCATGGTGATACACCTATGAAGGACTAGCATGGAGAGCGATCTATCCTAAGGAAAGTGCAGAGACAGCCACAGACAGCAGACTTGCAAGATACTGTAAAAGGAGTGGCACTGCACAAGCCGAAGTGCATCATTCACAAATTGGTACGATATGGCATCGATGAAACTATTTCCTATGCTCTCATCACTGCCAATGGAGATCTAGAGAATTTTAAGAAGGCCATGGAGAGTCTGGACTGGGAGTCATGGATGCAGGCCATGATGGAAGAGATGGAGTCTCTCAAGAAGAATCGGACATGGCAACTGATGGATCTACCGAATGATGCTCGATCCATTGGCTCTAAATGGGTTTTCACCAGAAAAAAGGCATCTTCAAAGAAAGGTGGAGTGAGGTAAAAGGCTAGGCTAGTAGCCAAAGGGTACTCATAGAGAGAAGGGATTGATTACTCAGAGGTCTTCTTTCCAGTTGTCAGACATGCCATTAGGGTGTTGTTGAGCATAATTGCTGCTCATGACTTAGAGCTCAAATGGACTTTAAGATAGCATTCTCCATGGAGATTTGGAGGAGAGCATATACATAGAGTAGCCATAGGACTTTAGACAGCCTGGATCAGAGAGAGAGTTCTGTTTACTGAAGAAATCATGGTATGAATTGAAGCCGTCTCCTAGATAATGGTACAAGTAGTTTGATACTTATGTGAGAAGTATTAAACTTTCTAGGTGTGATCATGACCCGTGTGTATATATGAGATCTTTGAAAGATAGATCTTGATTATACTTACTCTTGTATGTAGTTGACATGCTGATAGCATGCAAGATTAAGGAAGTTGTGCTAGAGTTAAAAGGAGCTTTGTCTTAGGAGTTTGAGATGAAGGACTTGAGACATGCAAAGAAGATCCTTGGTATGAAAATCATCAAAGATAGAACCAAGAGGCTGATACATCCATCTCAGGAAGGATATATCAAGAAGATCTTGGAGAGATTTGGAATGAAGAAGGCCAAACCGACTGAGCTGCCACTAGTCGAGCATGTCAAACTCTCTAAGACCATGTCACCATAGATTGAGATGAAAATTCAGGAGATGGAAAAGATTCCATATGCATCTTGTGTGAAAAGTATTATGTACTTTATGGTATATTGTAGACCAAATTTAGCCCATGTAGTAGTCAAGTGAGTAGGTTTATGGCTCAGCCTAGAAAGGAGTACTAGAGAGCACTGAAGGGTATCTTCAGATACTTGGCAGGTTCAATTAGGATCGGCATCTACTATGGTCAATGGGAAGGTGCTAAGGAACATCCTAACATCTCTAAGGAAGCTCAAAGGCTAATAGAGGGATTTATGGATGCAGATTTTGGTGGAGATGTGGATACTCGATGCTTGACTACAAGTTTTGTATTCAACTTGTATGGAGGTCCAGTCTCATGGAGATCATGCTTGCAACCAATTACGGTCTTGTCCACTACTGAAGCGGAGTACATTTGCATCACGGAGGCAGCGAAGGAAGCTCTATGGTTGAAGAGCTTGGCACTAGAGATGGAATTCCCATAGGATGTAGTTAGGATACATTATGACAGTCGAAGTG
The DNA here is from genome assembly GCA_006176705.1 of Cocos nucifera. Lineage (NCBI taxonomy): Eukaryota > Viridiplantae > Streptophyta > Magnoliopsida > Arecales > Arecaceae > Cocos > Cocos nucifera. The sequence continues at coordinate 959,401 of QRFJ01000270.1, forward strand.
CTTTGTTGCTCGCACAACTTTGTGTATCATGCGAAAACCAAGCATATTGACATCAGATACCATAGGATCAGAGAGCTACTAGAGGATGGTGAAGTGCTCATAAAGGTATTTTCATAGAATAGCTTTTATAATTGCATGGTATTGATGGGATTGTTGGATAGAGCTGAGTTCACAAGGACTTGGGAGCACCAAGGTGGAGATTATGAGCTCGGGTATGGTGCTCTCAAGCCTTCATAGCAGGTGGAAAAAGAGCAAGGGGTGAATAAAATCAACCATCAAAAAGCTTCGATAAATGCTTCAGAAGAGCTAGCTTGGATCTTGTCAGAAGAGCCAGCCCGAGCTGAAGAAGATCTAGCTCGAATCCTAAGTGAGCTGGCTCGAGCAAAAGTTCAAAATGTGTATCAGGCTGATATGCTGAAAGAGCTAGCTCGATTCCTATCAAAAATAGTCCGAGTGAAAGTCGAGCTAGCTCAAATTCTGAGAGAGCCACCTCGAGCAATAGAATAGAGAGTTGTGATTCAGACTCTCATAGGAGACATCACCATCGAGCTGACTCGATTGCTGACCGAGCAGGCTCGAGCAGTGAACAGAACAGAATATAGTTTCTATTCTAGCCTGGGATTGAATTTAATCTTAGAGACTTAGGACCTTGGTTTGTAAGGTCCTAAGGGGGCTAACCTATGGATTGGACTAAAATTTATCCAATGGATGTGTTCATGGGAGACATGGATGTACATGAGCTCAGAGACTGCATCACATTAGGTTAGCTGGGAGAGTTTTTTAGGTTGGGTCTTATTTGATCAGGTATATATATTCCATACTAAGTTTTGTAAACTAAGCATTGAATCAATACAAGCCTTTTGTCTCTAAAAATCTCTCTTCCTCTCTTATTCTCTCCCTTCTCTCCACACCTAGGGTTTGCTAGGATTTCAACAGAACAGCCGTCCCTTTTCTCAAATCCTTGTTGCTATTTCTACAATCATCGAGTAGCAAGGATTGTTTCAGACAGATTGGTATCAGAGCAACCATCGATGGAACAACATCTCTGAAGCACACCATCTGGTCTTCTGGAGTGTCCAAAAGATTAAAAGTAAGGTGATCAATTGGATCAATCGAGATCAGCCGTCGAAGGTTCTGGCAAGGAGCTAGCACTCTAATGGAGCTGGTCAAGATCAGAAGTTCTGTGTGGACTCACCATAGAGGTCAAATATGTGTGCGGCTATAGCACAATGCAAGATTTTTTTTCTACGAATTCAGATCGCGGAGATCATCTACCCATGCACGGGTAGTGTTCTAAACACAAATCGATCAACAAATGTGATTTGCTGATCGATCGCATTTAAATTTTCAATAATATATCGGCATGTCTAAATCCTAGGGTTATTGATTAGATCAATGCATGCCTAAATTAATACTAGATTAATTTTTATATTTCTGCTATAATAAAATTCAAAAAAGTTTTTAAAAAGCATGCCTTAAATCCTATACTATTTTTAATACAAAAGATCCTGTACATGATTAAGTCATGAATGAGTATAAACCAAAATATGGATTCATGCATACAAGATTCTATGGCAGTCTTAGGTCAAAGGATTATATACACAATTTCCACTATGAGAACCATCTAGTGATATATAAATAAGACTCCATTAGATGTTCTCAAATCGAATCAATTCAGTGAACTCATTCTCTAATGAGCACCCACATCCTTATATTAGTGCCATACACAAGTGATTTGAGATCAATCATCCTTTCCATCGAGTATACATAAGATGTGCTAGTCTTACCAAAAATATTGATCCCCTACTCAATGTTTCATCGATTAGAAATATTTAAAATTAGGATTTTAAGATTTTAGATCTCACTGGTATGATCTCATCATAACCTTACAATCATAGTCCTAATTTATGGAGTTTATTATAATCTTAAAAATAAATAATTAAAATACAACATATGATGAAATAAATGTCTTTATTGATTTAAAATATCATTATATGAGTTTGAAAGATAAAAGAATAATCCATCAAAATACATATTTCGATAGGCTTATAGGACATATTCCTTTCAATCCTCCACTTGCACTAAAGCCAATCGCCCTTAAATTTAACCCCATACAATCGAGGTGGCGATCAAACTATTGCTATGGTAGAGCCTTAGTGAACAGGTCTGCTATGTTGTTCTTTGTATCTACTTGTTCAATGATAATATCTTGTCTCTCGATTATTTTACAAATGAGATGGAAGTATCTCAGAATGTGCTTAGATTTATAATGAGACCTTAGTTCCTTTGCTTGAGCAACTGCTCTAGTATGATCATAATAAAGTGATACTAGATTCTCAATCTCAGGAATAACATCTAATTCAGTGATAAACTTTGTTATCCAGACAACTTCTTTGGTGGCTTTACTTGTAGCTATGTACTCTACCTTAGTGGTTGAGTCAGCTATAGTTGGCTGCTTGGTACTCTTTCAACTCACTGCTCCATCATTTAAAGTAAAGACATATTCTGAAATAGATTTGCTATCATCTAGGTCTGATTGAAAACTAGAGTCGAAATATCCTTCTAGTTTGAGATCAGATCCACCATATACTAGAAAAATATCATTAGTTTTTCTTAAGTACTTAAGAATATTTTTTATAGCTTTCCAATGATTCTCTTCAGGATCAGCCTGAAACCTACTAGCTATGCCTAAGGCATAAGTAACATTAGGCCTGGTACATAACATGGCATACATTATTGATCCTACAGTCGAAGCATAAGAAATAGAACTTATTCTATTTCTCTCTTTGGTGTCTTAGGAGACATCTTCTTAGAGAGATGTATGCCTTGACTCATAGGTAAGTAACCTCTTTTACTTCCATTCATGCTGAACCTTTTCAGTATTAAGTCAATGTACCTAGACTGACCTAGCATCCTCTTAGATCTATCTCTATAAATCTTTATTCTAAGTATATAGGATGCTTCTCCTAAATCTTTCATGAAAAACTTACTTGATAGCCATAACTTGACCGATTGTAACATTGAGACATCATTCTCAATAAAGAGTATGTCATCTACATATAAAATCAAGAAAACTATGGCATTCTCATTTGTCTTCTTATACACACATGGTTCATCCATATTCTTGATAAAGCTAAATTATTTGACTGTAACATCAAAGCGGATGTTCCAACTCCTTGAAACTTGCTTTAATTCATAAATGGATCTTTTAAGCTTGCATACCAGATTTAGTCTCTTACTTGAGACAAATCCTTCTGGCTATGATATGTAGACCTTCTCCTCAAGAAAACCATTAAGGAAGATTATCTTCACATCCATTTATCATATTTCATAATCATAGTATGCTGTTATGGCAAGCATAATCCAAATAGATTTGAGCATGGCAACAGGTGAAAATGTTTCTCATAATCTATATCTTATTTTTGCTTGAAATCCTTACCCACCAATCTGGCTTTATAGGTTTCAACTTGGCCATATGCTCTAATCTTTTTCATATAGACTCATTTGAACCCAATAAGGTTCACACCCTCTGGTGCATCTACCAAAGTTCATACTGAAGGAAAATCCTTATTTTCCGGACCAGGTTCATTCAGATCTGATCAGATCAAGAGATATATTTCAAAATTTTTTCTCTTTGATCTATATCAGATCTGGGATGTTTTAGATCTAATTCTTTTTATTTTAATAAATAAAATAAAATAAAGATAAATTAAATCAAATTTAATTTACCTGATTTGGATAATCCTATTACCCTGTTAATGATCCTGTTTGCAGTGGAAGGTTCTGGATCTAGCCACGCAAGCACCTGGCCTCTACTGGTATTCACTCAGGCTGAATCTGGAGATCCTCTTCTTCTCTATCACACCTTCAAAAATTAAATCTGGATCTGATCTAGAGGATCTTCAAAACTTCTTTTGAAGATCAGCAGTCGTCCTTTGCAGCAGTGCAGCCTTCTTAGCTTTTGATCGCCTTTCTCTTGCCTGGATCGCACCAACCAAGGTCCAAAACTCCTTTTGGACGTGGAGAGCAAGGGGAGAAGGTGGTTTTGGCATGGAGGAAAGAGGGGAGAGGCAGCCTTGGGGCGTGGGGAATTGTGATTCAATTATAATCTGAGTTGGGCGCAGGGTCTTATTTATAGACTGACTGTGATCCAACTTCTCTTCTTCCTCAACCAATCACAACCCTTTGTGAAATCAGATCTAAATCTGATTGGTGGGAATAGAGTCCCCTGGATTCCTCCTTAGAGGGCGCCTAAGACCAGTCAAAGTTGGTTCTTAGTAGAACTCTAATTGGAATCCAAAAAGGGGATGGAGTCCTTGTCCAACAAGGACTCCTAGGCGCCTCCAACTTGGGCACACGCCTAGGGTGGCGTGCGCCCTCCTCCTTGCCAGGTTCTGGCAGGGGGACAGGCCCCCACCAGCTCTCCAATAGGTGCATGACATGTGGTCAAAAGTCAAAGTATCAATGGTCAACATTTGACCAGTCAAAGGTAGACTTTTGACCAAAGTCAAAGAACAAGAAATGGCAGGTGACCAAAAATGGCAGGTAATGTCTTACAAAATAAGACAACCTTTTCTGACTTGGACAACCTCCAGTCAGACCATATGAAGGCCTCTGATTGAGCACAAACTCCTTTGGCTCAGTCAGGACAACTTATTTATGATAGTAAAAGAAGAACGTTAGGTTCAATCGAGTGCTAGCACGATTTCCTTGAACCTAATTGAATCTCATTCAGATCAATTGAACTAGATCAGTTCAATTGATGATCACCAGATTCAAACCCTTGTTTGTGTGACCCAGTTAGGTTCAGTTCTGTATGGTAATGGGATATGTCATGATCTCTATCATCGACATCATCGAAACTCCTTTCGATGGATCAGAACTCTTCTGATTCGAACAGCTAGAATGATCGATCATCTAAATCATTCTAATTGCTCCCAAAATCCACCAGTGACACCTAGCAGTATATGGTGGCAACCCATCAGAGCTGAATGCGAACCTCTTGGTGCAGCTACCTGTGTGATTAAGTTCTTCTATCTTGAGCCCCGATCAGATTAGGGTTAAGGTGAACTCGTCAAACCCTAGTCTCTGTCATATGATGTAATCATTCGATTCGAGTCCAATGTGAAAATCTAAATAGAAACTCTTTCTATTATTTCACTCTGCCATGGCCATGGATTTCTGGACTTGATTCTCATGATCATCATAGGGCTGCTCCTCTACCACCGAGGTAGATAGATTCCATCTTGATGCAATCCAGTTCCTACAATGAACATGCTATAGCCAACATACACCTCAGGGATTCCATATGGCTAGGAGACCGAGTAATGGTGTAGTCAAACTATAACACCCTCAAGGTGAACTGCCGATGCACCTCAGGTCAAAGAACCAGACACACTACTGCAGCATCGAGTCAGTCATTGACGAGAAGGTAGACTTCCCTAATGACTACTCGAGGTGGTCACGCTCAGTGCCCTCGTTCTCTAACGAGTACCTGTACTCTCGCTCCGGTGTCTCCACACCGTAGACTCAAGACTCATCTACTAAAGAGAAGCGATTGTACACCAACCTTCCGGATCAATCACCATCCTCGTGATGATCCTATGGTCGGGAGCATTTTATGAGTTAATAATGATTATTCATGTCTTAAATTTTCAACTCTTGAAAATATGAATTATCATTACCATTAACTCAAAGGATGTATCACAGACACTAAATACACATATGTGATAGAAAATAACCCATTTTATTGATTTATAGTCAAAATTATAATTTTGCCCCTAGAAGTGTATTACAAGTGTCAGCCAATTCTGGCTTCTAGGGCACATATATCTAACAATCTCCCACTTGTCCTAAAGCCAATTGGCTACAAGTCTAAGTCCCATCTTCTCAAGGTGGGCTTCGATCTTCTGCTGGCCCAACGGCTTTGTAAGTGGGTCTGCCACATTATCTGTGGAGTTGACTCTCTTGACCTCGACGTAACCCTTCTCGAGGTAATCATGTGGATGGAGAGCTTGCTCCTTAGCAAGGGCTATGGCGCCATTGTTGTCGCAGTATAGAGGAATGGCATCTGATGGCATTACTCCAATTTCTGCAGCAAACTTCTTGTACCAGAATGCTTCCTCAGCTGAGCGATATATTCTGCTTCCATGGTGGAATCTGCACAGTTTGCTTGGAACCAGCTCAGCTCCACCATTGCACACAAACAGACTCCCAGATGTCGACTTTCGATCATCTATATCGGACATGAAAGTCCGAGTCTGTGTATCCCTGGACTTGGAGTTCTCCATTACCAAAGACCAACATCATATCCTTAGTTCTTCTCAAGTACTTAAGGATACATTTCACAGAAGTCCAGTGTTCTTCACCTGGATTTGACTGATATCTGCTTGTGACACTCACAGCATGGGCTATATCAGGTCGTGTACATAGCATGGCATACATGAGGCTCCCTATTGCAGAAGCATAAGGGATCTTGCTCATGCGTTCTATTTCCTCAGGTGTGCTGGGGCACATCTTCTTGGAAAGATGAATACCATGTCTGAAGGGTATTAATCCCCTCTTAGAGTTTTCCATACTAAACCTCTTTAGTACTTCCTCTATGTACATCTTCTGTGAAAGTCCTAGCATCCTATTCGGTCTATCCCTATAGACCTTAATTCCTAGAATAAAGGATGCTTCACCTAGGTCTTTCATGGAGAATTCCTTGGACAACCACATCTTGACTGATGTCAACATGGGAATATCATTCCCAATAAGGAGGATGTCATCCACGTACAATACGAGGAAGACAACAGCGCTCCCACTGACCCTTTTGAAAACACATGGTTCCTCTTCATTTTTGATGAAACCAAACTTTTTGATCACATCATTGAAACGAGTGTTCCAGCTCCGAGATGCTTGCTTAAGTCCATATATGGACCTTTGCAGCTTGCAAACCTTGTGATCAGTATCACTGGATGTGAAACCTAGCGGCTGTTCCATATAGATATCTTCCTCAAGATATCCATTTAAGAATGCCGTTTTCACGTCCATTTGCCATATTTCATAATCGAAATAGGCTGCAACGGCAAGCAATGTGCGGATGGATTTTAGCATAGCCACTGGGGAAAAGGTATCCTGATAGTCAATGCCTTCGCGTTGACTATAACCTTTTGCCACCTAGTCTAGCCTTGAATGTCTCCACATTCCCATCTGCACCAATCTTTCTCTTGAAGATCCATTTACACCCAATAGGTACTATACCTTCTGGTGGATCTACCAAGGTCCAGACTTGGTTTGAGTGCATCGAGTCAATTTCTGACTGCATTGCCTCTAGCCATTTCTCGGAGTCGATATCTGATATCGCCTCGTTGTAGGTTTTGGGATCATCACCATGAGCACCATTACCTACGAGGAACATTTCCTCTACTTCCTCTGAAATAATACCTAAGTATCTTTCAGGGGGATGGAAAACTCTTTCCGATCTACGAGGTGGAGGAGGTAGTGTTCTTATTGGCTCAACCTGATTTGGTTCCAATTGGTCCTTAGCTCGTTCTACTTGTGAGACTTTCTCATCAAGCTTGATCTGTTTTCCAATGCCGCTATCTTGAATAAACTATTTTTCAAGAAAGATGGCATGTCGACTCACAATCACATTGTGGTCTTCTGGAATGTAGAAATAGTATCCTAATGACTCTTTAGGATATCCTATGAATCGAGCTCTAAAGGACCTAAACTCTAACTTGTCCGCTTGTTGTCTTTTGACATGAGCCGGACAACCCCAAATTCTGAGATGACTCAGACTTGGTTTCTTACCGTGCCATATCTCATACGGTGTGGTAGGAACGGTTTTAGAGGGAACCCTATTCAGTAGATAGATTGAAGTTAAACAATGAAGTGTCCCCAAAGAAAATCAGGGAGGTCTGTGAAGCTCATCATGGATCGAACCATATCCAATAGAGTCCGATTTCTCCGTTCTGAAACCCCGTTGAGTTGAGGTGTTCCTGGTGGAGTCCATTGAGAGACTATGCCATTTTTCTTAAGATAGTCTAGGAATTCCCGGCTAAGGTATTCACCTCCTCGATCTGATCGAAGAACCTTAATGGGTTTTCCAGTTTGTTTTTCTACTTCATGTCTGAATTCTTTGAACTTTTCAAAAGCTTCAGACTTGTGTCTCATAAGATACACATACCCATACCTAGACAGATCATCGGTAAAGGTAATGAAGTAGACAAAATTGCCTCTAGCCGGCACATCAAATGGGCCGCACACATCAGTATGTACTAGGGCAAGGAGATCTGTGGCCCTCTCCCCATGTCCAACAAAAGGGAGTTTAGTCATTTTGCCTTGAAGACAAGATTCACAAGTTGGATATGACTCGAAAGTCAATGGACTCAATAGCCCATTTTTCTCCAATTTGTTGATCCTATCTTCTGCTATATGACCTATCTCAGGTGCCATAGATATCTGTCGTTTGGACTATCCCTAGGTCGTTTGGCATTCACGTTTTGCTCGATAGTTAGAATAGGTACATCAATATGTAGCTGATAAAGACCATTAATAAGGAAACCATTTGCAATTTTATTTCTTTCATAAAGAATGTTACAATGGTCCTTAAAGAAGGTAATCACATAGCCTTCTTGTGCTAAGCATGAAACAGAAATCAAATTCCTGCTAGCTGCAGGCACATAATAACAGTCTTTCAAAACTAAGTCTAAACCAGATGGTAATCGAAGAGGGTATGTTCCCACGGCTACTGCAGCAACTCTTGCTCCATTACCGATGCGTAGGATCATGTCTCCATCCCTCAGCCTCCTGCTATCCTCAAGACCCTGCATAGAAGTGCACAGATGAGCACTAGAACCAGAGTCAAGCACCCAACTGGATGCAGAAGAAACCGTAAGGTTAGACTCAATAACGAGCATACCTCCAGAAGGACCTTCCTTCTTGTTCTTCAGGGTGGCCAGGTAAGTAGGGCAGTTCCGCTTCCAATGGCCGTCGCTGTTGCAATGGAAACACTTTCCTTTGCCATCGGCCTTTTTCTTCGGCTCTGCCTTCTTCTTCTTTGATCCTTCCACCTTTTGCTTTTTCACAGACTTCTTTTTCTTTCCATAAGACTTTCTTTTGGAAGAAGTCCGTTCCATAGCAAGAACTGAGCCTTTAGAACCTTTCATAGAAAGCTCAGCGGTAACCAGCATATTCATTAATTCGGCCAAGGAATTTTGAAGTTTATGCATGTGGTAATTCATGATGAATTGCCCATATGCATCAGTCAAGGATTGCAGAATAATATCGTTCTGCAGAGTCCAAGTCCTAACTTCACACCGAGCTTCTCAAGCTCTTCCATGTCCTTGATCATTGTCAGACAGTGATCTTGGACTGACTGCCCATCACGCATCTTAGCCTTAAAAAGTCATTTCGTGACTTGATATTTGGCTGCGCGACTCTGTTCACCAAACATCTCCTGCAGGTGAGCCAACATTTGGCGAGCAGTCCCGATATCTTCATGTTGGCGCTGGAGCTCATCAGACATCGAGCCCAACATGTAATATCTGGCCTTATTATCTTCGTCTATCCATTTTTCCAGAGACGCTCTCTGTTCAAGTGGATGGACGGGCTGGTAAGGTGGGAGGGTCCTGGTCCAAAACATGGGTTAACTTCTCTGAACCCAAAACTAATTTTGTAGTTCCTGAGCCAATCTTTATAATTGGGTCCAGTCAGTCTATGTGTGTCCTAGGATACGTGCCAATGGGTTGGACGCAGACATTTTCCTGTAGAGAGTCAAAGATTCTAGTTAGATACTGTAATTTTGACTTGACCAATTTGTTTAGGGATTTTATTTTTAAACAAATTAGCTCCCACTATTTTCTCGGATCCCTACACTCCCTCTGTAGAGATGCGAAAATCTCCACGATTAATGATTTCTAGTGGGTGGTGCGGTCTCACCAACTGACTCATCACCTCACCTAACAGTTATTGGTGATGGGTTAGCCAATGAGTGAACAACTCTTGTTCAATGATTCTCTAATCATGGTGCACCCAAACTTGGTCTCTAATTCATGAATCTCACCGTATCCGGAAATATTGATCCACTCCTTAGTTAAGTCAGACCCACCATTTGCATAGACTGGGTTCCTAATTGAGTCTCTCACCGTATCCGAAATATTGAGCCCAACTCATCCTCCAGCCCATAGCATCCAATGCCTAATAGACATGGTTGCATCTTTCCGGTGCAACTGAGCCACTGTATCCAGTCGAGAACAATCAACCCCGGGAAGGGCCCGCACATCTACAATGGTGGAAGACCTCAGACTTAATCTTTTCTTAGGGAGAATTGATTCAGGTCTCATTAAACTAGACTTGGTCTTAGTCATAACAATTATGACTAACCTAGTGGCATGGGTTAGCTCGGATTATTGACCACCTCAGATCAGAACTGTGTCAACAGATATGGCCAGGTAAGTGAGATCGGTGGAAGGAATATGCCATTAACTCGTACAAGAATGCATTCAGGTCGAGTAGCTTCCAATTAAAAACCAGTCGGTCGTATGTGCCAAACTTACCTTAGACACCAAATTGTTGAGTCAGAACCAATTGGGTTAGCCTACAATCCAGACTCTAACCTCTGAGCCTAATTAGGTCTTGCTTGATCGTGACTCGATCTTGACCCAGACTTAATCCTATTAGGCTGGTCAATTTAAGCATTGTTGATCCCATCTAACCAACTCTTGATTCGGTTTGATCAACCGCTTAGACCTAATTGAGCTACCCAAGCCCGAACCCAGTATTATGAATATGTCTTAGATCTGAAATTCTCAATTTTAGACCTAATTAATATTTCATAAATCTTAATTTTTAATTAAGTAGGGTTCATAAACAAAATATGCACAATAAATCCTAGGGTTTCAGGATCTAGGGTTTTGCAGAAAGTAAGTTTTGGATTTCTGATTAAGGACGAACACGCAGCACCCCTACACATCATAAGAACACCCCATCGAATGGAAAGAGAGGGCCTTTAAAACCTTCTTCATTCTTATGACCGGACGGCCAAGAGGAATGCCTTAATCAGGAACATGCAATACTATACAAAACAGTTTTAGATCTATATCATATATCTCATATACAAATTAGATCTAATCATGGCATATTTTGCATACATCTCATGTATCGAATCATGCATATTTTCAGATCTAAATTATCTCATAATAATCTAAAAAATTAGATTTAAATTGATCTAATCAAAATAAATTCTAATCTAGATAATTATGTAGAACTATTCTACAACTAGTCTAGACATGCATCAATCATATCTCATATGATATTTAAAATTAAATAATTTTTATTTACTATTTTTTAGATGTTATTATAACCATTATAATATCAAAAAATAGTAAATAAATAGATCTAAAATATGATTTAATCAGATTAAATCAAAAACATGCAAGACTATTCTATAGAACTATTCTATTTTAGAACTAGTCATGCATATTTCCTAATCTTAGATCCAAATCATTTAATTTTAATTTTTCTGATTTCAGATCTGATCACATCTCATGTGACATCTAAAATCACTTATTTTTTAATTAAAATAAATTTAAAATTAGATCTAAATACTTTTAGAACCTAGGCTCTGATACCAGTTGAAGGAAAAATCCTGATTTCTCGGACCAGGTTCGTTCAGATCAGATCAGATCAAGAGATATATTTCAATTTTTTTTTTTAATCTATATTAAATCTGAGATATTTTAGATCTAATTCTTTTTATTTTAATAAATAAAATAAAATAAGAATAAATTAAATCAAATTTAATTTACGTGATTTGGGTAATCCTATTATCCTGTTGATGATCCTGTTTGCAGTGGAAGGTTCTGGATCTAGCCACGCAAGCGCCTGGCCTCTACCGATATCCACTCGGGCTGAAACTGGAGATCCTCTTCTTCTCTATCACACCTACAAAAATCAGATCTAGATCTGATCTGAAGGATCTTCAAAACTCATTTTGAAGATCAGCAGCTATCCTTTGCAGCAATACAGCCTTCTAGCTTTTGATCGCCTTTCTCTTGCCTGGATCGCACCAACTAAGGTCCAAAACTCCTTTTGGACGTGGAGAGCAAGGGAAGAAGGTGGTTTTGGCATGGAGGAAGAGGGAAGAGGTAGCCTTGGGGCATGGGGAATTATGATTCAATTATAATCTGAGTTGGCAGCAGGGTCTTATTTATAGACTGACTGTGATCCAACTTCTCTTCTTCCCAATCAATCATAATCCTTTGTGAAATCAGATCTAAATCTGATTGATAGAAATAGAGTCCCCTGGATTCCTCCTTAGAGGATGCCTAAGACCAGTCAAAGTTAGTTCTTAGAAGAACTCTAATTGGAATCCAAAAAGAAGATGGAGTCCTTGTCCAACAAGGACTCCTAGGTGCCTCCAACTTGGGCACACACCTAGGGTGGCATGCACCCTCTTCCTTGCCAGGTTTTGGCAGGGGGACAGGCCCCCACCAGCTCTCCAATAGGTGCATGACATGTGGTCAAAAGTCAAAGTGTCAATGGTCAACGTTTGACCAGTCAAAGGTAGACTTTTGACCAAAGTCAAAGAACAAGAAATGGCAGGTGACCAAAAATGGCAGGTAATATCTTACAAAATAAGACAATCTTTTTCTGACTTGGACAACCTCCAGTCAGACCATATGAAGGCCTCTGATTGAGCACAAACTCCTTTGGCTCAGACAGGACAACTTATTTATGATAGTAAAAGAAGAACGTTAGGTTCAATCGAGTGCTAGCACGATTTTCTTGAACCTAATTGAATCTCATTCAGATCAATTGAACTAGATCAGTTCAATTGATGATCACCAGATTCAAACCCTTGTTTGTGTGACCCAGTTAGGTTCAGTTCTGTATGGTAATGGGATATGTCATGATCTCTATCATCGACATCATCGAAACTCCTTTCGATGGATCAGAACTCTTCTGATTCGAACAGCTAGAATGATCGATCATCTAAATCATTCTAATTGCTCCCAAAATCCACCAGTGACACCTAGCAGTATATGGTGGCAACCCATCAGAGCTGAATGCGAACCTCTTGGTGCAGCTACCTATGTGATTAAGTTCTTCTATCTTGAGCCCCGATCAGATTAGGGTTAAGGTGAACTCGTCAAACCCTAGTCTCTGTCATATGATGTAATCATTCGATTCGAGTCCGATGTGAAAATCTAAATAGAAACTCTTTCTATTATTTCACTCTACCATGGCCATGGATTTTAGGACTTGATTCTCATGATCATCATAGGGCTGCTCCTCTACCACCGAGGTAGATAGATTCCATCTTGATGCCATCCAGTTCCTACAATGAACATGCTATAGCCAACATACACCTCAGGATTCCATATGGCTAGGAGACCGAGTAATGGTGTAGTCAAACTATAACACCCTCAAGGTGAACTATCGATGCACCTCAGATCAAAGAACCAGACACACTACTACAGCATCGAGTCAGTCATTGACGAGAAGGTAGACTCCCTAATGACTACTCGAGGTGGTCACGCTCAGTGCCCTCGTTCTCTAACGAGTACCTATACTCTCGCTCCGGTGTCTCCACACCGTAGACTCAAGACTCATCTACTAAAGAGAAGCGATTGTACACCAACCTTCCGGATCAATCACCATCCTCGTGATGATCCTATGGTCGAGAGCATTTTATGAGTTAACAATGATTATTCATGTCTTAAATTTTCAACTCTTGAAAATATGAATTATCATTACCATTAACTCAAAGGATGTATCACAGACACTACACATATGTGATAGAAAATAACCCATTAATTGATTTTAGTCAAAATTACAATCTTGCCCCTAGAAGTGTATTACAAGTGTCAGCCAATTCTGGCTTCTAGGGCATATATATCTAACACATATTTTGTTGGCATACATGGAGTCCATTTTGGATTGCATGGTAGCTAGCCATTTGTCTGAGTTCCTACTCATAACAGCTTCCGTATAGGTCAAAAATTCATCATTCTCAATGATTTAGATTTCATTATTTTCAATAATGAGCCCGTACCATATAGGTGCATGTCGCACTCTATTAAACCTTCGGATAGGAGTTGTGTGTTTTGGTTCTTTCCTATTTATGTATTTACTTGATTAAAAATTTTTTATTTATTTTTTTGAACTTCACTAAGTTCAATGTTTCTTCCACTACCTCTTTCTAGGATAAACTCTTTCTCCATGAAAGTGGTATGCCTACTTATAAACATCTTTTGTTCAGTAGGATGGTGAAAATAGATTTCCCATACTATTTATAGGATATCCTATAAATAGGCATCTATCTGCTCTAGCATTAAACTTATCTCCAATTTTCTTTTTGACATATGCTAGACAACCTCATATCTTAAGATACTTAAGATTAGGTTCTTACCTCTTCATATCTCATATGGAGTGCTAGATATAGACTTAGAAGGTACTCTATTCAAGATGTATACTACGGTCTCTAGGGCATGATACTAGAAGAAAATAGGTAACTCTATGAAGCACATCATGGACTGTACCATATCCAATAAGGTATAATTCTTCCTTTCGACTATACCATTTAAGTATGGTGTATAAGGAAGGATCCATTTAGAGAGAATCTCCTTTAATTTAAAATAGTTTAAAAATTTATTGGATAAGTATTTTCCTTCTCGATTAGATCAAAGGATTTTTATACTCTTTCCAGTTTGTTTCTCGACCATATTTTGATACTCTTTGAATTTATCAAAGCTTTCATATTTGTGTTTCATAAGATACACATGTCTAAACTTAGATAAATTATCAATGAATATTATAAAATAAGAGTATTCTCTTTTGGCCTAAGTTGTCATAGGACCACATACATGAAGAAAATCGAGCAGGGTTAAAGCATGCATTTTCAAAAATTTTTTGAATTAAATGGCAATAAAAGCAATAATTCATCAAATATTAATCTACTGCATATAATGATCAGATCATTAAATCCTACTCAAGATCTAGACATGCTGATATGTAACTGAAAAATGAAATACATTCGATCATCAAATCAAATTTGCTGATCGATCAGTGTACAGTACATGATACCTGTGCGTGGGTAGATAATCTCCATGATCTGAATTCATAGAAAGAAATCTATGATATCATGCTATAGCCACATACTTGTCCAACCTTTATGGACAGTCCACATGGAGCTCCTGATCCAGATCAGCTCTACTGGAGTGCTAGCTCCTCCCAAAGCCTTTGATGGCTAATCTTTGTCGATCTGATCAATGATCTTTCTTCTGATCTTCCAGACACTCCAAAAGGCCAAAGAATAATCTATGAAAGTTGATAAGATGGTGTGTAAATTTTGATAGCAATCCGATGCTCACAGCACTCGATCTCTCCACCCAAACCCTGAGTCCCTACTCTAGGGTTTTACATACCTAGAAGACCCTAATGCCCAAAAAATCTCTCACACCCTCTCTCTTTGGAATTTTTCTATGAAATAAATTTTCATGAGTAGAGGGACTATTCCTATACCATACACCCACTCTCAAAAATTTTTTAGATGGGCAACAAAAGAGAGAAAAAAAATAGAAGCAGGGTGTGAGGAATATTGGTGCAGGAAGGACACGCCTCTCTCTGTGGACTTTTCCATGCCTAGGAAAGTGCACCCCACTCTAGTTTCTCTCTCTCAAAAACTCCTCATTCAGGCTCTTACTCATCTATGCATTCCCAAAAAAAAATCCCACCTTTTATTGGCATGGGAAACAATGGGAAAAATGTGTGAGATGGATAAGGTGTGGAGGTTGAACTTGTTTCAACCTCCCAACCAAATTTGAATTCAAGTCTATTCTAATCCACTTCCAACACCACCTTCAGGTGGGTGACACATAGAAGGACTCTCCTTCTACGTACCCACTCTAAAAAATGCAAAAAATCTCACGACAAAACCATGAGAGGCATGGGAATGGATAAGATAGGGTTGGTTGAACTTGCTTCAACCAATGAATCAAATTCAAATTCCTTCTCATCATTTTCCAACACCCACACTAGAGTGTTTGACATGTAGAAGGACTCTCCTTCTATGTGCCCACAGTCAAAAATGCATAAATATATGTGACAAAAAAAGAATGGTGCAAGGAATAGATATGAATGGGAGGGTTAGGAGGTTTCAACTTCTAACAAACTTAAATTGAATTTGAACGTATCCAACACTTGGACAAGGTCAAAGGCAAAAAGGAGAGAAGGCACACAAATATATTCTCAAGATGGGAACCTCAGGCAAATTCAGAATTTGCATGAGAGAAGACTTGGTCAAAGATAAGATGGCATAGGGAGTTAAGGGATTTGAAATTTAAACTTAGTCCAAATTGGTTTCAACCAAACCAATTAATTTAGATCCAATTAGATT
Organism: Cocos nucifera; assembly: GCA_006176705.1. Lineage (NCBI taxonomy): Eukaryota > Viridiplantae > Streptophyta > Magnoliopsida > Arecales > Arecaceae > Cocos > Cocos nucifera. The sequence goes on from QRFJ01000270.1 coordinate 975,788, forward strand.
AGATTAAATCCAACCAAATTAGGCTTAACTCAATCTAATAAATTCTTAATCAAATTAAAAATTAATTAGATTCAGGTCTTGATCAAATTAGGAACGAATCTTTCATAGCGATTAGGTCATCTCATAACCTGATCGGATCAAACCCAATTGAATCAAATTCAATCGAACATGATCGAATTCTCATCGCTCAATCAAATTAAGCTAATCAATAATCAAATTACTAATTAAACCTTTAATAAATATAGAATTTTAATCGGATGAATATCTGAGCTGTAGAGTTCCATCTACATGAAACTCTTGAGGAGTCCCAAACCAGTGGAACTCTTGAACCCAGTGTTGCAAATGAATAAAACTTATGATAATAGAGTTCCAAACTAGTAAAACTCTTGATCAGAGAGTTTTAGATAAGTAGAACTCAGAGTTTCAGTCTGGTGGGACTCTTGACCATAGAGTTCCAGATCAATGGGACTCTAGATTAACCATCAGATCAGATAGGAACTCCTATTGTATGTAACCCTATAGGTTCGAATCCTAAGCCAATAGTATAGAAAATAATTTTCTATACCAATCGATGTGACTATCTAGCAATGGTACCCAATGTTCGGATAGGTCAAATAATCATAATGCAATATCGACAAACCTGTGGCATATGGTTATCGTATAATTCATCCCCTTGATCTTAATGCTTAAAAGATGATCTAGGATTTACTGCCAATCCAAAAAAATCATCTACATTTATTTCAAAATTTAATATCCATCAAATGGACCATCCGATCAAGGGTTTACTAAATTAAAATACAATGATGCATTTGCTCCAATACTTGGAGAGGTCAATCCCATCTTGACTTACACATTAAGTTCACAAGTACTTAACTGCACTCAATAGTCTTCCATCACTAAATTAAAAATTTAGATAGTTCAGTACCTAAGTACAGTGAGTTGCTTGCAAGTTATTATGATGATCTCAGATCTCAAAAACACTTATACTCATATCCTTCGTAAGCAACTCTTGACAGCAGAGGGCTCCGCAGTTGGATCACATTCCATGAAATATACCCTTACACTTCATCTGCATGCCATACTAGTACAACATACTCCTTGGTTAAGAGGACAACCAATGCATATGGCACACAACGACATACACTCGATATGTTGTCATCCTAGATAACAACATATCATTTGATTGTGAATAAGTTAAAGGACTAAATGATAAATCTTCCTTTGTCGAGTCTAAATAGTCCTAAGAATTTTATCACATAAGAGTTCATTATAGGAAGATGCACAAAAATGATAAAAAGCTAGAATAATAATTTTATTTATTTATAATTTAAGTATAAATTACATTCAACTCAACCATCTACAACCTAGATAATTAGCTTTATGATACAATTTTCAACAATACATCTATATGTACAAGTCCTAATAACTCACTTGTTCTTTCTCCATGTCCACTAAATAGAGTCTTGGTCATTTTTTCATGAGACATAATTTACAAGTTCTTAATAATTCATAATTATAAGGATCAAAGAATTTTTCTTTGTATAACTTATTAATCCTGATCTCACTAATATGATCAAGTCGATAATGCCAAAGTAAAGTATTATTTATTTCTTCTCACTTATGCTTTCTATTTTCATCAACATGAAATATATTATCATCCATATATAGAGTTAATAGACCATTGTTAAAAATGCCATAGCATATTATTTCATTAGAATATTTGATCGAGCAATCATTGCTCATTACATCAAAAAAATTATAATCTTGTTTTAATAACAAGGATATAGATACAATATTTTTAATGATTTTAGGTATATGATAATAATTTGTCAGCTCTAAGATCTTCTCAAAAGATAACTTTAATATATTTATCCCTACAGCTTTCGCTTGGATAAACTCTCCTCTAGCATCATAGAGCTCGAAGTCATCCTTCTTTAAACTTCTAATTTTCTATAGCCCCTACAAATATTTGCAGATATGAAAACTATAGCCGATATCCAATATCCAAGAGTTTGAAATGAAAGAATTCAATGACAATATTATAAGTATTTCATACATATCTTTTGGTGCATTATTTGCATCAGTCTTCATGGTTGTAAGGTAAGCCTTGCGATTTCTTTTTCGATGACCTACCTTACCGCAGTGAAAGCAGGTCGTCTATCTGGAGGCCTTCTTCTTCTTCTTCTTTTTATTTATGCCATCTTTAGGATTCAGCCTTCTCTTAGAACCCTTTTTGCCTGCCTTCTTCTTGAAGTTTTCATCTATAAGAAAAAGAGGAGCCTTATCCTTTTTGATATGACTCTCTACTATTTTGAGCATATTTAATAGCTCAGGCAAGAAAGTATTCAATTTATTCATGTGATAATTCACAACAAACTAAGAAAATAATTTTAGGAGTGATTGTAGGATCAGATCCTGACTTAACTCTCCATCCATTACAAAATCTAATTGACCTAATCGAGTGATCAAATTAATTACCATCAGAACATGGTCTTGAATAGATGAGCCCTCTACCATTCTAGCATAGAATAACTACTTAGATATCTCATATCTAGTAGTTCTACTCTATTCTCCATAAAGCTCTTTTAAATTAAGCAATATGGATTGAGTATCCATGCCATCATGCTACCGGCCTCTGTAATTCGTTACTCATAGAGGCAAGTATGATGCAGTTAACAGTAAGAGAATCATTTTGCCACATCTTGTATGTGGACTTTCTTCTTCTATGGCATCTTTTTCTAATGGCTCAGGATCAAGGGCATCAAGAATATAGGAGAGTTTCTCTTAACTGAGTATTATTTTTAAATTTTTCAGTCAATCCACATAGTTAGGATCAATTAATTTATTTGAATCCAATATACCATGTAGTGAAAGTGAAGAAGTTATTTAATCTACATAATAAAAAATATTACATAAGTAAATAACTCATGATGACATACATAATTAAATTAGAACTCTAATTTAATTGTGTCTCCCACTATTTTATCAAAAATCATAACCCCCTACTATGATAATCAAAAAACTTTAATTGATTTTCTTAGTAGGATTGAAATTCTAATTTCTTATAAAAGATCTTGTGGTTGCACAACAAACCTTTTATAAGTTCAAAGGTAGGAAACTCTTTTCAATTGCATCACATGCAATTCTCAATATATTCCTGACCTCTAAAATATTAATAGCATTGTGTTATCACAACAAACTATAATATTTTAGTTAAGTAGGATCCTTCATTTTTATATAGTCAAAATGGAATATAATTGCTCCTATGGTTACACAACAAAGCTGTATATCCAAAATGCTGTAAGTATCTTAATACACCAGGACAATATTACATTAGTCCCGATAATAAGTCTTATAGTTACACAATAAATCTAATATGGTTCATGACATAATAATAAACTAGCATGAAGGAAGACCTTAATGTAGTAAATATAACACTAAGCATCCTAATCAAGAATTAAATTAACCTAATTGGCCAAGTAAGTGGGAGAAAGATGGGGGTCCCCTATAGCTTTCCTTAAATACCAATAAATTGGCCAGGTCAGACAACAGAATCAATTATAAATCACGTTCTCTTTATCGATCATGAACCATTTTTCTAGACATCGATCGATCGATTAGACATCTAGATTTATTTTGCTTTTGGTTAATTACACTACAACTTAATATAATTTTTATAGAGGGCTTTAACTGGTCTCTATGCATATTCTAATCAAATCAAACTATATAGATAAATTGATCATATCAATCAAGACATACATATTCATACAAATATATTAGCATATATTATCATTCTAGGACAGCCATCATCACATAGTGGACATTCGTCACTATGCCAGGGCAATCTTACAGAATGATATACATCATAATCTAATTATGATTAATTAAATATGATCACATCATATTAATAACATGCTAATCATATCAAACATGATCATATTATATTTACAATATTGCCATTAATATATAAACATAACAACATATGATTTAAACTAATAAGGTTTGCTCTGATACCATTGTAGGGTTTGGCGTACATGGCGGAAGCATAGATTTCAAAATAAATTATATGAAATCACAAAAACCAAAATCCAAATCCTAGAACCATCTTATTATAATTTAAATCATATAATATATATTTATAACATAAATTAGATTATTAGAACATACCTCTAATTGCTAAATCCTAATTTGACCTTGATTGCCGGCAGCAGTCCGTCAGGGGTTCTACCAAGTGCCCACATGTTCACCCTCCAACGTTAATCCACACAGGGACTCGATCAAGCCACTAGCACCTTTGATTATTTTAATTAAAATTTTTAATAAGAACTTTAATTTATTTGGGTAGAACCTTCTTTAGCCTTTACTGTCACCCTCTTGGCCTATCCTTTTCTTACTTTCTATTCTCCTTGTCTTTCTTTACTCTCTTTCTAAGCCCTTGTCCTAAAGCAGACCTCTTGTCCTTTAATAGGACTTTATCTTAACAAGAAAAGAAAGAGAGAAATTAGACAATTAGGGAGAGTATGTAAGAAAGAAGGAAGAGTTTTTTAATGCCTTGGACTCCCGGAGTGCGCCTCTATTTATAATGTACATAGGGGCACCTCCTCTAATTTATCACATCTTACCATATCCTCATCTCATGCCCACTCAAGGATCTCATGCCCCATCAGAAAATAAAGCCACGTGGAGTATGTAGAATTAATTCAAAAAGGTGCCTTATAATAGAAGGACTCTTCAAACTAATTCTACGTAGTTTTTATGAAGAGTTGCAAAACTCACATAGGTGGCACCATTAATCAAGGGATAAGATCAGACGTAGAGGCCATCTAATGGGCTTTAATTGGTGTGCCAAACACCAAGGGGGCATGGAGATAAGGCGTGGAAAAGTCACAAAGGCCAAAGGGCCTTTGACTTGGTCCAAGGGGCGTCAAGATGGTTGGGGTGGCAAGGAGCCTTGTCTCATCCAAATTCCCAATAAACACCAAAGTGTTTAATCTATAGAAGGACTCTTAGGCACCCTTCTATTCAGATCTAAAACCATGTAACAAATGCTATGTTAAAAAAAAGAAATGGATAAGGAAACGAAGATTGGGACCAACAATATATGTGCTAACGAGTCCCTTGCACATGAACTTCTTCCCACACACCAAGAGAGAGACTCTCTGGCATGTGGGACTCAAAAATCAAGTGCCCAATCCCTTGGTCAACAAGCCAAGGGTCAACCTAATTACTGACCAAAATTGATTTGACTAAAATTAGATCTATTTAGCCCAAATAGGAACTTGATTCAAATCTAGGTGCTAGGGTTTGCAACATGTGTTAGCACGTTCATCTTGCAAACATGATTTAATCAAATTAAATCATTAATCAATTTTCTTTCTGTGTGATCCATTAGATTCCACATCTAGCCAGCAATGGGTCTGGATGTGATTTGATCTAATTTGGTTAGAACTCAACAAAATTGATTTAGGTCAAATTGAGCTGACCCGATTTGATTAATTAGAATACTTTCTAATTAATGATTAAATTAAACTTTTTAATTCGATCGAACCCACAAGATAAGATTGATGTCTAGCAACGTATCTATCTACCCAGAAGATATGAAATTTTGATGAAAATATCAAAAATATCCTTTAGTGGAAAGTTACAATGCAACAGAATCCTACGATCACCCTGCATTCCAAATATGACTTTAGATATGAAAATATGTCAAACCCAATATCATATTCAAATTTTTGTTAATCTTATGATGATGATTTGATTAATGAAATATTAGAAACCATTTCTAATTTTCATCATGCTTTGATTAAAGTCTTCTTGAATCATCATTCGATTGAAGCAAGTAGGATACGATTTCCTCTTACTAGGAGTGATCGATTCCATGTTGACCTACTCACAATCTCCATATGCAATCTATCATATCCAGAACACCCCATACTTGACTAAGTCATGAATGAGTATAAATCAAAATATGGATTCATGCATACAAGGTTCTATGGCAGTCTCAGGTCAAAGGACTACATGCACAACTTTCACTATGAGAACCATCTATTGATATATAGATAAGACTCTATTAGATGTTCTCAAATTGGATCAATTCAGTAAACTCATTCTCTAATGAGCATCTACATTCTTATATTAGTATCATATAGAAGTGATTGTGAGATCAATCATCCTCTCCATCGAGCATAAATAAGATGTGCCAATCTTATCAAAAACATTAATTGCCAGTCTTATCAAAAACATTAATTCCTTACTCAATATTCCATCGACCAAGAATTTTAAAATTAAGATTTTAAGATTTTAGATCTCACTAGTATGATCTCATCATAATCCTACAACCATAGTCCTAATTTATGAAGTTCATCATAATCTTAAAAATAAATAATTAAAATGCAGCATATGATGAAATAAATGTCTTTATTGATTTAAAATATCATTACATGAGTCTGGAAGATAAAAGAATAACCCATCAAAATACATAATTCGATTGGCTTGTAGGGCATATTCCTTTCAGTTCCATTAGCTCCTCCCGCTCATACAAAAAAACTGCTACACCTTGGTAGGCATCTATCCCACTCTTCAAAATACATCTTTTCGTAGAAAGGTGAGAGTAGTGCTACTGGCAAGATTACAATGGAGTCTTAAAAGGGTCAGAAAGTCTATTATGCATATACCTATGTGGAGGCTATTAAAACACCTATCATCACATTCCTAGCAAAGCAGAAGTCCACTGACACTATTGGGGAGTAAAATAGCTCCCGTCAAAATCCAACCAAATGCTCGATCTTGATATAGTGCTAGCTGGAGTAGTAACGGCCAAGTCTGAACTTTGACCAAGTTAGTCCCCTGATTCAAACGAACTCTTGAAGATCGGTTTTCAAAATGACTAAGCTCAGAGCTTCATCCAATAATGGCTCATTTTGGGGATGACAATAACCCCCATCAATGTTTGATCTTGTGCGAAGGCCGACCATCTTAGCAACAATCCTTCCAACTTTCTCCCGACAACTATAGACCTTCGCAAAACTATACTATGAACTTTGGCCAGACAAAGTTGCCATTCGACTAATTTCAATCTCCAGCTTAGAATAGACAGTAGCAATCTCACAAAATTGGAACCTTAGCACCGCTCGATTTTAACTAGTGGCCGACTTTGAAGACGGTCGAATTTCTCTACTTCACCCGATAGATAGTAGATCTTGATAGTTCTATACTAAAGACCTTGACTAGATAAACATGAGTCACCAAAAGAACCTTGCCACCAGCATTAGTCCGATCTTCAATCTGGAATAAGTGGAGATGCTGACTCTAGGTATGATTTTGATGAATAACAAAATATTTGAGTCAATTTTTGGTACTAACAACTTGGTTGGAATGTTTAAGATAAAGTTCAGAAAGAATAAGAACTCATTTCAATAATACTCCATGTTTGATTGAAAGAACCAAGGAAAAGGAGCAAAAAGAGATCAAGCCAAATATTTTTAAAGAGTATTGAGTCATAAACTAACTCAAAAAAAGGTTTAAAGATAAATTTAGCATAGTTTCAGCATTTGGTACCGATCAAAAGTCGACTCAAGATTGACAGAAGCTGACTCATGGGCTCAGATAGGCACCAAGCTCAAAATATAAGATTTTAGTATGAACTCTACCGTAGGAGTTGACTAGGAGTCAACTCATGAAAAGCAGGAGCCAACTCATATCTCAGAAAAGGTATCAGTCCAAGAATATAATGCAGAATTTTTCATCCTGTGACTGGAGTCGACTCTGGCATGCAGAACTGGCATGGAACAAAAATACAGAGAGTTAGAAGTTTTCACCCTACAACTGGAGTCGACTTAAGGTTTTGGAGAGTCAACTCCCAAGCTTCAAAATTTTTCACCTTGCAGTTGGAGTCGACTCAAGACTTTGGGGAGTCTGATAGCCCCAACGGGTAGTTTTCAAAACTGCATAGATTTTATTTTGGATACTTTAAACTGCTTTGTCTGATGTTCTAATGGCTACAAACCTATTTTTGGAGTTTCTAACTAAGATTAGAAGACTTCTAAAACTAGATTAAGGCTTGGAAACTCAAGATATAAAAGCAAGAAAATGAAAAACATCAATAATCTTTTGAAAATCTATGTGCAGTCCAAATGCTGAGCCTTAAAGAGCCTTCATTGCTGCTCAACAACTCAACCAACTATGCTATCAAGGCATTCTCATGTGAAGTAAGGAAGCATTCATTGCTAAAGCCCTCCAACAATTCATTTTGTGCATTAAAGCTTCAAATCTACTCTTTAAGGAGTTTGTTTTACTTTAGATTTCTATACTTCAAAATTTCTACATTTCAAGTTTCAAAAGGGTTGAAACTTGGGGGATAAGCTCATCCAAGCCTTGAATTGGATTTGTACAAGTCTAGGAGTAGCTTGGGATTAGATTTTGGTTAGTTAGCCTGCAAAACCAACTGGATTTAGATTGTAAGCTCGGTGAAAATAATCTTGCTGTAATCTTGGAGATTATAGTGAAATTCTTAAGTAGAGTATAAAAGGAGTGGACGTAGGTATTGGGTTTGACACTGAACCACTATAAAAATCTTAAATTTTTATGTGTGTGATTCTTTTCTTCAGTTATGATTATTTTTTGCATATTTAAATTACTATATTTCCAACATATCAATATTTAAGTTCTGTACATACATTTAGTAAACCAAAAAATTTTAAAAAACCTAATTCGCCCCTCCTCTTAGGTTATTCTTCTAGGCAACAAGTGGTATCAGAGCAGGTGCTCTCATATTATTTGTTGTTCATTTGATTTAGAGTAATCTATCAAAATGACAATCTAATTGAATATTTTTCTAATGGAAGGGTAGTCCACAAATAGGCCATCCTTGTTTAATGATTCTAACTACACATATTGGAAGGCACGCATGCACATATTTATTCAAGTACTTGATTATGACCTATGAAGTGTCATAATCAATGGACCACGCATCCATAATTAGCATTGATGGTAACATAATTCCCAAACCCGAAAGAGATTGGGATGAAAATGATAAAAAATTAGCTCAATTGAATGCTAAAGCAATAAATGTACTTTATTGCTCACCTGATGCCAATGAATTTAATCAAATTTCTACTTATATTTCAGCCAAAGAAATATAGGATAGACTTGAGGTTATCCATGAGGATACCAATCCAGTAAAGAAATTCAAAATTAATATGTTAGTACATAAGTATGAACTTTTCAAAATAAAATCAATCGAAAGTATTATCAAAATATTTAAATAATTTACTGATATAATAAATGAACTTAAAAATTTAGAAAAATCATATACTAACAATGTACTTATGAGAAAAATTCTTAGGTCTCTTTTTCAAAGTTGGGAGGCAAAGAATGGCTATACAAGAAGCTAAGGATCTCAACATCTTGCTCCTTGAACAGCTTCTTGGTTCTCTCATGATACATGAGTTAACCATGAAGCAAAACTTAGAAGATGAAGTTAAGAAGAAGAAGACCATGGCCCTTAAGTCCATGGCAAAGAAAGAAGAAGAAGAAAGTGAAGAGTTCGATGAAGGAGATGATGATGAAGAAATGGCTTTCCTGACTAGAAAATTTAGAAGATTCATAAGGAAGAACATACCAAACTTCAAAAAAAGACCCTTCTCTAAAGGTGAAGCAGGTAAAAATCGAGAGAAAGATAAAGATAAGAAGTAGCCTACATGCTTTGAATGCAAGAAACTGGATTATTTCAAGGTAGACTATCCCCTATTGAAGAAATCCTCTAAGAAAGTAAAGAAGAGAGCAATAATGACAACATGGAGTGATAGTGAAAAATCAAGTTCAAGTGGAGAAGGACAAGAAATAGTAAATCTGTGTCTCATAGCTTTAGAGAATGAGGTAACACTTGACACTCAACCTAAATTTTTATTTAATGAGTTGCAAGAAGCATTTCATGAATTGTATAATGATCTTAAAAAGTTAATCTTGAAAATCAAAAATCTGAAATCAATCAATCAAAATTTAGTCAAGAAAAAAGAGGAAATATTGAGAGAAAAGAAGCTTATTTCTGCAGAAAACCAGAACCTAAAGAAAGAACTTGAAAAATACAAACCTATAGTTGAAAAGTTTACATTAAGTTCTGAAAAACTATAGTTATTACTCAATAATCAAAAAGCTGTATTTAACAAAGCTGGAATTGGTTTTAGAACTGAAAAGAAACAAAAATTTTTAAAGAATTTTTTTGTAAATGATTCATCTTCAACTTCATAAAAATCAATCTATTTTTATTATGGAAAATATGGACATATCTTATATTTGCAATTTCAAAAAATGAAAAATAGTCTAAACATAAAGAATGTATGGGTTCCCAAAGGAACCATGGTTACTAACCTTAAAGAACCTAAGATGACTTGAGTACCTAAAATCTTCACTTGATCTTTGATTGCAGGTGTGTCTTACAGCCGATAGAAAGAAAGAAAAATAGTATCTAGATAGTGGCTGCTCAAGGCACATGATGGGTGAGGAGCATTTTATCACTCTTGAAGCTAAGGAAGAAAGAATTATGACCTTTGGTGATAATGGCAAAGGATACATCATTGGTAGTGGTAAAATATGTATTACTCCTACCTTTATAGATAATGTACTCTTTGTAGATAGATTAAAGCATAACTTATTAAGTATAAGTCAACTTTGCAATAAAAGATTTAAAGTTATTTTTGAATCACTCATGTGCATTATCAATAGTCCTATTGATAATAGTATGACTCTTATTGGACATAGACATGAAAATGTATACTTAGTAGATTTAGATGACTCTTCCATCAAAAGAAATCAATATTTAGTTACAATGAATGCTAAAATCAATGAAGATAGTTGGCTATGGCATCGTAGACTAGGACATGCTAGCATGGATTTGATTTCTAAGCTAATCAAAAGGAATCTTATAAAAGATTTGCCAAAACTTAATTTTGAGAAAAATAAAATATGTGATGCATGTCAATTAGAAAAATAAACTAGAAGCTCTTTCAAATCAAAAAATATTATTTTAGCTTCTAGACTCCTTGAACTCTAGGTGGTAAGAAATATGAATTTATAATTATAGATGATTTTTCAAGATTCACTTGGATTTTATTTTTGGCATAAAAGGATGAAGCATTTTCTATATTTACTATGTTTTTCAAGAAAGTTTCAAATAAAAAGAACCTCTCTATTGTTTGTATTAGAAGTGATCTTGGAATAGAGTTTGAAAACCAACATTTTAAAATTTTTTGTAATAAAATAGAGATTGAACATAATTTTTCTGCTCCTAGAACACCTCAACAAAATGGGATTGTTGAAAAAAAAAATAGAATCCTAGAGGAAATGACCTGAATCATGTTATGTAAAAGCCATCTCCTAAGATATTTTTGGGCTGAAGCTATCAATACAATATGTTATGCTCTAAATAGAGCATTAATAAGGCCGATATTAAAGAAAACCCCTTATGAACTATGAAAAAATAGAAAATCAAATATTAGTTACTTTCATATTTTTGGTTGCAAATGCTTTGTTCTAAATAATGGCAAAGATAACTTAGGCAAATTTGATGCAAAATCTAATAAAGACATTTTCTTAAGATATGCCATCTCTAGTAAAGCATATAGGGTCTTTAACAAACGTACGCTAGTTGTTGAAAAATCTATACATATGGTATTTGATGAAACTAATAACTTACCTTCTAAAAAAGAGAATATAGTTGATGATGATGCAGGAATAATTAAAAAAAAGTAAAAAAAATTACACTCAAGAAATTAACTACATAGGATAACGAAGAAGAGAAGAAAGCTGAACCTAAAGATGAAAATTCTGATGATACTCAAACTCAAAGTCTACCAAAGGAATGGAGATATGCCCTTAGCCACCCCAAAGATCAAATTATTGATGATCCATCACAAGGGATAAGAACTCATACATCTTTGAGAAATATTAATAGCTATCTAGCATTTGTATCTTAAATTGAACCTAAAACTATAGAAGAAGCTAAAAATAATCTAAAATGGATAAATGCAATGCATAAAAAACTAAATTAGTGTGAAAGAAATAAAGTTTAGACCCTAGTTAATAGACCAAGTGATTATCTAGTAATTAAAACTAAATGAGTATTTAGAAATAAATTAGATGAAAATGGGATAATCACTAAGCTAGAATAGTAGCTAAAGGATATAATCAAGAGGAAGATATTGATTTTGATGAAACTTTTGCTCTTGTTACTAGATTAGAGGCAATTAGATTATTACTTATATTTGCATGCTTCATGAACTTCAAATTATACCAAATGGATGTTAAGAGTGTATTTATAAATGGATATATAGCTAAGAAAGTATATGTAGAACAACCATCCAGATTTGAAAGTCATGAAAATCCTAATCATGTTTAGAAATTGCATAAGGCACTCTATGGTTTAAAATAAGCCCCTAGAGCATGGTATGAAAGATTAAGTAAATTTTTAATTCATAATGAATTCTCTAGAGAAAATGTTGATAAAATACTATTTCTAAAGAAGAAAAATAAAGATATATTGGTAGTACAAATTTATGTAGATGATATAATTTTTGGTGCTACTAATGAAAGTCTTTGCCAAGAGTTTACTAAGCTTATGCAGGAAGAGTTTAAGATGAGAATGATGGACGAACTGAACTTTTCAGATCAAGCAAAGTGAAGAGAGCATTTTATCAACCAAACAAAGTATACAAGAAAAATCTTGAAAAAGTTTAGAATGAAGAACTCAAAATCTATTGGCACACCTATGAGCCCTTCTTGCAAATTCGACAAGGATGAAAAGGGTAAAAAAATTGATACTAAATTATACTGAGGTATGATAGGATCATTGCTCTATCTTACTGTAAGTAGACTTGACATTATATTTAGTATCTGTATGTTTGCTAGATATCAATCTAATCTTAGAGAATCTCATGCTTTAGCTGTTAAAAGAATATTTAAATATTTATCTGGAACACTTGATGCTGGACTTTGGTATAATAAATTATCACCTTTAGAATTAATTGGATATACTGATTCTGATTTTGCTGGATGTAAATTAGATAGAAAAAGTACTAGTGACACTTGTTAATTTTTAAGAGTTAATCTAATTTCATGGTTTAGCAAGAAACAACACTCAGTAGCATTATCTACAGCTGAAGCTGAATATGTTGCTGTTGGAAGTTGTTGTGCTTAAATTTTATGGATAAAACAATAACTTAAAGACTTTGGCATAAAATTTAATAAAATTTTAATAAGATGTGATAACACTAGTGCAATTAATCTAACTAAAAATCCAATTCAATACTTCAGATCCAAACATATTGAAATAAGATACTATTTTATAAGAGATCATGTGCAAAATAATGATGTGATGCTTGAGTTTGATAGTAAAGATAAGCAATTAGTAGATATCTTTACTAAATCCCTTAATGAAGAGAGGTTTAGTATAATTAGGAGAGAACTAGGAATGTGCTATCACTCAGATTAAGACCAAAACTAGATTCTCTTGATCTAATAGCTCTCATATGAATTAGAAATCTCTCTATAGTTCTCTAAAAATTCTATCTAGTAAATTTGTTGATTGATTTAAAATCATGTTCTCTTCCTAAACACTCATAAAGATCTCATATTTTATAAGACTATTGATTTATCAGACTAAATTCTCAACTATCTCTCAATTAGATGCACCTATTCTCCTTTTATGAAAAATCAAAATTTTGCACTATTTAATCTGAAGTCGACTCATGATCAACTCCCACTAGAGTCGACTCATGAAAACCTAGAGTCGACTCATGGTCGAAAACCTAGTCTTTAAACTCGAGTCCTCTCCTCCTTATCTCACCTCATTCCTTCACTATTAAACCCTAGAACTATTCTAATTTCTAGAGTCGACTAATGAAAATCTGGAGTCGACTCATGGTCGAAAATCTAGTCTTTAAACCCAAGTCCTCTCTTCCTCATCTCACCTCACCCCTTCACTGTTCAACCCTAGAACTATTCTAAGGCCGTGAGGGACCCTCCATTGACACCTCCACCTGTCCCCTTCTCAATTTCTCTTGGATTCATCCTCCACCTATGCAGAATGAGGCATAGAAGAAAGATCCAAGTTGTCCGAAAGAGATTACATCCAGTGGAGGAGCATGAATCTTCAAGCGATGGTGATTCTGACTATAAGGAAGGTAACACCGTCCCCCTATCACCTGTTCCTCCTTCTCTCTCTCTACTAGACCGACATGTAACTACCAGAAGAAATGTAGATTTTTATTTTTTTGATCAGGAGGGATTGAGGATAAGTAGTTGGATCCAAAACCAATAGTGGAAGCATTTCTTCTTCATCAACCAACTCACCTACCCTCGATTAGTCAGAGAGTTTTATAGATGCAAGATTAGAGGTGAAGATGAGCTAAAAAGTATAGTAAAAGAAGTCATCTTTCACCTCACACCTGAAAGACTTGAATAGATTTGGGGTTTGTCTACTGAGGGAGCAGCACCATAACGGCCAGTTTATAGGGATTTTGCCCTTAGATTGATCACTGGATTGGAAAGTGTTGAGGGAATCACAAAGCTAGAAGCTAATAGTCTATTCATATAAATGAGAGTTCTTAGTCACATTATTGTTCGGATTGTCTTTTCCAAGATCGGCCAATTTGATCTAGTTTCGGATAAGGTAATTGGAATTATGGACTACATAGTCCAAGGTGAGTAGCTCAATCTTCCATTGTTGATTTTTAGATAGATGAGAGATGGTGTAGGCAGGGCTAAAGCATGTCTTCCTTATGGTATGGCACTGACCTCAGTCTTTAGGAAGGTCGAGATTGATTTTAAGGGAGAGCTATCTTTACATTTGAAACATACTGATACATATGGGGAGAAAACACTCACTAAGATGGGCAATCAGAAGCTGAATGATAGATGGGTCAAGAGAGCTTTCGAATAGGAGCAACTACCAACCCAAGATGGTGCTGGACTTAGTTAGATTATAGATATTCCTTTGGTATAGCCTCCAACTGAGCCAGCCGTAAATTCATTCACCACTCCCCCTAGTCTGTTTGCCACTACTCATCCTCCACCAGATCAGATTATCGATGATCAGGCTGTCTAGATCATCCACACTATTCTAGATGGACTGAGATCTCAGATGGAGGAGATTCAGACTAAGATAGCTAGGCTAGCATCTGAGGTTGGGCGTCTGACTCAGCTCATGGAGTAGAGAGAGATCTAGCATGTCCCTAGATATGATACATCACTTCTAGCTTCCATGGGACAGCTGGTGGATCTTTCAAGGATCCATGCTCCATCAGGTTCGGTGGCAGTAGTGACCGCCGTAGCAACAGCAGTGGCGAGGCAGCAGTATCAGTAGTAGCCACTGAGACAGTTGAGGTAGAGCAAACATTTTCTTTGTCTTGCCTCTGATTTCTGAGCCTCCTCCCAGTGTACCCAATCAGCCACCTACCACACAGCCTCCTCTTAGATCCCTTAGGACATATTCCCGAGCTAGAGGACCATCTACTCACACCAAGAGCAGAAGAGTGACTAGAGCTAGCTCCTCCACCACACTAGATGTCCCATTTGACAGATCTATTAGGACCTAGGTCATCTTATATAGGTCTTACTCTATATCTATATGGTGTATTAGGATTTAGTCAACGTATTAGGACTCAAACATAATATGTTATTTGTATCATCTTGTTATTGATGATACTTTATCTTAGGATCTTGTTTATGTTGTATGAAAGTACTTATACTGCTTGGATATCTTTTTGTATGCAGTACATACCCCTATGAACTATGTATTTCTTTTTATATATGTATAGATATTTTTTTTATATCCATTTTTTTTGCTATTTATTCTTTGATAATGACAAAAAGAAAGAGAAAAATATAAGCATAAAGAAAGGGAGAGCACATAAAAATGAAGGAGAAAAATATAAGCATAAAGAAAAGGGAAGGAACACAAATAAAAATAAGGAAAAATGAAACAAATATAACAAATAATATATTTAATCAAATTCTAAAAATGTGATGCATATTGCACATTCTGAAAATTCATAATTAATATATACTTTGATATTTTGAAACTATGGCACAAAATGGACAAAAATGGCACATTAATGGCACATTAATGGTACATCAATGGCACATACCATAAAATTCTGAAATTTCTCAATTGAAGGCTTATCTTACTTTTAATAAATAGAAAGGGAGAAGATCATTATAATTAAAATGAGAAATTATTACAAAATGGATGAACTTGTGTATAGTCTGAATTTGCATTGATCATCTTAAGTTAAAAATATGGAATGCTACTCTTTTCACCTTGAATACCTTTTTGAATTTGCAAATGTTTTGCATGAACTCAAAGATTTTGTCATCATCAAAAAGAGGAAAAATGTTGACCCTAGGTATGATTTTGATGAATAATAAAATATTTGAATCAATTTTTGGTACTAACAACTCGATTGGAATGTTTAAGATAAAGTTCAGGAAGAATAGGAACTCATTTCAATAATGCTCCATGTTTGATTGAAAGAATCAAGAAAAAGAAACAAAAAGAGATCAAGCCAAACATTTTTAAAGAGCCTTGAGTCATAAACCAACTCAAAGAAAGTTTAAAGACAAATTTTGCACGATTTCAGCATTTGGCATAGATCAGGATTTGACTCTAGATTGGCAAGAATGGACTCATGGGCTTAGATAGGCACTAGACTCAAAACAGAAGACTTTAGTATAAAACCTACCATAGGAGTCGACTAGAAGTTGACTCATGGAGGAGTTAACTTACGAAAAGCAGGAGCCGACTCATGTCTCAGAAAAGGCACCAATCCAAGAACATAATGCAGAATTTTTCATCTTGTGACTGGAGTCGACTCATGAAGTCCAGGAGTCGACTCTAGCATGCAGAACTGGCATGGAACAGAAATACAGAGTGTCATAATTTTTCATCCTGCAGTTGGAGTTGACTCAAGATTTTATAAAGTCAACTCCCAAGCTTCAGAATTTTTCACCCTGTAGTTGGAGTCTACTCGAGGCTTTGGATAGTCGACTCTCGAATTTCTAACAGCCCCAATGGCTAGTTTTCAAAACTATTCAGATTTCATTTTGGATGCTTTAAACTACTTTTTTTGATATTTTAATGGCTACAAACCCATTTTTGGAGTTTCTAACTTAAATTAGAAGACTTCTAAAATCAGATTAAGGCTTGAAAACTCAAGATATAAAGGTAAGGAAGTGAAAAACATCAGCAACCTTTTGAAAATTTGTGTGCAATCCAAATAATGAGCCTTAAAGAGCCTTCATTGCTATTCAACCACTCAACCAGTTATGCAATCAAGATATTCTCAAGTGAAGAAAGGAAGCATTTATTGCTAAATCTCTCCAATAACTCAGCTTGTACATTAAAGCTTCAAATCTGCTTTTCAAGGAGTTTGTTTCACTTTAGATTTTTGTACTTCAAAATTTCTATATTTCAAGTTTCAAAAGGATTGAAACTTGGAGGATAGGCTCATTCAAGCCTTGAATTGAATTTGTACAAACCTAGGAGTGGCTTGGGATTAGGTTTTGGTTGGTTAGTCCATAAAACCAATTGGGTTTAGATTGTGAGCCCGGTGAAAATAATCTTGCTGTAATCTTGGAGATTATAGTGGAATTCTCAAGTGGAGTGCTTGAGAAGTAGACATAGGTGTTGGATTTAATACCAAACCACTATAAAAATCTTGAGTTTTTGTATGTGTGATTCTTTTCTTCAGTTATGATTATTTTTTGTATATTTAGATTACTGCATTTCCAACATATTAATATTTAAGTTCTGCACATACATTTAATAAACCAAAAATTTTTGAAAAATCTAATTCACCCCCCTCTTGAGTTATTCTTTTGGATGATAGGAGACCACTTTGCAAGCAATGAATCTCAGTACTCCTCCATCCCGTCTTCAAGTTGACCTTGGACATTCACCAAACTCTCCCAAAAAAGCATGGCCACAGTCCTAATTGAAGGATCCACCATCATTTCTAACCTCCAGCCCTCCAAATTAAAGCATTTGCATCCACTCTTGGTTGATCTTGAAGGCGATCGAGCTCTTGAAAGTAGTCAAGATAGCACCAACAGGATCCAAGCTCAAAACCCAGTTATAAGTCCATCATCCACCACTTAGAAGCTAACTTTCAAGCTCGATTAACCTGATTTCGAGTTTCAACAATCTACTTTCAGCATGAATAGCATGCCGCCAAGCTCAGAAGTCTCCAATCCTCCATCCAAACTTTAGCAAATAAAATTCAACTGACTAGCAAGTCGTGATAAAAGATAGCCCACTCTCCATAACAAACTTCGAGTGATCTGAACGATATTCTGACATACTGTTATAGCTATCACTGTCAATCTATTATAAGCACTATTTATATAAGGAACCTGATAAGAGCACGATGTTATCGTTAAGACACCATATTTATTAATTTAATTTTAATTTTTTAAATTAATTAAAAATAGGTAGAAAATAGTGAGTTGGATCGAATTCATAGAGAAGATAGTGTTCTAATTTTAAAATCTTTAATTTTTATAAAAAAAGATTTAAAAAAAATTAAAGTCAAAAATAAAATATAAAATTATATTAAATAATAAAAATTTAAAGAGCATAAAAATAAAATTTGGGTACTAAGATCTACTATCTAGATCTTAGCATCTACTTATAATAAAACAAAGAGCAATAATTAAAGTGCAGAAATTAAATTACAATAAAAATAAAGAGCATGAATTTAAAATACATAAAAATAAAATTTATATTAATTTAAAAATTTATAATTTAAATATATAAAATTTTAAAAAAAATAAAAATAGCTGATCTTGATCTTGGATCGACGTCGGTGTTGAGATGATGTAAAAGTCAGCTCTTCTTCATAGCATCCATTATCTTGAAGCAGCCTCTAACCTAAGTGTTGACGCAGAATCTAGTCATCGTCGAAATTAACTAGAGCGGAGGTGGACGAGGTCATCGTTAGAGACCTACAAAATAAAGTTCCATCCGAAGTCGGTGGGAGGGGTGGCTCGGGTAGGACCCTCTAACGATCAAGTCAGCTCTGGCCAACAGGAATGGAGTGCTCTGGAATGAGTTCGACATAGTTTAGAGAAGAAGAGGAGAGCTTAGAGCTTAGAGTTAGCGTATCTGGAGGGTCCTTTTTATAGATGGAGCTTGATGGTGACAACTGCAGCTACCTGATGGTGGGCCGCTCGAGGCTGCACCGAGTTTGATGTGGAGAGG
Organism: Cocos nucifera; assembly: GCA_006176705.1. Classification (NCBI taxonomy): domain Eukaryota; kingdom Viridiplantae; phylum Streptophyta; class Magnoliopsida; order Arecales; family Arecaceae; genus Cocos; species Cocos nucifera. Next base: position 995,040 of record QRFJ01000270.1, read on the forward strand.
ATGGTATCGTCAGGTCGATAGCGATAGTCATACCGTCTGACAGTGGTGGACTGCTCGAAGTCTGGTGGAGCCACCTATAGCATCGCCTGTGGCGGACTGATGGTGACCATTCATCCAGCTTTAATAGTCATGGCTCTGAGAAAGCAGGCATTGATTGGTGGACTTCGGCATATATCGATTTCAAAAGAGTTCAGACTCCTGAAGAGGAAGCTCGGAAGGAGTTTGGCTCCCATAGGCATTTGGCTGGAGGAGTGCGGCTAAGGCTTGATTGCTGGAAAGTTCGGAAGGAGCTCGACCGATCGAAGAAGATGTCTGGGAGGAGTCTGGCTCCTGAAGAAGTTCGACTGAAGGGGATATCTGGGAGGAGTCCGACTCCTGAAGAAGTCCGACCGTCGGGAAAGCTTGGAGGGAGTTTGGCTTCCGTAGGCGTCTGGCTGGAAGAGCGCGGAGGGAGTTCGACTCTTGCGGGAGTCCGACTGAAGCTCAGCCACTGAGGAGTTCGGCTAAAGCCTGATTGTTGGAAGTCCGAAGAAGCTCGACTGCTGAGCAGTTTGATCGGCTGTAGGAGTTCGGCTAAGACCCATCCGCTGAAGCTCTTTCATGGCTATTGGTTGCATTAGGCTGAGCATCGAACTGGACTTCGGCAGAAGTGGGATTTATCCCCAACAATAGTCCCCCCCATTCTTAAGTTCGAAATTCGAAGGAAGGGAGTGCAAAAAAGGCGACTACCGAAGTCTTCTTCTAGGCTCCGTGCTGGTTCAGATCGAAGCTCGGGAGAGATCTCATCTCCAGCTAAAGTTGATGTTGAAGTTGAAGCCCACGGGAGATCTCATCTTTAGCTGAGGTTGAAGTAGGTCTCATCTCCTACGGTCAAGGTCGGAGGTTGAGCTCATCGGGGGCGACATTATCTCCAGTAGTCGAGGCTGACACAGAGGAGATCTCCTCTCCTACAGTCGAAGTCAATACGGGCGCTCAAGAGAGATCCGATCTCTGGCCGATGTTGATACAATCGTTCGGGAGAGATTTTATCTCTAGCTGAGGTTGGCTTAGTCACTCAAGAGAGATCTTATCTCTGACCGAGATTATCGTGGTTGCTTAGGAGAGATCTTATCTCTGGCCAAGGTTGGCTCGATCGCTTGAGAGAGATCTTATCTCTGGTCGAGGTTGCCTTGGGGGAGATCTTATCTCCTACGGTCGAGGTTGATGCGGACGCTCAGGGGAGATCTTATCTCCTGCAGCTAAGTTTGTCTCGGAGGAGATCTCATCTCCTACAGCCGAGGTTGGCCCGGACCCTCAGGGGAGATCTTATCTCCTACAGTCGAGGTTGCCTCGGGGGGATCTTATCTCCTATGATCGAGGTTGATGCAGGCGCTTGGTGGAGATCTTATCTGCTGCAACCAAGATTGCTTCGGAGAAAATCTTATCTCCTGCAGCCGAGGTCGGCCCGGATCCTCAGGGGAGATCTTATCTCCTACGATTGAGGTTGCCTTGGAGGAGATCTTATCTCCTACGATCGAGGTTGATGCGAACGCTTGGAGGAGATCTTATCTCCTGCAGCTGAGTTTGCCTTGGGGGAGGTCTCATCTCCTGTAGCCAAGGTTGGCCCGAATCCTCAGGGGAGATCTTATCTCCTGCGATCGAGGTTGCCTCGAAGAAGATCTTATCTCCTACGACCAAGGTTGATGCGGGTGCTCGGGAGAGATCTTATCTCCTATAGCCGAGGTTGCCTTGGGAGAGATTTTATCTCCTGCAGTCGAGGTCGGTCCAGATCCTCAGGGGAGATCTTATCACCTACGCTCGAGGTTACCTCGGGGGAGATCTTATCTCCTATGGTCGAGGTTGCCTCGAAGGAGATCTTATCTCCTGTAGCCGAGATTGGCCCGGACCCTCAGGGGAGATCTTATCTCCTACGGTCGAGGTTGCCTCGGAAGAGATCTTATCTCCTACGGTCGAGGTTGATGCGGGCGCTCGGAGGAGGTCTTATCTCCTACAGCCAAGTTTACCTCGGGGGAGATCTTATCTCCTACAGCCGAGGTCGGCTCGGATCCTCAGAAGAGATCTTATCACCTATGGTCGAGGTTGCCTCGGAGGAGATCTTATCTCCTACAGCCGAGGTTGATGCGGGCGCTCGGGAGAGATCTTATCTCCTACAGCCGAGGTTACCTCAGGAAAGATCTTATCTCCTGCAGTCGAGGTCGGTCCGGATCCTCAGGGAAGATCTTATCTCCTGCGGTCGAGGTTGCCTCGGGGGAGATCTTATCTCCTGCAGTCGAGGTTGCCTCGAGGGAGATCTTATCTCCTACGGTCGAGGTTGATGCGGACGCTCGAGAGAGATCTTATCTTCTGTAGCCGAGGTTGGCCCAAATCCTCAGGGAGATCTTATCTCCTACTGTCGAGGTTGCCTCGAGGGAGATCTTATCTCTTACGGTCGAGGTTGATGCGGGCGCTCGGGGAGATCTTATCTCCTACAGCCGACATTACCGTGGTGGAGATTTTATCTACTGCAATCGAGGTTGGCTCGGATCCTTAGGAGAGATCTTATCTCCTACGGTCGAGGTTGATGCGGGCGCTCGGAAGAGATCTTATCTCCTACAGCCGAGTTTGCCTTGGGGAAGATCTTGTCTCCTGCAGCCGAGGTTGGCCCGGATCCTCAAGGTAGATCTTATCTCCTACGGTCGAGGTTGATGCGGATGCTCGGGGGAGATCTTATCTTCTACAGCCGAGGTTGCCTCGGAGGAGATCTTATCTCCTACAGTCGAGGTTGACCCGAATCCTTAGGAGAGATCTTATCTCCTACGGTCAAGGTTACCTCGGGAGAGATCTTATCTCCTGTAGTCGAGGTTGCCTCGAGAAAGATCTAATCTCCTACAGCCGAGGTTGGCCCGGACCCTTAGGGGAGATCTTATCTCCTACGATCGAGGTTGCCTCGGGGGAGATCTTATCTTCTGTGGTCGAGGTTGATGCGGGCGCTCGGGGAGATCTTATCTCCTGCAGCCGAGTTTGCCTCGAAGGAGATCTTATCTCCTATAGTCAAGGTCGGCCCGGATTTCTCAAGAGAGATCTTATCTTCAGCCACAGTCGAGGTTGCCTCAGGGAGAGATCTTATCTCCTGCCGGCTGAGGTTGATGTGGATGCTTGGGGGAGATCTTATCTCCTGCAGTCGAGATTGCCTCGGGGGAGATCTTATCTCCTACAGTCGAGGTCGACCCTGACCCTTAGGGGAGATCTTCTCTCCTACGGTCGAGGTTGCCTCGGAAAAGATCTTATCTCCTATGAAACGAGATTGATGCGGACGCTCGGAGGAGATCTTATCTCTTGCAGCCAAGGTTGTCTCGGGGGAGATCTCATCTCCTACAGCTGAGGTTGTCCTGGACCCTCAGGGGAGATCTTATCTCCTGCGGTCGAAGTTACCTCGGGGGAGATCTTATCTCCTACGGTCGAGGTTGATGCAGGCGCTCGGAGGGAGGAGATCTTATCTCCTACAGCCGAGATTGCCTCGGAGGAGATCTCATCTCCTGCAGTCGAGGTCGGTCCAGACCCTCGGGGGAGATCTTATCTCCTACGGCCGAGGTTGCCTCGGGGGAGATCTTATCTCCTACGGTCGAGATTGATGCGGGCGCTTGGGGGAGATCTTATCTCCTACAGTCGAGATTGTCTCAGGAGAGATTTCATCTCCTACAGTCGAGGTCAGCCTGAACCCTCGGAGGAGATCTTATCTCATGCGGTCGAGGTTGAAGGTCTTTGACCTGCTCGTGTTAGGATGAGGTTCTCCTCTTATTCCTAACATGGCAGCTATTGACTGCTTCTTCCCTATCATCACATAGTCTTTTCACCCAAAAATAATATTATTGAGAGGGAAGGATTTTACCAAGGAAAAGTTACTGGCAGCACATCCCCGTTTCAGGGTCATAGGGGCGTTGTTCCTTCGGGTTCCCTTAGGTAATAAGTTTCGAGTCGGACGACCTCCTCTATCTCATGCTAGCCTTCTGAATTTGGAGCAGGCTTCTCTTGGCTTTGACACTGGGAGATGATGAATCGTCGAAGTACCAAGCTCCTCCTAGGGGTAACATTGATGATGCCGTGAGGCGGCGACCTTTTTATCATTTCTGGCTACGATAGTGCCCTTGGCCGATCTTCTCCTAGTTCAGACCAGCGTCGAAGGAATTTACCCAACCGCCTCTTTTTGACGAGCTCCTCGATTTTATCTCAGAGCTGAATGCATTCCTCAGTGTCGTGGCCATGGTCGCGATGGTAGAGGCAGTACTTGCTTCGATCGCACTTGTTTGGGGGAGACCGTAATCCTTCTGGTCTTGGTAGCTGATTCTTAACTTCCATGAGAATTTGAGTTCGAGAAGTATTGCGGGGGGCATAGTCATGGAACCTTTTGGGAGGAGAACTTCTTCGCACCTTCTGGGGCTTCCTTGGTGGCGAGCTTGAAGGGTTCAGACCTTGCTTGCACTGGGGAGGTCGTAAGCACGGCCGAACTTCATTCCATCCTCTTGTGAAACCTACGGGAGAACTTCATGCCCCTTTGTCGGGCTTCCTTGTTAATGAGCTCGAGGGGCAGTTCGGTGGCCTCGCTCATGCCGAACTTCATTCCATCCTTCTGTGAAATCTTTGTCAGGGCATCCTTGATGATAAGCTCGAGGGGAAGTTCGGCAGCTTCGCTCACGCCGAACTTCATTCTGCCCTCCTGTGAAACCTTCATCGGAAGAACTTCTGCTTTGTTTCTCCTTCCTAAGGGTGATTGGTATGCTAGGACAAACGATCGATTTCTGGCATCCTCCTGGTGGGTTTGCTGATAAAGTCTCCACTGAAAGCTATCGCATGGCCTGCATCATCTCGACGAGGCCACGAACCTACTGGACCAGCAGGTTGAACTGCTCCACATCTATGGTGGCTTCAGGTGGAACCTGAGCTACCAGGGCTAAAACGAAAGCAGATGGATCTAGCACGGAGGCCGTCTCCTAGGAGGCATTTTCTCTTCAAAAAAGAACTCTAGAGAGAAAGAAGAGAGATCTCTAGAGAGGAAAGAGAGAAATCATCATCGAGCACTCCTTTAAGAATAAGGGAACCTCAAAGGTTCAAGCCCTCCTTCTAGCACCAATCTATTGATACAGAATCTGATCATCGTCGAAATCAGCTAGAGCGGAGGTGGACGAGGTCGCCGTTGGGAACCTACAAAATAAAGTTTTATCCAGAGTCGGTGGGGGGTAGCTCCGGCAAGACCCTCCGACGATCAAGTCAGCTCTAGCCAATAGGAATGGAGTGCTCTGAAATGAGTTTGGCAGAGTTTAGAGAAGGAGAAGAGAGCTTAGAGCTTAGAGTTAGCATATCTGGAGGGTTCTTTTTATAGGTGGAGCTTGATGGTGATAGCTGCAGCTATCTGATGGTGGGCTGCTTGAGGCTGCACCAGGTTTGATGTAGAGAGGATGGTATCGTCAGGTCGATAGCGACAACCATACCGTCCGATAGTGGTGGGCTGCTCGAGGTCTAGTGGAGCTACCTGTAGCATCGTCTGTGGTGGACTGAGCCATTCATCCAGCTTTAATAGCCGTGGCTCTGAGAAAGCAGGCATTGATTGGTGGACTTCGGCATATATCAATTTCAAAGGAGTTCGGACTCCTGAAGAGAAAGCTCGAAAGAAGTTCGGCTCCTGTATGCGTCTGACTGGAGGAGTGCGGCTAAGGCTCGATCGCTGGAGAGTTTAAAAGAAGCTCGGCCGATCGAAGGGGATGTCTGGGAGGAGTCTAGCTCTTGAAGAAGTCCAACTGAAGGGGATGTCTGGGAGGAGTTCGACTCCTGAAGAAGTCCGACCGTCGGAAAAGTTTGGAGGGAGTTCGGCTCCCGCAGGCATCTAACTGGAAGAGCACAGAGGGAGTTTGGCTCTTATGAAAGTCCGACTGAAGCTCGACCGCTGAGGAGTTTGGCTAAAGTCCGACCGCTGGAAGTCCGAAGGAGCTCGGTCGTTGAGCAGTTCGGCCGACTGTAGGAGTTCAGCTAAGATCCGTCCGCTGAAGCTCTTCCATGGCTACTGGTTGCATTAGGCTGAGCATCAAACTGGACTTTGGCAGGAGCGGAGTTTATCCCCAATACTAAGCATGGCTCTAACCTTTACCAAACTCCTTTTCATGATCGAAGATAATTGATTTTGAAAGCCTGGAGTCCTTTTAATAGAGTTAGGAGAGCTGAAGATCTTCTTTGTAAGCAATATGAGACTATAGAGGAGTTTGATCGGCAAAATATGAAGAAATCCTAACAAAAATTGGATTAAAATAGCCTCTTGGATGCATCTTGTAGGTTCTGATGAAATCTGGATCAAACGATCCCAAAATTATCAAAAATGGGATGTAATAGCCTAGATCAAGTCGAATTTGATTCTAGCCATTCGATTGCATCTTGATGGAGCAAATCTGGCCGTTAGATCACCACTGTGAGATTGGATCATCGTCGGGAGCTTTCTAGGCCATTGGATCTGAGTTTGGAGTGTTGTTGGCCATCTGATTGCGATCAGGGAGAGCTGAGAAAACTAAATCAAAACTGGAAATGATCCTAGCCGTTGAATTTGGACCGGCATCAATCTGAACTGCATAGTGGTGCCATTACTATTCATGTGGACTGCATAGACCAGACAGATTTGAAGATCGAACCAATCAGTATGTGGCAAGCCTTGTGAAATTATCATTTTGCCCTTATATGCCACGATGAATTTCCTGTAAACCTTTTAACGATCTTGGTTCACCACGTGGCAGGCTGTGATTGGCAAATATTGCTGAGCTAGCAGTCCACGCCTAGTTTCATGGACTGGCTGGCAGCTTCTACGGCTTAGTCAGCTTCAGTGGCTTTTTAGCTTGGCTTGGCTTGATGAGCCGATTAAGCCATTTTTCTTTTTAATTTTAATTTTTTATTTAAAAATTTATATCTAATCCATTTTAGCTTTGATTTGCTCCAAACTTATTTCATTATGACCAAAAAATAAGCTCTTTCTATTGATAATAATATTTTATTTTTATTATTATTTTTTTTAATTAATTTTTTAATTAATAAAAATATTAATTTCTTAAAAAATTAATTATTAATTATTAAAAATAAATATAAATTAATTAATAAATTAATATTTTTATTGATGAATTTATGATACTTATCACACCCTCTGACTTAAGCTTTGCTTGTCCTCGAGTAAAGAAAGAATTTAGTTTTAGATACCTTTTAACTTTAGAGTTTCAAATTTTACCTAAGCAGTTTCAAAATAGCCATTAATATTTAGTAGAGCATGAGTGAGACATGTCATTAGGGTATTAGTACTTACCAATATAAAAATTAAGTAAAAAATATTAAATTTTTTCTAAACTTTTTCTAAATTATCCCTATCTTTATCATTGAATCATCTAAACCTTCATATGGGCAAGTATATTGTTACTTTCATCCTTCATTTATTGATTTATTTTTTTAATTCATATTATTCACTTTTTGATATGAATATCATTATTTACTTAGGCAATAAAATTCGATTACTCGATGGAAAACTAATATTTTTTTTTAACATTGTACCACTATTTAGTGCTTTAATCCCTTAAGCTTTCTATTTGATCCATGTAATGAGTCTTGGACCAATGACTCTCAAACCAATTGACTTTAGGGCATCAGGTATAAAATACCCCTCGAGTTTACTAGCTTAAATCAAATAGGCTATGAGTTAAGACTAACTTTACAATGAGCTTCTTTATTCTTTCCATCTTTTGATGCGAAACTTAATGCTTGCTTAGGCAAAAAAATCCGATTACTCCATAAGAAGTACTTAAAAATTATTTTATTTTAATTTTTTTAATTATTATGAAGAAACATATAGTTATCCTACATAAGTCCATAAAAAATAGACTTTGCTTTGATGCTGGTAGAAAAATCAGAATTGCTCAAAAAAAATTTATTTATATTTTAGACTTAACTTTTTATTAAACTTTTTTAATACTTGATCCCTCAATATCTCATAAAATTTTTGATCTATGCATTAATTTTTTAAAAAAAATGCTTAGTTCAACTCGATTCTTAAGCATAATCAGATATCTAAATGCTAAATACTAACTTCTTTCAAGAATTTTAAAAAATTTTAAAATTTTTATTATTCTTTTTTCTAACTTAATCAATATTATCCTCAATGAAGAAGAAAGATAAAAGATATAATAAAAAATAGGAAAGAATCCAACTGACTTAATGTGTTCATGGTCCAGCACATGCCTTTTAAAATTTGACCATCCCTCCAACTTATTTAACATGTCCTAAAAATAAAATAAACTAAAAGGATGAATTAAATGAAAAAAAAATTAAATATTGGGTTGCCTTCCAATAAGCGCTAAGTTTACCATCTTCAGCCAGACACAAGGTAGCTTACTATCCTTTGTCAAATACTGGATTGATAAATTCTAATGATTTTGGATTGCCAATCTCAGGAAGATAGTTTGTTATCCTTTATTGATATATTCATTATTAATTTTAAGGACATAGTTCGTAACCCCATTCTCAGTCCCATATTTATTAAAAATTTATCCTATTTGTTCATCTAAAATACTCAAGAATTAAGTAGTTTTTATATTAGGAGTTAAGTTTAATACAATGGATACTGGAAGGGTGACTAAAGATAGTTTTAATTCTAGAGGTAAATTAATATGATCTTGATTAAATAACTTCTTTGACTTTTCATTATATGCCTCTTGATTTTTGTAAGAAGAACCATCTTTTAGGGTTGAAGGGAATAGGATTTTAGGTTTATAGGTCTCAGGTAGCTCATCTATTCTCTTCTTCCTTTATCTATCGCATTTAACCTGGAACTAGCATCAGTACTAGTTCCAGGCTTAGGTTCTTCTATGTGGTTAGCTTCAGTACTAATCTCTTCTTCTAAATCTTCTTCTTAGCTAGCATCAGCACTAGCCTCTCTCACCTGGTCTCGATGTGACTCCATAAAAAGCCTATAACTTTTAAGTTCAGGAATTACTTTGGCATTCTCAAATTGAAAATTCTTAAGTGGGACATTGGATTTATAATTAGGTCTAATGGTTGGTGGACAATAGGTGGGTTGTTTATAGGATTTGGTTGGCTCGACAGTTGACCTAGTTCTCTCCTCGTGTTAGACTCAACAAATTATCTTATTTGAGCTTCTAGCCTGAAAATAGATTCTTATTGAGCCAGAATTAATTATTGAAGTTGGTTAAATCTATAATCAGCTAGATTGGTCTATTGAGGAGGTGGATATGATGGCTGATTATAATGCAATGGTTAGAAAGACTGACTAGGCTGACTACTATTATAGGCATAGTTTTGATATTGAATTTAAGCCTGAGTCTATTGGGATATCCAAGAAAAATTAGAGTGGTTCCTCTAATCTGGATTATATAAATTTGAAAAAGGATCATTATCAGGTTTGGAGTAACCTTATACAGCTTGAACTTATTGTTGGATAAAAGGTGAAAATTATGCAGCCATAGGATATTACTCACATGATGGGTTGGACTAGCATAGATTGAACAAATCTCTTGATAATTAAAGAGTGATGTGAATTGTACAGGAATTTATTGCCCTAGGATTAGGAGTTAATCTAATTTCTGGGCAAGAAGGTCTACTTTATTTATCAGGTTCAAATGAGCCTTGAGATGGTGTAGAAGCCAGCTCTTCTTCGCAGCACTCATTGCCTTGAAGTAGCCACTAACCTAAGCATGACTCTAACCTTTACCAAACTCCTTTCTATAATCGAAGATAATTGATTTTGAAAGCCTGAAGTCCTTTAAATAGAGTTAGGAGGGCTGGAGATCTTCTTTGTAGGCAATATGGAACTATAAAGGAGTTTGATCGATAAAATATGAAGAAATCCTAACAAAAATTGGATTAAAATAGCCCTCTGAATGCATCTTGTAGGTTCTGGTGAAATCTGACCATCAAATCTGGATCTAACGGTCCTAAAATCATCAAAAATAGAGATGTAATAGCCCAGATCAGGTTGGATTTGATTCTGGCCATTTGATCGCACCTTAATGGAGCAAATCTAGCCATTAGATCACCGATGGGAGGTTGGATCACCGTCGGAAGCTTTCTGAGCCGTTGGATCTAAGTTTGGAGCACTGTCGGCCGTCCGATCGTGATCAGGAAGAGTTGGGAAAACCAAATCAAAACTGGAAATGATCCTGGCCATTGGACCTAGACTGGCATCAATCTGGACTACACGATGGCACCATTACTGTTCATATGGACCACATAGATCGGATGCATTTGGCAAGCCCTATGAAATTACTATTTTGCCCTTATATGCCATGATGAATTTCCTATAAATCTCTTAACGATCTTGGTCCACCATGTGGCCGAACATTACTGAGCTGATGGTCCATGCTTAGTTTCATGGACTGGCTAGCGGCTTCTATGGCTTAGTCGGCTTGGCTTGGCTTTACAGCTTGGCTTGATGAGCCGGCTGAGCTATTTTTCTTTTTAATTTTATTTTTTTTAAAATTCATATCTAACCTATTTTAGTTTTGATTTGCTCTAAACTTATTTTGTTGCGATAAAAAAATGAGTTCTTTTCATTGATAATAATATTTTATTTTTTATTTTTATTATTTTTTAATTAATTTTTTAATTAATAAAATATTAATTTCTTAAAAAAATGATTATTAATTCTTAAAAATAAAAATAAAAATAAATAAATAAATAAATATTTTTATTGATAAATTTATGATACTTATCAGGATCCTCTAGATATGTTATTCTCTCTAAGCTCTTCTCTCTACTCTAATTCTCTCATGCACTCCATTCTTGTTGGTAGAAAACTAACTTGACCATCGAAGGATCTATGCTAGAGCCATCCACCTCCAGTTTGGACTTTATCTTACAGGTCTCGTCGGTAAGATCATCTCCTTCCACTCCAGCGAACTCCAGCAGCCATCAGATTTCTGCACCAACAGGATTGGCGCTAGAGGAAAAATGTTTGAGCCCTTGTTCTTAAAAAAGTACTCGATCAAGTTCTTCTTCCTCTCTTTTTTTACTCTTTTTTCTCTGATCCTTCTTGTGTTCTAGCGAGATGCCACCTAAGAAGACTCCTTTTCGATGATCCATCATCTTTACTATCAGATTCAATCCAGAACCGGCAGATCAGCCCATCACAACCCCATCGCTTGCACCTCAACCTCCTTCGCCAATGATAGTGATGGGCATGAAGCAATTCAACCTACTGCAATAGCAAGTGTGAGGCCTCACAGAAGCAGTGTAGGCCATGCAGTAGGTTCCGATGCTGGCACCATCAGAGAGGCCATCATCAGAGCATCGAGATTCGGTATAAGAAAAGCCTACCTAGAGAAGTCAACCAGTGATCTTAAAAAAAGAAAAATAAAGAGCAGAGGGCCCCTATTCCAAGCATGACTCTACCCCTAACAAGTCTCTACCTCCATCAAGCCAACTACCCTTTGAGATTCATGATCGAGATGATATTCTCGATCAGAAGCTCTAGGAGATGAATCGATAGATAGAGGAGCTCTGCCATGCTGCCCATGTCTGTAATAATGATATCTGCATCGATCCTCCATCTCTATCTAGATCATGCAGGAGCCTGTCATGCCAAACTTCAAACTCCCCTAGTTTAAGAGTTATGATGGGATCTCGCATTCCATTGATTGACTCGAAGCCTTTCGAACTATGATGCTACTCCATGGCATGTCGGATGCCATTTTGTGCCAAGCTTTTCCTTCCATCTTGAAGGGAGCAGTAAGAAATTAGTACTGGAGCTTTAAACCAGATACCATTTACTCTTTTGACTAGTTAAGCCATTAGTTTATGGCTCACTTCGTCAGCAGTCGGCGTTGGAGATGAGGTTCAGACTTCTTTATCAATATCAAGTAGAAGGAAGGGAAGTCCATCTGAGCTTATATCAACTGCTTCAATATCGCTGCTCTAGAGTCCGAAACTTGGATCAATCCGTTGCAATGGCCACACTAAAGGGCGGCCTTCTGAAGAATGATCTTTTTTCTTTGGAGAAGAAGTATCTCCGAAACTTCGCCAACATGCTAGCCTTAGCTAAAGACTCTATCCGAGCTGGGGAAGTTTTTAAGTTTCGTGATGAGGAAGCTGCAGAAGAGTGACAAGCAGGAGAATCTAGCAAACCCACGCCTGCAGAGAAGTAGAGTGAAGCCCGACTGCATTCTAGAATCTCTCTAGAGCGCAGACGAGATCAAACTCCACCTCAGGCTCGTTGATCGAGAAGCCTCGACTGGAGGATGCGGCAAAGTCCTCCCCCTATAAGATTTCACAACTTCTCTCTCCTCAATGCTTTGAAGACTTAAGTGCTGATGGAGATCAAGGAGCAACTTCCAAGGTCGAACAAAATGCAATCTCATCCAAGCAAGCATAACCCGAACAAGTACTATCTGTACCATCATGACCATGGTCATGATATTGAGGAATGCATCCAACTCTAGGATGAAATTGAGGAGCTGATCAAATGAGCCTGACTGGACCAATTCCTCCGACATCGATCAGAAAGGAGGAAAGATCGGTCAAGACCTTTTCTGCAACCAGAACCACCTCAGACGGATGAATCACAAGAAGATCAGCCTCCACTTGGGATCATCAACATAATTGTTGGGAAACATCGATAGAAGAAAGCTAGTGGATCGGTAGGATCGACAAAAAAGCAGCGGACTGAGGAACTCATTGCTTTCATTGATGAAGATACACAAGAGATCCAATTTTCATATAATGGCATGGTTGTAGTTACTTTAAATATTGTCAATTATGATGTATACCATATCTTGATTGATAATGGAAGCTCTACTGATGTTTTGTTTTATGATACTTTTTCTAAAATATTTATACCTGATAGTCGTATGGGACCAATAAGTTTTCGATTAGTAGGATTCACCAGTGATGCTATACCAGTTGAAGAAATAATTACTTTATTAGTTGTGGCAGGTCAGTATCCAAAATATTATTCCAGATGGCTGCTCTGATACCAATCTATTGGGAACTATCCTTGCTACTTGATAATTATGGAAACAGCAACAAGGATCCAAGGAAGTAGATGGCAGTCCTATCAAATCCTAGAAAATCCTAAGGCGAGGAGAAGAGAGGGAGAAGGAGAGAGAAAGAGAGAATTTTTAGGGAGAAAAAGGGCTTGTATTCATTCATATTAATTTACAAACTCAATACAGAGTATATATACCTGGTCAAATTGATCCAACCCAAAAAACTACCCTAGCTAACCTAATATGATGGACTCGTCAAGTCCATGTACACCAATGTCTCACATGCACACATCTATTGGACTAATCCCTAGTCTAATCCATAGATTAGCCCCTTAAGACCTCACAAACCAAGGTCGTAAGTCTCTAAGATTAAACCTAATCCTAGGCCAGAATAGAATCCATGTATTGTTCTATTCACCGCTCGAGCCTGCTCGATCAGCAATTGGGCTGACTCAACTATGATGTCTCCTGCGAGAGCCCAAATCACCACTCTCTACTCTGCTGCTCGAGCCGACTGTCTTAGGGTCCGACTTAGCTCGACTTCTACTCAGGCTGGCTCTGACAAGAATCGAGCTTATCCTTCAAGTGTGTTAGCCTGATACACTTTCTAGACTTCTACTCAAGCTAGCTCTCTCAGGATTCGACCGGCTTAACTAAAGCATTGGCTGAAGCTCTTTAATGGTTAGTTCCATTCGCTCCTTGCTCTCTCTTCACTTACTTTCAAGGCTTGAAAGCATCATACCTAAGCTCACAATCTTCATCTTGGTACTCCAAAGTCCCTGTGAACTCAGCTCTATCCATCAGCCCCATCAATACCATACAATTATGAAAACTATTCCATTGAAGTACCTTTATAAGCACATCAGCTGAATTTTCTTTGGTGTAAATCTTCACCAGCTCCACTTCACCATCTTCTACTAGCTCTCTAATTCAGTGGTATCTGATATTAATGTCCTTCATCCTCGCATAATACACAGAGTTCTATACGAGTAACAAAGCACTCTGGCTGTTACAATGCATCCAAATTGCATTCTATGGGAATCCCATCTCCAGTGCCAAGCCCTTCAGCCATAAAGCTTCTTTTGCTACCTCCGTGAGACCAATATACTCTGCTTTGGTAGTAGATAAGGCCATAATCGACTATAAGCATGATCTCCATAAGACTGGACCTCCATACAGGCTAAACATAAAACCTATCATTGAACGCCAAGTATCCATATCTCCATCAAAATCTGCATCCGCAAACCCCTCTATTAGCCCTCGCGCCTCCTTGGACATGTTAGGATATTTTTCAGCACCTTCTTGCTGATCATAGCATATGCCAATCCTAACTAAACCCACCAAGTATCTGAAGATATCCTTCAGTGCTCTCCAGTGGCTAAGCCATAAACTTGCTCACCTGACTCACTGCATGGGCTAAGTTCGGCCTGTAGCATACCATAAAGTACATAATGCTTTCTATACAAGAAGGATATGAAATCTTTTCCATCTCTTGAACCTCCATCTCAGTCTGTGGTGACATGGTCTTAGAGAGTCTAACATGTCCTGCAAGTGGCAACTCTGTCGGTTTGGCCTCCTTCATTCCAAATCTCTCTAAGACCTTCTTGATTTATCCTTCCTGAGATAGATGTAGCAGCCTCTTGGTTCTATCTCTGACAATTTCCATACCTATAATCTTTTTCATAGGCCCTAAGTCCTTCATCTCAAATTTTTGAGATAAAGCTCCTTTCAACTCCTGCACAACCTTCTTACTCTTGCATGCTATCTGCATGTCATCTACATACAAGAGTAGGTATAACCAAGATCCATCTTATAGAGATCTCACATATACACATGGATCATGATCACATATGAAAAGACCAATACTTCTCACATAAGTGTCAAATCACTTGTATCACTGTCTAGAAAACTACTTCAATCTGTATCACTATAAATAATTTTTTATTTATGATGAAATTTTTTCATCATAAATAATTATTTATTTATGATGAAATCTTTTTCATCATAAAAAATAATTATTTACGATAGATTTTTTCATCATAAATAATCATTTTTTGTGATGAAAAAAAATTATCATAAAAAAATTATTTATGACAAAAAATTTTCTTCGCAAATAATTATGTTGCAAATTATTTTTTTCAAAAAAATTATAAATAAATATATTTTATAATTTATATTTTTAATATTTATATTTATATTTTATAAAATTAAAATAAAAGGTCCATAAAATAAATCCATAAATAAATTTCACCATTTTATTATATAAAAATATAATTATAGAAAGTATTTTATAAAAAATCTAAAATAAAAATATACAAAAATAGGCCATCGATCGTCAAGCATCAGCGGTATTTGAAGAAGGAGAATGGGCCAAAAGAGGGGAGCGCTCAGAGGAGCTCGGACCAGTCTGCTGCTGCCTCATCAGCCGCATCATTTGCTCCATCATCTGTATCTGAAATGACTAGTACTCATCGACGCGTGCAGTCAACTTAGCAGTCCACTGCTACTTCTCAGCAGCCTATCTCTGTATCTCCACCAGCCTATCTCAAGAGCTCCACCAGCTTGTGCTCAAGGGTGAGGTTCTTCGACGGACCTCACCACCGACAGAGAATGACCTAAAAGAATAATGAATAAATTATTAGTATGATAGCCATTTATAAACCTAATAAGTAAATTAAAATTAAATTTTATTATGTAAAAAATATTAAAATACTAATCAAGCCCACCTCACTCAGACCCGCCTCTATAGGGCTCTTTGACGACTTCGATGGTGCAGTAGTGGAAATGGGAGAAGGCTCAGGGATAGGCTGAGAACTCGAACGTCGTCGTCTCCCTCTTGGCACCAAACCTGTAATGCTTAAACTATGCATATAATTAACTTGACATATAAATAAATAAAATAATAAATAATAATAGTGAAAATATATAAATGCTAATGAATAGAATTGTATTGCATACCATTATTGCAAGAGAAGATTCAATAAAGAATATAGATCTACTTATCAATATCCATATCCTCCTTGATTTCTTGATCCTCCTCTAAATCATAATAATCGACTAATGTTTCATTTTCTATCTCATCATCATTTATGAACTGATCGTCGTCCTTCGAATTATCGAGATTAAATACAAAATCAGCTTCAATTTTATTGGATGGTCGATCAACCTTATTCAAAAGAGCTATCATAAGTTCTTCATCAGTGTTGGGGGTGAACCTCGCTCCTACCAAAGTTCGATTTGGTGCTTGGTCATGTGTAACTCATGATCACAGCTGAACTCCTCCAATGGTCGAACTCCTTTCGGACTCCTCTAGCCGTCGAACTTCTTTCGGACTCCTCCAGCAGCCAAACTTTCCATAGTCATCCAGGAAGGTCTCTGCACGAACCCAGCCCCACACCGTACGAATCAACTTACCCACAAATCACTTAAGAGGTTCAGACTTCAACTATTAAATCTTAACGGACTGGCACATCACGACAACAGACACTATCCTCTGTAATAAACTCCATGTGGCCCCGAGCGGCCCACTACCGGATGGTTATGGCTGTCACTATCAGTTTATTACAGACTTCATCTATAAAAAGGATCCTCTAGGTACATTTTCTCTAGGCTCTTTTCTTCTTCTCAATACTCTGCAACTTTCTCTACTAAGTACTCCATCTCTGTTGGCCGAAAAAGCTGACTTGATCATCAGAGGGTCTTGTCGAAGCTGCCCCCCTAGGCTCTGGATGAGACTTGTCTTGCAGGTCATCGGTGGCGATCTTATCTTCTCCGACTCCAACGCTCCTTCGACGATGATCAGATTTTACACCAACAGGACTGGCGCTAGGGGAAGGGCTTGAACTTTCAACCTTGTGGTTAAGGTCCATACCTTTAAGCGCTTTTCATATCTCGAATATAGTCTCCCACCAACGCGGACCAACTGCCTCAGGGAGTTTCGATAAAGCCTTTGATAAAGAACCTGAGGAAGGAAGTTCATCTTCTAAAGACGAAGTTGAAGAAAATGGAGGACGACCTTTGAGCCTCACAAAAAAATGCTTCTAAGGCAACCAAAGAGGTCACTCGCCTTCAAGGCTTGCACATGAAGGATGTGGTGAGCTTCAGTATCTGGAAGGGCAGCTTTGAGAAGGAGATCAACAAACTCAAAAGAAATGCCAGTGATAAGTTCTGGGCACTGACAGCAAAGATCATCTCTCTTGAGGCTGACATGAAGAATGCCAAAAAAAAGATCCATCTTCTTGAAGGGAGCTTGCCGTGGTCTACCGACAAGGCCCGAAACAACTAGGATTGGTCAAAAAAGTTCTCCTAGCTTTGAAAGCAGCTGCAAGATACTAAGTACATCTCTATTGACTAAAAGAGCTGACTTGATTGTCAGAGAATCTTGTCGGAGCCGCCCCCAGGCTTTGGACGAGATTTGTCTTCCAAGTCATCGACGACGATCTCGTCTTCTCTGACTCTAGCGCTCCTCCGACGACGACCAGATTTCTCACCAACAGAATTGACTTTAAAGAAAGAGAACTTTGTTCCCAAAGGTTTCTTATTCTTAAAGGAGTGCACAGCATAGATCTCTACTTCTTCAAAGTCATTCTTTTCGGTAAAGATGCCTCCCAGAAAAGCTTCTACCCGATGGGCGATGGCCTCCATAGCTAGATCCCATCCAGATCTACCTACTCCTATCTCATCCCTGGCAACTCAAGCTCCACCTACAACAATGGTGGACATAGAGCAGTTCAACCTACTGGTCTAGCGGGTTCGTGGCCTCACAGAAGCAGTGTAGGCCATGTAGCAATAATAGCCTCCGATGTCGATTCAGCCAGAGCAGGCTTCTTTGGAACCCCATGATTCAGTCTGGGGGCGGTCGGCTTGGGCTGGCCAATCGGTGACCTCCGAAAAGGAGAAGTAGAGAGCGGAGAGCCCCTATTCTGATCACGACTCCATCCCTATGAGGACTTTGCCCCCATTCAGTCAAAAGACCTTGAAGATTCGCGATCAAAAGAATCTGGACTAGAAGCTACAAGAGATGAACCAGTGGATCGAAAAACTCTACCGTGCTCCCTCCTCCCACAATAATGACATTTGTACCGACCCATCTTTCTCTCATCGCATCACGCAAGAATTGATCCCGTCAAATTTCTAGCTCCCTCAATTCGAGAGCTATGATGGGACAACCAATTCGATCGACCATCTGGAGGCTTTTCGGATAATGATGCTGCTTCATGGCACGCCAAGTGCCATTCTCTACCGAGCCTTTTCATCAATCCTAAGGAAGCGGCCAGGAACTGATACTCGGCCCTCAAGCTGAATACCATCTTCTCTTTTGATCAAATGAGCCATCAGTTTGTGGCTCATTTTGTCAGCAGCTGATGTCCTAGGCGAGGTTTGGAATCCCTTATCAACATCAAGCAGCAAGAGGGAGAATCCATCTGAGCCAATGTCAATCATTTCAATGCTGCTGTGCTGGATGTCCGAAACCTAGATCAGTCTGTTGTGATGGCCACACTGAAGGGCGGCCTTCAGAAGAATAATCTGCTGTTCTTTTTGGAGAAGAAGTACCCTAAAAATTTTGTCGATATGCTTGCTCGAGCTAAAGGGTACGCCCGAGCGAAAAAGGTCTTTAAGGCTAAGGACAATGAAGCCACTGGAAAGCAGCAAATTGGTGAGCCAAGCAGGCCCGCTGATGAAGAAAAGTCGAGTGAAGCTCGACCGTGCTTCCAAACTCTCCCTGAGCGCAAGTGAGCCCAAACTCCTTTCCAGGCTTGAAAGCAGGAAAGCCTTGATAGAAGGGCTCAACGGGGCTCTCCCCTCTGAAGGTTCCACAACTATGCCCTCTCAATGCTCCAAAACTTCAAGTACTAATGGAAATTAAGGAGCAGCTTCTGAGGCCCGAAAGGATGCGCTCCCATCCTAGCAGATGCAATCCAAACAAGTTCTGCCTCTATCATCGTGACCATGGTCACGATACTAAAGAATGTATCCAGCTCCAAGATGAAATCGAGGAGCTCATCAGGCAAGGTAGGCTCGGCCAATTCCTACAACATCGGCCTGAGTGATGGGAAAATTGGCCAAGGATATTGCCACAACTAGAACTGCCAAGAAGGGAAGAGCAAGAGCCAGATCGGCTATCCCTTGGCATCATCAACACTATCTCTGGGGACTTCAGCAAGAAGAGGCCAGTAGATCAGCAAAGCCTAAAGAGAGGCGGAGAACTGAAGAGCCCATTGCTTTCACTGATGAGGACACCCAAAGAGTTCAGTTCTCGCACAATGATGCAGTTGTAATCTCTTTAAATATTGCTGACTATGATGTGCACCGCATTTTGATAGATAATAGAAGCTCTGCTGATGTTTTATTTTACGATGCTTTCTCAAGAATGTCTTTACCTAATAACCACTTAGGATCTGTGAACTCTCCATTGGTAGGCATCACTAGCGATGCCGTGCCAGTTGAGGGCATAATAACTTTGATTGCGGCTATAGGACGACGTCTGAAGTTGGCTAAAGCACAAGTCAATTTTGTAGTCATAAAAACTTCATCTGTCTATAATGCTATTCTCGGCCAACCTGGTTAGAATGCGCTCCGAGCTATAGTATCAACTTATTATCTAAAGATAAAGTTTCCAACGAGTTGCTAAATTGGAGAGATTAGGAGAGACTAGGCATTAGCAAGGCACTATTACTCCATTGCCCTACAGAAAGACATCCGGTCCGACCTTTATCCTGTTGATGGGCTGGATGTCCGCGATGATCTTATTGAGGAGCGGAATGAGCCTATGGAAGATCTCGTATTTATGTCCTTGAACGATGGGAATGCAGAGAACACTGTCCAGATCAGCTCCAACTTAGGGGATGAGGTTCGAGAATAACTCATCACATTCCTCCGGAGGAATGCGGACGTCTTCACCTGGGTCCCAGTGGATATGCTAGGAATTGATGCCGAGGTCATGGAACATCGACTAGTTGCTGATCCTATGTGTCGGCCAACAAAAGAGAGGATGCGCAGCCATGCTCTAGAGAGGTAGAAAGTAATTGCAAAAGAAGTCGACAAGCTCCTCAAGACTGGATTCATCCAGAAAGTTAACTATCCGAGCTAGGTCTCAAATGTGGTGCTTGTCAAAAAGGCAAACGACAAGTAGAGGATATGTATAGACTTCAAAAGGCTGAATAAAGTCTGCCTAAAAGATAGCTATCCATTGCCCAGGATTGATCAACTGATGGATGCAAGCTCGAGCCATGAGCTCCTCACCTTCATGGATGCCTTTTTCGGCTACAACCAAATTTGGATGCCACCAGAGGACGAGGAGAAAACTGCTTTTGTTACTGATCGTGATCTTTACTATTACAGGATTATGTCTTTCAGACTAAAAAATATAGGAGCAACGTACCAGCGCCTAATCAACAAAATCTTTGAGGAGCAAATCAACATGAAGGTGTATGTGGACGACATGCTCGTAAAAAGTTGAGCTTCAATGAATCACATCATCGATCTTGAAGAGACTTTTAGTGCACTCAAGAAGTACAAGATGAAGTTGAACCTGACGAAGTGCACCTTTGGTATGATCTCAAAAAAGTTTCTGGAATTTATGGTATCAAGGCACAGAATTGAAGCAAATTCAGAGAAAATCTGAGCTATTCAGAAGATGAGTGCTCTAAAAATAATCAAAGAAGTTCAGCACTTGACTGAAAAAGTGGCATCCCTAAATCGCTTCATCTCAAGATCGATCGAGCGATGCATGTCTTTCTTCCAAGCTCTTAAGCAACCAAAGAACTTCTATTGGACGACGGAATACCAATAGACATTCGAGGAGCTTAAAAACTACCTTGGCTCATCCCCATTACTGACAAAGCCTGAATCCAGAGAAGAATTATTCTTATACTTAACAATCTTTCTGGCAACCTTGGCAGCGGTCCTGGTCAAAGAGGAAATGAAAGTACAACGATCGGTCTACTACATAAGTCAGATCCTAAAGGATGCAGAAATCAGGCATTCAAAGTTAGAAAAATTGACTTACTCTCTTCTAATTGCTGCCAGGAGACTCCGACCTTACTTTTAAGGGCATACCATAACTATCCTCATGGACCAACTAATCAAAGCAGTCCTCCATCAAACAGACGCCTCCGAAAGAATTACAAAATGGATGATCGAGCTTATAGATTTCGACACCAACTACCGACCTCGACCATCGATCAAAGTCTAGATATTGGCAAATTTTATGATAGAATGCACCATTCCAGATGAAGTCGAGCTTGAACAGAATGGAACCGGCATCTCATGGTTACAACCAAGCCCCCCTAAAGAGAGTGCAGACCTTTTCGAAGGTTTTTGGACCCTGTACGTGGATGGTTCATCCAACGCTGCTGGAGCAGGCATGGGGTTGGTCTTGGTAAATCCCGAAGGAATCATCGCCGAATATGCGCTATGCTTCGAATTTTCTGCAACTAATAATGGGGCCAAACATGAAGCTTTGATTGCTGGGTTAAAAATAGCAAAAGAATTGGAAGCAGATCGACTCCAAATCTATAGTGATTCCTAGTTGGTGGCTGAATAGGTTAGCGGCAGTTATGAAGCTTGGAAGAAAAGTATGATAAAATACCTTGAGAAAGTAAAAAGTTTGACTCTGGCCTTCAACAGTTTTAGTATTCAACAGATTCCAAGAGCAGAGAATACAAGAGCCGACCTTCTCTCTAGATTGGCCACTTCAACCCCAATCGAATTGCCCAAAGAAGTATTCTTTGAAGTTCCGAAGTGCCCAAGCATGGAGGAGTCGTGGCCTATTATGCAAATTGAGCACGAGTTGAGCTGGATTGATCCTCTAGTTGCCTACCTTAAGGATAGAGCTCTTCCTCATGATCCAAAAGAAGCTTGAAAACTCAGGAATCAAGTCTTCCGATATATTTTGTATGAAGGCAAGCTATATAAAAGGTCGTATTCACTACCGTTTTTGAGATGTCTTCGACCTTCAGAGGCCGACTTTGCATTATGGAAAGTGCACGAGAAAATCTACGAAAGCCATATAGGAGCCAGATCCCTATCATAAAGATTACTTCGGTAAGGGTACTATTAGCCGACCTTGTACCACGACTCTATAGAGTATATCAAGAAATATGACCGCTGTCAGAGAAATGCAAACATACAAAGACAGCCGACCACTGAGCTTACTCCACTAAGCGCACCCTAGCTATTCACACAATGGAAAATGGATATATTAGGCTCCTTTCCAATGGCATCTGGATAACGGAAGTTTCTTCTGGTTGCGATCAATTACTTTATCAAATGGATCGAGATCGAACCATTAGCAAAAATTACTAAAACTAAGGTACAGGACTTCGTTTGAAAGTCAATTGTCTGTCGGTTTGGTCTATCCCGAACTCTCATAATAGATAATGGGTGATAGTTTGCTAGGACGAGGTTTGCTAAGTACTGTAAAGATCTAAACATCTTCCATCATTTCACATCAGTGGCCCATCCACAGGCAAATGATGAAGCAGAGGTGACCAACAGAATTTTACTACAGGACATCAAAGCAAGGCTTGAAAGAGCAAGAAGAACTTGGGCAAATGAACTCTACCACGTCCTTTGGGCGTACCAAACTACTCAAAAGCTATCGACTAAAAAAATACCATTCGTCTTAACTTTTGAAATAGAGGCAGTCATCCAATCGAGCTTAAACTTCCATCAACATGGGTCATGGCCTTCAATGAGCAGCGTAACTCATAGGACCTCAGAATCAATCTTGATCTACTGAAAGAAAAAAGAGAAAAAGCCCAAGTTTGGATGGTAGCATACAGATGAAGAGTGGCCAGATACTATAACTCCAGAGTAAAAAAACAAAGCATTCAGGGAGGGAGACTTGGTGCTCTGACGAGCATCCATTTCGCAGCCTCAAGATCAAGGAAAGCTCATCCTGAATTGGGAAGATCCATATAGAGTAAAGAAGGTCATCCGATCCAAAACTTATTACTTGAAGGAGCCCAGAGGAGCGGCACTCCCACGGCCTTGGAATTCAAAAAAATTAAGAATGTACTACCAGTAACTTTTCTTCAATAAAACTATTTTAACATCATTACTCCTTAGTACAAAATTATGTAATGATAATTCTCTGAAGCAACCTAAAATAGTCCGTTAGAAATAGGAGGAGAACCTCGTCCTAATATGAGCAAGGTCAAAGGCCTCATTGAACTAAGATGAGATGAGGAGAGACGCCCTACTAATGGCCCTAAGGTGCCCCTATAGCTCGTTAGAAATAGGAGGAGAACCTCATCCTAATGTGAGCAAAGTCGAAGGCCTCGTTGAACTAAGACAAGATGAGGAAAGAGGCCCTACCAACAATTCTAAGATGCTCCTATAGTCCATTAGGAATAGGAGGAGAACCTCATCCTAATGTGAGTAAGGTCGAAGGCCTCATTGAACTAAGACGAGATGAGGGGAGAGGCCCTACCAACGGCCCTAACGTGCCCCTACAGCTCGTTAGGAATAGGAGGAGAACCTCATCCTAATGTGAGCAAAGTCGAAGGTCTCGTTAAACTAAGATGAGATAAGGGAAGAGGCTCTACCGACAACCCTAACGCATCCCTATAAGCATGTTAAGAATAGAAGGAAAGGCTCATCCTAACATGAGCAAAAGTCGGAACCTCATAGACCAAAGATGTGGAGAAGGAATAAGCTCGGTGGAGAATCCTTACACATATTTTTCCACGACAATCTGACTATGTCAAATGCGAAATACAGAATCTTATCCTGATTTACAGAAGATATCCTATTTCAGCATCCACATTAAACTCGACGTCCACAACAAGCTCAGTATCCACAACGAGTATTTCATAAGAAGATGATAGAGAGAAAATTAAGGTAAAAAATGTAAGGCCACAAATAGACCTCAGATTCATGCAAAATGAAAATAACAAAAAATATATTATTTTATTATAAAAATGAGTTCATTACAAGCAAAATATAGGCCAATAAGACTGATTACACTAAAAAAAAGAAAAGAGAGGGGGAAGAGGCCGAAGCTCTAAGGCGAATTGGATTCCTTGGACTTTGGACTGTCGGCCCTGGCCATCACCAAGGCCTACTTTAGCCTAAGGATCTCCTCCTCAAGCTTCTTCTTCTTGTAGAGATCATCTACGTACATTCTATTGGTGAGCTGAAACTTATCCTCAAGCTCTCATCGCTATCTTCTTAAAACTTCAGACTTGACCTCTGCATCCTCGACAACCCAATGTTCATAGGTGAGCTGAAACTTCAGTCATTGAACCTCAGTTTTCTCCACCCCAACCATCTCTGAAAGCTCACCGACTGTCCTCTTCAAGCAGGCAATCTTTTTCAACTCACCACTCATGCTGGCTTTCTGACTATTGTGCAGTCACTTCCAAAGATGAGATGCCTCATCTCTGGCAATCTTGAGCTCACCTTTAAGCCTGAACATCTTCTCCACCCAGGTCATTCGATAGCTATTATGCCAGTCCTCAGTATCTTGCAGCTGCTTCTGAAGCTGGGAGAACTTTTCTGACCAGTCCCAATCATATCGGGCCTTATCGGTAGACCACGATGAGCTCCCTTTAAGAAGATTGATCTTTTCCTCGGCATTCTTCAGGTCAGCCTCAAGAGAGCTAATCTTCGCTGTCAGTGCCCAGGACTTGTCGTTGGCATTTCTCTTGAGTTCGACGATCTCCTTCTCAAAGCTGCACTTTTGGATACTGAAGCTCACCGCATCCTTCATATGCAAGCCTTGAAGGTGAGTGACCTCTTTGGTCATCTCAGAAGCATTTTTTCATTAGGCTCGAAGGTCGTCCTCCATGTTCTTCAACTTCTTCTTCAAAAGATGAACTTTCTTCCTCAAATTCTTTATCAAAGGCTTTATCAAAATCTTCTGAGGCAGTGGGTCAGCATTGGTGGGAGACTGTATTCGAGATATGAAAAGCGCTCAAAGGTATGAAAAAAATTCACTTCATTTAATCAAAACTTTTGAGTACAAGGTAAGAAGGAGAGAAAAAGAGAAATGTACAACTACTCGAGGATTTCAACCTTGGAAGGCACAATGGAGGATGGAGCCAGATCGCTCTCGACCACCTCAAGTTCTCGAATTGGTTCGAGTGCCTCTGCAGTAGGTTCAGACAGACCAGAAGTGAGCTCGTCGAAGGAAGGATCGACTACGGCATTAGACGATCCCACATCCATGTCATCTTTCTTCTCCTCTAGAAAGCTAAGGTTGAGCTCAGGGAACCTCTGAGCTATCTTACCTTTGCAGAGCTCGAAATCCTTGATAAATGCTTCCAAGCCAAACTCGACGTTCAAGTTCCACATTTTCGGAGAGGTCTTGAACTCTTCAACAGCCTGGGTCATTGCCTTCGAGATCGACTTTGCCATTTGGGTCTCTAGTTCAGCGATCCTATTTTTGGCTTCCTTCCTCCTTTCCTCCTCCAAGCCAGTGCAGCCTTTAGTCTGGTCAAGACAAACTCCTCTTTGCAGAGCACGCCCTGAAGACTTTCGATGTCCGCCGCCTTCTCCTCGGCAAGGTGCTCGACCTCGTCGATCCTCTCTTGAAGATGGTGGATCTCGACTCGAAGGTCCTCCTAGGCCTTCCATGCCTCCACCTCCTGACGATGTGCTCTCTTGATGTAGGCGAGCATCTGGTGATCCGACTACAACAAATGATTGGTGTTAAAAAAAAAAAGCGTAGAAGAGAAGAGAAAGAGTCGAGCAATGGAGCAATCACCTTGAGGATGGTTCTGAGAAAACTCCAGACGAGCTGCCGTAGGTCTAGGTCAGCCATCTGGTCCACCACCTTAGGCATAGCAAATCTGTCGATAAGATCTTGGATGATCTTCGAATTATTGAAGGGATCCTCCTCTCATTCGTTGTCGTCACCATCCGATCCACCTAGGTGAGTCTTATAGGATGTTTTAGCAATGGCTTTCTATTTTCCTCCTTCCCTTGTCCTTCCTTGATAGGGAGCTCCAAAACCCGATCCCCGCTGGAGGGACCTGAGGGCATGGAAGGCACCGAGCCTGCACCAATAGTGCCGACCTCGGTAGTTAGGGCAGTCTCGATGCCAGGGATGACCTCAGATGCAGCGATAGTGGAGGCGGGGATTTTAGAGCTAGAAATACCGACCTTCGCCCTCTTTGAGCTATCATTCGGTGCCTTTTTTTTCCTCTTCTTGATGTAGAGCCCTTTGGTAAGCATCTCGATAGCTTGTGTGTCCATTTCTATAACAGAAAAAGAAGCACGGTCAGTAGCAATACTGAAGGAAAATCCTGATTTCCCGGTCCAGGTTCGTCTAGATCTGATCAGATCAAGAGATATATTTCAAAAATTTTTCTCTTGATCCCAATCAGATCTTGATATGTTTTAGATCTGATTCTTATTATTTTAATAAATAAAATAAAATAAGATAAATTAAATCAAATTTAATTTACCTGATTTGGGTAATCCTATTACCCTGTAG
>QRFJ01000270.1:1021488-1148988 GCA_006176705.1 Cocos nucifera
GATCAAGAGATATATTTCAAAATATTTTTCTCTTGAATCCCAATCAGATCTTGATATGTTTTAGATCTGATTTCTTATTATTTTAATAAATAAAATAAAATAAGATAAATTAAATCAAATTTAATTTACCTGATTTGGGTAATCCTATTAACTGTAGATGATCTGATTGCAGCGGAAGGTTCTGGATCTAGCCATGCAAGCGCCTGGCCTCTACCGATGATCCACTTGGTTGGATCTGAGATCTCTTCTTCTCTATCACGTCTCCAAAAATTAGATCTGGATCTGATCTGGAGGATCTTGAAACTCCTTTTGAAGATCAGCAGTCGTCCTTTGCAGCAGTGCAGCCTTCTTCTTTGATCGCCTTTCTTTTGATTGGAACTGCACCAACCAAATCCAAAACTCTTTGGACGTGGACAGGAAGAAGGAGGAAGGTTTAAGGCATGGAGGAAGAGGAGAGAAGCAGCCTTGGGGCATGGGAAATCTCTATATACTTTGGGTTGGGCGCAGGGTCTTATTTATAGACCTCTTGTGATCCAACTCCTCTTATTCTCAACCAATCACAACCCTTTGTGAAATCAGATCTAAATCTGATTGGTTGGAATAGAGTCCCCTGGATTCCTCCTTAGAGGGTGCTTAAGACCAGTCAAACTGGATTCTAGTAGAACTCTGATTGGAATCCAAAAGGGAGGTGGAGTCCTTGTCCAACAAGGACTAAGGCGCCTCCAACTTGGGCGCACGCCTAGGGTGGCGGCGCCCTCTCCTTCCAAGGTTCTGGCAGGGATAGGCCCCACCCAGTTCTCCAATAGGTGCGTGACACGTGGACAAAAGTCAAAGTATCTATGGTCAACATTTGACCAGTCAAAGGTCAACTTTTGACCAAAGTCAAAGGACCAAAAATGGTAGGTGACCAAAAATGATAGTCTGTCTTAAAAATAAGACAACCTTCTTAACTGGACAACCTCTAGTTAGACCATATGAAAGGCCTCTGATTGAGCACAAACTCCTTGGCTCAGTCAGGACAACTTATTTTGATAGTAAAGAAGAACGTTAGGTTCAATCGAGTGTAGCACGATTTTCTTGAACCTAATTGAATATCATTCAGATAATTGAACTAGATTAGTTCATTGATGATCACCAGATTCAAACCCTTGTTTGTGTGACCCAGTTAGGTTCAGTTCTGTATGGTAATGGGATATGTCATGATCTCTATCATAGACATCATCGAAACTCCTTTCGATGGATCAGAACTCTTCTGATTCGAACTAGCTAGAATGATCGAATCATCTAAATTATTCTAATTGCTCCCAAAATCCACAGTGACACCTAGCAGTATATGGTGGCAACCCATCAGAGCTGAATGCGAACCTCTTGGTAGCTACCTGTGTGATTAAGTTCTTCTATCTTGAGCCCCGATCAGATTAGGGTTAAGGTAAACTCGCAAACTCCTAGTCTCTATCATATGAAATAATCATTCGATTCGAGTCCAATGTGAAAACCTAAATAGAAACTCTTTCTATTATTTCACTCTGCATGACCATGGCTTCAGGACTTGATTCTCATGATTATCATAGGGCTGCTCCTCTACCACCGAGGAATAGATCTCATCTTGATGCAATCCAGTTCCTACAATGAACAATGTCATAGCCAACATACACCTCAGGGTTCCAATGGCTAGGAGACCGAGTAATGGTTAGTCAAACTATAACACCCTCAAGGTGAACTCCGATGCATCCAGGTCAAAGAACCAGACACTACTACAGCATCGAGTCAGTCATTGACGAGAAAGGTAGACTCCCTAATGACTACTCGAGGTGGTCACGCTCAGTGCCCTCGTTCTCTAACGAGTACCTGTACTTCGCTCCGGTTCTCCACACCTAGACTCAAGACTCATCTACTAAAGAGAAGCGATCGTACACCAACCTTCCGGATCAATCACCATCCTCGTGATGATCCTATGGTCGGGAGCTGTTTTATGAGTTAATAATGATTATTCATGTCTTAAATTTTCAACTCTTGAAAATATGAATTATCATTACAATTAACTCAAAGGATGTAATCACGACACTAAATACACAGTGTGATAGAAAATAACCCATTTTATTGATTATAGTCAAATTATAATTTTGCCCCTAGAAGTGTATTACAAGTGTCAGCCAATTCTGGCTTCTAGGGCACATATATCTAAATACATCTCCCACTTGTCCTAAGGCCATTTGGCTACAAGTCTAAGTCCCATCTCTCAAGGTGGGCTTCGATCTTCTGTGTCCCAATAGCTTTGTAGTGGGTCTGCCACATTATCTGCGGATTGACTCCTCTTACCTAAGTAACCTTTCTCAAGGTAATCGTGGATGAGATGATTCGCCGCTCAATGTGCTTGGACTTCTGGTGACGACTCGGCTTTTAGCAAGGGCTATGCGCGCCATTGTTGTCCAGTAAAGAGGAATGCATCTGATGGCATTACTCCAATTTCTGCAGCAAACTTCTTGTACCAGAATGCTCTTTGCAGCCTCTGATGCAGCTATATATTCTGCTCCATGTGGAATCTGCTATCATAATTTGCTTGGAACTCTCCAGCTGACAGCTCCACCATTGCACATAAACAGACTTCCAGATGTTCGACTTTTTCGAATCATCTATATCAGACATGAAGTCCGAGTCTGTGTATCCTTGAAACTTGGATTCTCCGTTACCAAAGACCAACATCATATTCTTAGTTCTTCTCAATACCTTAAGGATACATTTCACGAAAGTCCAGTGTTCTTCACCTGGATTGACTGATATCTGCTTGTGACACTCACAGCATGGGCTATATCAGGTCGTGTACATAAGCATGGCATACATTGAGGCTCCCTATTGTAGAAGCAAAGGGATCTTGCTTATGCGTTCTATTGCCTCAGGTGTGCTGGGCACATCTTCTTGGAAAGATGAATACCATGTCTAAAAGGGATTAATCCCTCTTAGAGTTTCCATACTAACCCTCTTTAGTACTTCCTCTAGTACATCTTCTATGAAAGTCCTAGCAATCCTATTCGGTCTATCCCTATAGACCTTATATTCCTAGAATAAAGGATGCTTCACCTAGGTCTTTCATGGAGAATTCCTTGGACAACCACATCTTGACTGATTCAACATGGGAATATCATCCCAATAAGGGGATGTATCCACGTACAATATGAGGAAGACAACAGTGCTCCCACTGACCTTTTTGAAAATACATTGTTCCTCTTCGTTTTGATTGAAACCAAACTTTTGATCACATCATTGAACGAGTGTTCCAGCTCCGAGATGCTTGCTTAAGTTCCATATATGGACCTTTGCAGCTGCAAACCTTGTGATCGTATCACTGGATCGTGAAACCTAGCGGCTGTTCCATATAGATATCTTTCCTCAAGAATATTCATTTAGGAATGTCTTTTCACGTCCATTTGCCATATTTCATAATCAAAATAGGCTGCAACGGCAAAGCAATGTGCGGATGAATTTTTAGCATAGCTACCAAAAAAAAGGTATCCTCTGATAGTCAAGCCTTCACGTTGACTATAACCTTTTGCCACCAGTCTAGCCTTGAATAATCTCCACATTCCCATCTGCACGCAATCTTTCCTCTTGAAGATCCATTTAACACCATATAGGTACTATACCTTCTGGTGGATTCTACCAAGGTCCAAGACTTGGTTTGAGTGCATCGAGTCGATCTCTGACTTCATTGCCTCAAGCCATTTCTTCGAGTAGATATCTGATATCACCTCGTTGTAGGTTTTGGGATCATCTCCATGAGCACCATTACCTACGAGGAACATTTCCTCTACATCCTCTGAAATAATACCTAAGTATCTTTCAGGGGGACGGAAAACTCTTTTCGATCTACGAGGTGGAGGAGGTAGTGTTGTTATTGGCTCAACCTGATTTGGTTACACTTAGTCCTTAGCTCGTTCTGCTTGTGAGACTTTCTCATCAAGCTTGATCTATTTTCCAATGCCGCTATCTTGAATAAACTATTTTTCAAGAAAGATGGCATGTCGACTCACAATCACATTGTGGTCTTCTGGAATGTAGAAATAGTATCCTAATGACTCTTTAGGATATCCTATGAATCGAGCTCTAAAGGACCTAAACTCTAACTTGTCCGCTTGTTATCTTTTGACATGAGCCGGACAACCCCAAATTCTGAGATGACTCAGACTTGGTTTCTTACCATGCCATATCTCATACGGTGTGGTAGGAACGATTTTAGAGAGAATCCTATTCAGTAAATCGATTGAAGTTAACAATGAGTGTCCCCAAAGAAAATTAGGGAGGTCTGTGAAGCTCATCATAGATCGAACCATATCCAATAGAGTCTGATTTCTTCGTTCTGAAACCCCGTTGAGTTGAGGTGTTCCTGGTGGAGTCCATTAAGAGACTATGCCATTTTCCTTAAGATAGTCTAGAAATTCCTGGCTAAGGTATTCACCTCCTTGATCTGATCGAAGAACCTTAATGGGTTTTCCAGTTTGTTTTTCTACTTCATGTCTGAATTCTTTGAACTTTTCAAAAGCTTCAGACTTATGTCTCATAAGATACACATACCCATACCTAGACAGATCATCGGTAAAGATAATGAAGTAGACAAAATTGCCTCTAGCCGGCACATCAAATGGGCCGCACACATCTGTATGTACTAGGGCAAGGAGATCTGTGGCCCTCTCCCCATGTCCAACAAAAGGGAGTTTAGTCATTTTGCCTTGAAGACAAGATTCACAAGTTGGATATGACTCAAAAGTCAATGGACTCAATAGCCAATTTTTCTCTCAGTTTTGTATAATCCTATCTTCTGCTATATGACCTAATCTCAGGTACCATAGATATCTGTCATTTGGACTATCCCTAGGTCGTTTGGCATTCACATTTTGCTCGATAGTTAAAATAGGTACATCAATATGCAAACTGATAAAGACCATTAACAAGGAACATTTCAACATTTTATTTTTTCATAAGAATGGTTATAAATGGTATTAAGAAGGTGATCACAATAACCTTCTTGTAGTCTAAGTAAATGAAACATTAGAAATCAAATTCCTGCTAGCTGCAAGGCATATAATCAAAACGGTCTTTTTAAAACTAAGTCTAAACCAGATGGTAATCGAAGAGGGTAAGTTCCACGCTACTGGCAGTAACTCTTGCTCCATTACCGACGCATAGGATCATGTCTCCATCCCTCAAGCTCCTGCTATCCTCAAGGCCCTGCATAGAAGTGCATAGGTGAGCACTAGATCCAGAGTCAAGCACCCAACTGGATGCAGAAGAAATCGTGAGGTTAGACTAATAAAGGCATACCTTCAGAAGGATCTTCCTTCTTGTTCTTTAAGATTGGCCAGGTAAATAGGGCAGTTCCGCTTCCAATGGCCGTCGCTGTTGCAATGGAAACACTTTCCTTTGCCATCGGCCTTTTTCTTCGATTCCTGCCTTTTCCTTCTTTGATCCTTCCACCTTTTACTTTTTCACAGACTTCTTTTTCTTTCCATAGACTTTTTTTGAAAGAAGTCCGTTCCATACAAGAAACTGAGCCTTTAGAACCTTTCATAGAAAGCTCAGCGGTAACCAGCATATTTATTCAACTCGCCAAGGAATTTTAAAGTTTATGCATGTGGTAATTCATGATGAATTGCCCAAATGCAATCAGTCAAGGATTGCAGAATAATATCATTTTGCAATCCAAGTCCAACTTCACACCGAGCTTCTCAAGCTCTTCCATGTCCTTGATCATTATCAGACATTGATCTTGGACTGACTGCCTCATCACGCATCTTAGCCTTAAAAAGTTATTTTGTGATTTGATATTTGGCTGCGCGACTCTGTTCACCAAACATCTCCTTAAGGTGAGCCAAATCTTGGCGAACAGTCCCGATATCTTCATGTTGGCACTTGAGCTCATCAGACATCGAGCCCAACATGTATATAATCGCCTTAATTGTCTTCGTCAATCCATTTTTCCAGAGATGCTCTCTGTTCAGTGGATGGACGAGCTGGTAAGGTTGGGAGGATCCTGGTACCAAATATATGTGTTACTTCTCTGAACCCAAAACATTTTTGTAGTTCCTGACACAATCTTTATAAATGGGTCCAGTCATCTATGTGTGTTAGGATACGTGCAGTGGTTGGACGCAGACATTTTTTTGTAGAGAGTCAAAGATTCTAGTTAGTATTTGTAATTTTGACTTGACCAATTTGTTTAGGGATTTTATTTTTAAACAAATAGACTCCCACTATTTTCTCGGATCCCTCACTCCCTCTGTAAAGATGCGAAAATCTCCCGAATTGATGAATTTCTAGTGGGTGGTGCGGTCTCACAACCGACTCATCACCTCACCTAACAGTTATTGGTGATGGTTAGCCAATGAGTGAACAACTCTTGTTCAATGATTCTCTAATCAGGTGCACCCAAACTTGATCTCTAATTCATGAATCTCAATCGTATCCGAAATATTGATCCACTCTTAGTTAAGTCAGACCCACCATTTACATGGACTGGGTTCCTAATTTGGGTCTCTTCACCGTATCCCGAAATATTACCAAACTTGGTCTCTAATTCATGAATCTCACCGTATCCGAAATATTGATCCACTCCTTAGTTAAGTCAGACCCACCATTTGCATAGACTGGGTTCCTAATTGGGTCTCTCACCGTATCCGAAATATTGAGCCCAACTCATCCTCCAGCCCATAGCATCCAATGCCTAATAGACATGGTTGCGTCTTCCCGGTGCAACTGAGCCACTGTATCCAGCCGAGAACAATCAACCCCGGGAAGGGCCCGCACGTCTACAATGGTGGAAGACCTCAGACTTAATCTTTTCTTAGGGAGAATTGATTCAGGTCTCATTAAACTAGACTTGGCTTAGTCATAACAATTATGACTAACCTAGTGGCATGGGTCAGCTCGGATTATTGACCACCTCAAATTAGAACTGTGTCAACAGATATGGCCAGGTAAGTGAGACCGGTGGAAGGAATATGCCGTTAACTCGCACAAGAACGCATTCAGGTCGAGTAGCTTCCAATTAAAAACCAGTCGGTCGTCTATGCCAAACTTACCTTAGACACCAAATTGTTGAGTCAGAACCAATTGGGTTAGCCTACAATCCAGACTCTAACCTCTGAGCCTAATTAGGTCTTGCTTGATCGTGACTCGATCTTGACCCAGACTTAATCCTATTAGGCTGGTCAATTTAAGCATTGTTGATCCCA
This sequence comes from Cocos nucifera, assembly GCA_006176705.1. NCBI lineage: Eukaryota > Viridiplantae > Streptophyta > Magnoliopsida > Arecales > Arecaceae > Cocos > Cocos nucifera. The sequence continues at coordinate 1,028,715 of QRFJ01000270.1, forward strand.
TCTAACCAACTCTTGATTCGGTTTGATCAACCGCTTAGACCTAATTGAGCTACCCAAGCCCGAACCCAGTATTATGAATATGTCTTAGATCTGAAATTCTCAATTTTAGACCTAATTAATATTCCATAAACTTAATTCTTAATTAAGTTGGGTTCATAAACAAAATATGCACAATAAATCCTAGGGTTTCAGGATCTAGGGTTTTGCAGAAAGTAAGTTTTGGGTTTCTGATTAAGGACGAACACGCAGCACCCCTACACGTCATAAGAACACCCCATCGAATGGGAAGAGAGGGCCTTTAAACCCTTCTTCGTTCTTATGACCGGACGGCCAAGAGGAACGCCTTAATCAGGAACATGTAAATCTACAAAACAGTATCAGATCTATATCATATATCTCATATACAAATTTAGATCTAATCAAGGCATATTTTGCATACATCTCATGTATCAAATCATGCATATTTTCAGATCTAAATTATCTCATAATAATCTAAAAAATTAGATTTAAATTGATCTAATCAAAATAAATTCTAATCTAGACAATTATGTAGAACTATTCTACAACTAGTCTAGTCATGCATCTATCATATCTCATATGATATTTAAAATTAAATAATTTTTATTTGCTGTTTATCAGATGTTATTATAACACTTATAATATCAAAAAATAGTAAATAAGAAGATCTAAAATATGATTTAATCAGATTAAATCAAAGACATGCAAAACTATTCTATAGAACTATTCTATTCTAGAACTAGTCATGCATATCTTCATGTAATCTTAGATCCAAATCATTTAATTTTAATTTTTCTGATTTCAGATCTGATCACATCTCATGTGACATCTGAAATCACTTTATTTTCTAATTAAAATAAAATTAAAATCAGATCTAAATAATTTAGAACCATGGCTCTGATACCAGTTGAAGGGAAATCCTGATTTCCCGGTCCAGGTTCGTCCAGATCTGATCAGATCAAGAGATATATTTCAAAAATTTTTCTCTTGATCCAATCAGATCTTGATATATTTTCAGATCTAATTCTTATTATTTTAATAAATAAAATAAAATAAGATAAATTAAATCAAATTTAATTTACCTGATTTGGGTAATCCTATTACCCTGTAGATGATCCTGATTGCAGCGGAAGGTTCTGGATCTAGCCACGCAAGCGCCTGGCCTCTACCGGTATCCACTCGGGTTGGATCTGGAGATCCTCTTCTTCTCTATCACATCTCCAAAAATCAGATCTGGATCTGATCTGGAGGATCTTCAAAACTCCTTTTGAAGATCAGCAGTCGTCCTTTGCAGCAGTGCAGCCTTCTTCTTTTGATCGCCTTTCTTTTGATCTGGAACGCACCAACCAAAATCCAAAACTCTTTTGGACGTGGAGAGGAGAAGGAGGAGAAGTTTAGGCATGGAGGAAGAGGAGAGAAGCAGCCTTGGGGCGTGGGAAATCTCTATTCAATTGCATTTGGGTTGGGCGCAGGGTCTTATTTATAGACCTCTTGTGATCCAACTCCTCTTATTCTCAACCAATCACAACCCTTTGTGAAATCAGATCTAAATCTGATTGGTTGGAATAGAGTCCCCTGGATTCCTCCTTAGAGGGTGCCTAAGACCAGTCAAACTGGATTCTTAGTAGAACTCTGATTGGAATCCAAAAGGGAGGTGGAGTCCTTGTCCAACAAGGACTCCAAGGCGCCTCCAACTTGGGCGCACGCCTAGGGTGGCGTGCGCCCTCCTCCTTGCCAGGTTCTGGCAGGGGGACAGGCCCCCACCAGTTCTCCAATAGGTGCGTGACATGTGGACAAAAGTCAAAGTGTCTATGGTCAACATTTGACCAGTCAAAGGTCAACTTTTGACCAAAGTCAAAGGACCAAAAATGGCAGGTGACCAAAAATGGCAGGTCATGTCTTATAAAATAAGACAACCTTCTCTAACTTGGACAACCTCCAGTTAGACCATATGAAGGCCTCTGATTGAGCACAAACTCCTTTGGCTCAGTCAGGACAACTTATTTATGATAGTAAAAGAAGAACGTTAGGTTCAATCGAGTGCTAGCACGATTTTCCTTGAACCTAATTGAATCTCATTCAGATCAATTGAACTAGATCAGTTCAATTGATGATCACCAGATTCAAACCCTTGTTTGTGTGACCCAGTTAGGTTCAGTTCTGTATGGTAATGGGATATGTCATGATCTCTATCATAGACATCATCGAAACTCCTTTCGATGGATCAGAACTCTTCTGATTCGAACAGCTAGAATGATCGATCATCTAAATCATTCTAATTGCTCCCAAAATCCACCAGTGACACCTAGCAGTATATGGTGGCAACCCATCAGAGCTGAATGCGAACCTCTTGGTGCAGCTACCTGTGTGATTAAGTTCTTCTATCTTGAGCCCCGATCAGATTAGGGTTAAGGTAAACTCGTCAAACCCTAGTCTCTGTCATATGATATAATCATTCGATTCGAGTCCAATGTGAAAACCTAAATAGAAACTCTTTCTATTATTTCACTCTGCCATGGCCATGGGCTTCAGGACTTGATTCTCATGATTATCATAGGGCTGCTCCTCTACCACCGAGGTAGATAGATCCCATCTTGATGCAATCCAGTTCCTACAATGAACATGCTATAGCCAACATACACCTCAGGGTTCCATATGGCTAGGAGACCGAGTAATGGTGTAGTCAAACTATAACACCCTCAAGGTGAACTGCCGATGCATCTCAGGTCAAAGAACCAGACACACTACTGCAGCATCGAGTCAGTCATTGACGAGAAGGTAGACTCCCTAATGACTACTCGAGGTGGTCACGCTCAGTGCCCTCGTTCTCTAACGAGTACCTGTACTCTCGCTCCGGTGTCTCCACACCGTAGACTCAAGACTCATCTACTAAAGAGAAGCGATTGTACACCAACCTTCCGGATCAATCACCATCCTCGTGATGATCCTATGGTCGGGAGCTGTTTATGAGTTAATAATGATTATTCATGTCTTAAATTTTCAACTCTTGAAAATATGAATTATCATTACCATTAACTCAAAGGATGTATCACAGACACTAAATACACAGGTGTGATAGAAAATAACCCATTTTATTGATTATAGTCAAAATTATAATTTTGCTCTAGAAGTGTATTACAAGTGTCAGTCAATTCTGGCTTCTAGGGCACATATATCTAACAAATACATATCCTTAAAACCATGTAGATTCAAAAATCAAAAGATGTACCAGTGAGATTGTGGGGACTCAGACCCAGGTTGAATAAGGTCTGTTCTTTTAAAAGATTGGAAAGAAGAGGAGCTCGGTATGCCTTGATTTTATCGGAGGAATCAAGGTTGGCTCCATCTAAACTAGGAGCTCGATGAACTGACTCTCTAATATTACCCCATGAAGGAAGACCTAATGGCAGGCTCGGACAATATATAAAAAAAAACTTTTTCTTTCAATTGTAAATGAAAGAAGGGGCACCTTTCAATAACTCCTTCTTGCCAACCTGGGGGAAAGTACCATCAATCCTTCATGGAAGAATGGCGCTTGAAGGTATAGAAGTTTCTAAAAAGTAAAATGGTCGGCTGGACTTCGGTCAATCGATAGAGGGAGAGGAAACCTATGATAAATCGAAAGAAGTTTGGTACGATAGATGTGAAGGAGATGTTTAAAAATCGAAAGAGGACGACTACAAATAGGAGCAGCGGGAGTCTATGTCCAGTATGCAAAGCTTCTAAATACAAATAAAATTGGTCGATCGGAGGAGAGCTGACCCGATCGTCGAAGCTAGAGAGTTCAAGGTCATATTCTGGAGGGATTCCATATTGGATTCGGATCAGAGAAAGATCATCCAGGATAAGAATGAATGGGATGGTGTCTGGAGCGATAGACGAGTGGGACATGTTCTTAGATTCTACCTCGACTAGGGGTACAGGGTCAAAGAAGGTCAGTCCGGACAAGCCCCATGGACCGAAGGAGTGGAAGGTTTCGAAAGACATTAGGATCGAGATTAAACCCCAAGAAAACCTCTAAATATATATATATATAAAGAAAAATGCAGGGCAAAGGTTGCCACCAAAAAATTAGAAAAGTAGGGAGCCATAAGTGATAAGCACGAATAACCTAAGAGAAAGGTTAGGAAATTGACCTAAATTGTCCGGAGAGAATGAAAGGATGATGGATGCGGTGAGGACCAATTAAAAGGATGTCTGGAGCTTAGAAAGGCGAGAGAAGGTTAAGACCCTTAGGAAGAAGACGGATGGAGGCTGAAGGAAGAAGAAGACTCGGACAGAAATGACTTTCGGGCGAGAGAAGAAGACCTTAAATAGCCGAAAGTAACCCGAGGCGGCTATGATCATGGATCAGCTTCGGTTGGTCAGCGTGCGCTGCGTGTCCCACTCATCATGATAAAAAGGCGGCCGTAGATGGAATCTTTATGGCATCGTACCTGGAATAGAGTTTCGATGGGAGAAATGAAGGGCCATCTTTTCAAACTCATTTTAAATTTAAAAAATTTTGGTGCCAGTGTGGCAAACATCAAAATATCTCATCCCAACGAGATGAGGGCCCGAGAATGAACTTCGGTGATCGTCTTTTTACTTGCTTCCTTTAAACTTTGAATTCGAAAGTAGGAGGACTATTGTTGGGGGTGAACCTTGCTCCCATCAAAGTTTGATTTGGTGCTCGATCAGGTGTAACTCATGATCGCAGTCAAACTCCTTTCGGACTCCTCCAGCGGCCAAAATTCTTTCAGACTCCTCCAGCAGCCAAACTTTTCGCATCATCTAGGAAGGTCTCCGCATAAATCCGACCCCACATGACATGAATCAACTCACCCACAAACCGCTTAAGAGGTTCAGACTTTGACTATTAAATCTCAATGAACTGGCACGTCACGATAACAGACACTACCCTCCGTAACAAACTCCACGTGGCCCCGAGCGGTCCACTACCGAATGGTTATGACTGTCACTATCAATTTGTTATAGATTCCATCTATAAAAAGGATTCTCCAAATATATTTTCTCTAGGTTCTTTCCTTCTTCTCAATACTCTGCAACTTTTTCTACTGAGTACTCCATCTCTGTTGGCCAAAAGAGCTAACTTGATCATCGAAGGGTCTTACCGGAGCCGCCCCCTCAAGCTCTGGATGAGACTTATCTTGCAGGTCACCGACGGCGACCTCATCTTCTCTGACTCTAGCACTCCTTTGGCAACGATCAGATTTTGCACCAATAGTCAACAAGATGCTCGATCAATATTTATTCTTCTTCTTGAAAAGCTTTCTCTTTATGTAGATCTGAATTATCGTCCATATCTAGTCAAGTTGATATGTCATATACGTCTCTAGATATTATTCTTTGTACGATATGCTAATCATCTAGATTTTTTAAATATATTATTTATTTTGCTTGAGTTGCTAATATATATGGCTCATTCTGGTACCATGTTCGTACAAAATTTATACTGATAAAGTATAGATCGATATGAATACCGATCTTTGTTGGAAATATGTCCTAAAACCAATCGTTAACCTATTGATCGTTGGACTATACATTTATAATTGTATATAAATTATAAATTAATAAAAATTATTTTGACATTTTTTCATCATAAATTCTATTATCTTCTAATGAACTCCTGTGTTATGGAAGTTCTTAGGACTATCTAGATTCGATAAAGGAGGATTTATCATTTAGTCCTTAAATTATTTACGATCAAAAGATACATTGTTACTTAGGATGACAACATTTATCGAGTATAGATCATTGTGTGCCATATAGGTTAGTTATCCTCATAACCAAGGAGTATTGAGATACTGGTATGGCATGTAAGTGAGATATATGGGTACATCTAAATTGAACATGACCAACTCTTAAGCTTTTCTCCTATCAAGATTAGCTCCGATGGAATATGGATATAAGCATTCCTCTAATCTGAGACCATCATGGTGACTTACAAGCAACTCACTGTGCTTTAGTGCTGGACTACCTGAATTTTTAATTCAGTGATAGAAGGTTTTTGAGCGTAGTCAAGTACTTGAGGAGTCGGTGCGTGTATCAAGATGGCATTGACCACTCTTGATTTTAGGAGCTATGTTCAATTATATTTCAATTTAGCAAAGCCTTAGTCAGGGTAGTCTTGGTGAGGAGTCACAGGACTAATTGCTTTGAAGTACAACATGGATGTATTTACTAGGGCTGACAATCTAACCCTGAGTCATTTATTACATAGAGATCATAGAGATGAATTATACGGTAACCATATTCCATAGGTTCATCGATGTTGTGTTGCAATAAATTCGACCTATGTGGATGTTGGGTACGATTGCTAGATGGTCATATAAATTAGTATAGAAAATCAATTTCTATGCTACCGGCTTAAGATTCGAACCTATGGGGTCACACATAATAGAAGTTACTACCTAATCTGATGGCTGATCTAGAGTCCTGATGGATTGAAACTCTGAGTTCCACTCATCTAGGATTCTCTAATCAAGAATTCTACTAGTCTGAGACTTTATGATCATGAGTACCATTTGTTTGGGATACTAGGTTTAAGAGTCCCACTGGATTGGGACTCTTCGAGAGTTTTATAGTGATGGGACTCTATTGCCCAGACTCCCACTCGATTGGAACTCTATATTTATTAGAGGATTAATTCATAATTTGATTATTGATGAGCTCAATTTGATTGAACGATGAGGATTTGATGAAGTTTAATCGAATTGAATTCGATTGGATTTGACCCGATTAGGTCATGAGTTGACCTAATCGCTGTAGGAGATTTGATCCTAATTTGATCAGAGGCTGGACCAAATTAATTTTTAATTTAATTAAAAATTAAATAGGTTGGGTTAAGACTAATTTGGTTAGGTTTAATCTAATCTAGTTGGTTTTGAATTAATTTGATTTAGTTAAAACCAACTTGGAATAATTCAAACCCTGTTTGAATTCAAACCTCCCCATGCGCCACCTCATGTTTGACTTTTCTATCTTGCCCATGCCCACCTTTGTTTTTTACGTAAGTTTCTTTCATGAAGAGAAGAAATTTGTGCCCCCCTTTCTTTCTCTCTTTGACCTGGCCAAGTGTTGGACCAGTTCAAACTTTTTTTAAATTTTGAATTCAAAGAAGTTGGTTTGGTTGAAACCTCCCTCTCCCTCTTATCTTTATCTCCATGCCCTTCTCTTTTTTTGGTCGCCAATTTTTTTGAAAAATGGGTATGCACATAGAAAGAAAGTCCTGCATGTGAAATAAGTGGTATGGGTGTTGGAATTGGATAGGCTTGCATTTGAATTCAAATACTAGAAGTTGGTTAAAACTAGTTCAACAAATCTTAACCTATCCACTCTACATGGTATTTCTACTTTTTTTTCATGCAATAAATTATGAATATTTTTTTGCATGAAGCCAGAGGGGTTACCATTCCATGGTAAAAATTTAAAAGTAATTGGGCATTGGTTTTGGGCAAAAAAAAATCCTAGAGTAAAGGTGAGCAGGGTCCTATAGCATTTTATTTTTTCTTTATGCCTCTATTCTCTTCTAATTTTTATCTCTAAGGACACTCAATTTTTAGATATGATCTCAATAAAGTTTATAGATTTGAAAGTTATCTTTCCATGAAACTTATTTCATGGAAAAACACCACATAGAGAGGGCGTGAGAGGGTTTTTAGTGCATCAGGATTTTTGGACCGAGTGAAGCCCAAGATTTGGGAATCTAGGTTCGGATGGAGAGATCAAGTGCTGTGAGGATTGGATCACCACTAAACTTTGTACACCATCTCATCATCCTCTATAGAATGAGTTCTAATTTTTTAGAGCATCTAAAAAATTAAAAAATAGATGATCGATTGGATCGATCGTGATCAACCATCGAAGGTTCCATCGAGGAGCTAGTACTTCAGTGGGACTGATCGAGGCTAGGAGCTTCGTGTGGACCAACCATAGAGGCCGAACACGTGTGTGGCTATGGTGCAATATCAGAGCATTATCTAATAAATTCAGATTATGGTCATCAGCTACCCACGAAAAGATATTATATTCTAAAAATATAGATGTAGTAAATAGTTTGCTGCATAATTTTATTTTCAAATCTATATGAATGCATTCATATTATGTTTAGATCCTTAGTGTAGGATTTAATATTCTGATATGATCAATAGAAATTAATTAGATTAATTACTTTTTCCATTGCATCTTTGCTATTTTCAAAAAAAAAATCGAAAGTAACACTACAAACCCTGCACTACATCCTTCAAATGGTATCAAAGCAAGGGTTCTCTAAATATGATATGCTTGCATATTTAGATTAATAATTTAAATTTAATTTATATATTAATCTAATAATTTAATTAATTAGATTTAAAAATTAAAATCAAGATCGCATGGACTGAAGATTGTCCTGCTGTAGGGTTTATCCCCTATAGTGAAAAGATTATTTTGGTACATTGCTGATCTAAATCGTTAATCGTAAAATCTTAGATCTGATCTAATATTTTTATGATCTGATTAAATTAGGCTTTAATCTAATTTTTGATTATGAATGCATGTTTAGATAGAATCTAAAGTTTGATTCATGATTTAGTATTATGTAGTGTACATAGTTTTAGATTAAATCCTACAACTAGTATTATTTGTGAAATTGAGTCGATTTAATTTTAAAGTGAGTCAACTCAATTAGTGAATAATGCTAAGTAGTAAAAAATCTTTTAAAATTTTAAAAAAAATATTTTTAAAATACCGAACCTTAACCCTCAGCCCATAAACTTAATTAAAATTAAGTAAAATAAATTAGGATCTAGAATTATAAATTAAAGATCCTAAGTCATTAATCATAAAATGTGGATTATTGGGTTAGTTGAATTAGATCCATTAATTGGGTTAGACCTAAGATTAGTTAAAGAATAGACTAATTTAGAGTAATTAATCAAATCTAATTAAATATTAATTTAGATTAGGTCAAGGATTCTATAGACTCAATTACAATAGTTGTAGTTGGTCAAGTCCATGCCTTTAACAAGGACCAAATGGACTTGATTCATTTCTACGCGGTCGAACCTGTAATTACTAGATTGATCGAATTGAAACTAATGAACCGAATGGTGTCTAAGGTAAGTCTGATAGTTTGACCTATGGTTTTTAATTAGGAGCTACTCGCATTGATTCGATCTTTGACGAGTTAATGGCATATTCCTTCCACTGATCTCACTTATCTAGCCATCCTGATGAATTAGATTTTGATCAGATCACTTAGTGATTTAGGCTAAACCATGTCAATTAGGTAAATCAGTCTGACTGATTTAGGTGCTCCTAATATAGCTTAGATTAGATCCTTTTTAATCTGACTTTGTGAAGTTAATGAAAGGATCAAAATTGACTTCCTAAATTTCTTTCTCTTCTTAAAATATGTTAATTAAATCTTCTAAAATTATTAGATTCTTAAAAATGAAATAGTTATATAGATAACTAAATCATAGCCTCTCATTAAGTTGAGTGATAATGGGTTCATTAGTATAATGATCATTGGAGGCCCAAAGGCCTGGTGATTATTGACTAATAAAATTATTATTCATCAAATAATAATTTGGTTAAGTCTTTCTGATGGTGGTTAGGTTGGCTGACCAAAGTCGGGCTTGATCATTTATTGATTAGATAAGATCAAATGTAGTCATGTTAATGGTTAGACCTAACCAAATTTTTTTATTGGAGGCCAAAGCCTACTAATTAGATCTCCAGGGCAAAATCAAAATTACTAGAAGTTGTTTAAAGAAATAATTGATTTTGAATATACCCATAGATGCACATGGGTTGACCAACCAAAGTTGGGCTCATGTGTAGTCTATGTGGATTCTAGTACTCACTAAGAAATTAAAGCAATTCCTCGAATTAGAGGTAGAGGCTATCAATTCGTATAAAATAGTGGAAGAACCTTTAGACTAAAATCCAAGTCTTTAGGATAATTGATTCATATACTAATTAGGTTTGATTTTTCTTTTTGTTCAGAAATGGCCACTAACCTGTCGCTCTGATCATTGTTAGACAATGATAAATTAATGGGATCCAACTTCGATAGTTGGTATCGTAAGTTGAAAATCGTCCTAGAGCATGAGCGAATCCTTTATATAGTAATGGATCCAGCACCTGAGGAGCCAGCTCCAAGAGCGGTATGAGATACTTATCAGAAGTGGCTCAATGATCGCACCACCATTCGGTGCATAATGTTGGCGGTAATGAACGACAAGTTCAGCTGTAGGTTCAAAAATGCCCAGCCACAGGAGATGCTTCAAATGTTGAATGACTTCTTTAGCACGCCTGACAACGTTGAAAGGCATAAAACAAGTTGTGCCATTTTCAACACTCGGATGAGGGATGGGATCTCAGTTACCGATCATGTATTGCACATGATCGAGATGATTGACCGCCTTAGCAAGCTGGGCTTTCTCCTGCACGAGCAGCTCGGTAAGGATGCGATCCTTAATTCCTTACTCAAGTCCTTCCTTCTTTTTCTTACTCATTTTAGAATGATAAAGCCTGCAGTCAACTACCATGGCTTGTTGGGATTGCTATAGAACTTTAAGAATGATCACCAACTCCATAAGAAGACGGTGAATGTAGTGGGAGGATCTTCTTCTGGTCGTTAACCCTTTAAAAAAGAGAAGAACAAGAAGGTGCAACTAAATGCCGGGACGACTGCATAGGATTGGATCAAGAAGCACAAGCCTGGCCAGAGCTAGGTGGAGTGCTTCTTCTGCAAGAAGCAGGGGCACTGAAAGAAGAACTATCCTCTATACATTGCCTTCCTAGATCCGAACAGGCCGAGGAGGAAGCAAGTGGTTGCTAGGCAAGGTAATTATATGATAACACCTTACAATTTTTTCTTATTTGATTCTACTGCCTGGGTATTAGATACTGAAAGCTCTTATCATATTTATAATTCTATGTAGGGCTTGTAGGTCAGTAGAAGATTTGATCAAGGTGAGAGGTTCCTAAATGTTGGAGATGAAGGACAAGTTTCAATTCTTGCATTAGGAATCATGAACCTTGTAATCAATTCAAATAAAGTTATTCTTAATGAATGTCATTTTTGTCCAACTTTCTTATTGAATATCATTTCTGTAGATCTTTTGGTCATGAATGGTTTTGAAATATCAATAAAAAAAATTATAATATCATTTTGAATGGTGTTATAATTTTTATTAGATAATTGAATAACGGTATTTATTTATTAACTATGCTTGTTAATATGGTTCAATCCTTCGATAAACGTCCTAAAATTAGTGATGTGTCCGAAGTCTATCTTTGATACTATAGGCTGGGTCCTATTAATAAAAATAGAATAAATAGGTTAACTCAAGAAGAAATTCTTGAGATTAGAGATTATGAATCACTTCCGACCTATGAGTCCTATCTTCTTGGTAAGATAACCAAGTCACCTTTTACTGGAAAAGGTGAACAAGCCACTAAACTCCTGAGTCTAGTACATTCAGATGTATGTGGATCCATGAACTTAAATACTAGAGGTGGATATTTCTACTTTATAACCTTCGTAGATAATCTATCGAGGTATGGGTACGTCTATTTAATGAAGTATAAGTCGGAATCATTTGAAATATTCAAATTATTTTGAAATGAGGTAGAGAAGCAAACTGAAAAGAGTATTAAAACTCTTCGATCTGATTGAGGGGGTGAGTACTTTTCCAATGAATTTTTGATATATCTAAGGGAGAATGAAATTCTCTCCCAATGGACCCCTCCTAGAACACCACAACATAATTGTGTGTCTGAAAGGAGGAATCGAATCCTATTGGACATGGTTCAATCCATGATGGGGTTTGCTGGTTTGCCAATCTTTCTATGGGGATATACGCTTGAGTCAACTTATTACATTCTAAATAGGATTCTCAATAAATCTGTTAATAAAACACCATATGAGATATAGACAAGGCGGAAGCCAGTGCTCTCACACCTTAGGATTTGGAGGTGTCCAGCTTATATCAAATATTTAATGACAGGCAAGCTTGGACCTAGGTCTAATAAGTATAGTTTTATAGGTTATCTAAAAAAAATGAAATAATATTACTTCTATCTTGCTAATGAGCAAAAAGTGTTTGTCAATCTTAAGGTAGTCTTTTTAGAAAAGAAGTTTCTTGGTGAAGGAACTAATGCCTCTAAGATCAAACTTGATAAAGTTTGACAGATGAAAGAATAGACACAAGTTGTTGAACCTGAGCTAGATCTGATTAGATCAGAACCAGAGCCCATTATAGATGCATCCTTAAGATGATCTGGTAGAGTACCACGTCAACCAAATAGATACTATAATTTCTTGGTCCGGGATGGGGATCCTATCGAACTCGATGAGAATAATGAGGATTTGATCACCTACATGGATGCAATGTAGAGATCTGATTCTAAGAAATGGCTTGAGGCCATGAAATTTGAAATGGAGTCCATGAAATTTGATGATGTATGGATATTGATTGACCCACCTAAAGGGATAAAATCTATAGGGTGTAAGTGGGTCTTCAAAAGAAAAAGGAGCACAAATAGAAAGGTGAAGACCTATAAAGCCCATCTGATTGCCAAGAGATATCATCAACGTTATGGTGCTGACTATGACAAGACGTTCTCTCCTATGGCAATGCTCAAATCCATTCGAATTATGCTTACCATCGCTGCCCATCTGGACTACGAAATTCGGTAGATGGATGTGAAAATGGCTTTTCTAAATGGAGAGCTGGATGAAGAGATGTATATGATACAGCCTGAAGGATTCACATCCATAGATGAGTCTAAGGCATGTAGGCTTCAGAGGTCCATTTATGGACTAAAGCAAGCATCTCAGAGCTGAAACATAAGATTTGATAGAACAATCAAAATGTATGGCTTCATTAAGAACGAAGAGGAGCTATGCATATACAAGTGGGCTAATGGTCTAGTAATTATATTTCTAGTATTGTATGTGGATGATATTCTCTTAATCGAAGATGATATCCCTGCATTAGAAGAAATAAAAATCTGACTGTCATCATAGTTTGCTATGAAAGATCTGGGAGAAGCTTTCTACATTCTAGGGATGAAGATCTATAGAGATAGATCTAAAAGATTGCTTGGATTGTCTCAATCTACATGCATTGATACTATGCTGAAATGGTTCAGCATGGAGAATTCCAACAAAGGATATCTACCGATAGGCCATGGAATTTTTCTTTCAAAGAGGGATTGTCCGACAATACCTCTAGAAAGAGAGCATATGAGTAGAATACCATATGCTTTGGTAGTGGATTCTATAATGTACGCCATGACATGTATGCGATCAGATGTGGCATACTTACTAGCGGTAGTGAGTAGATACCAATCTGATCTAGGAAAGAACCACTGAAAGGTTGTTAAAATCATTTTAAAGTATTTAAGAAATACTAAGGACCAGTGGCTTGTATATGATGAATCGGACTTAAAACTTGTAGGGTTCACAGACTTTAGTTTTCAGTCTGATCATGATGATAGCAAGAGTGTGTCAGGATATATATTCATCCTTAATGGTAAGGTTGTCTGCTGGAAGAGTTCCAAACAACACACTATGGCCAATTCAGTTTACGAGGTAGAGTATGTCACTATATCAGATGCTGCCAAAGAAGTGGTATGGCTAAGAAAATTCATCACCGAGCTTGGAGTAGCACCCTCCCTTGATGGTCCAGTTCTACTCTATTGCAACAGTTCTGGAGACATTGCTCAAGCAAAGAAACCAAAGACACACCAGCGGACAAAGCATATCTTGCACTGCTATCACTTTGTCCGAGAAATTATGGATCAAGGTGACGTCGATCTTCAAAAGATCAACGAAAAGAATCTGACCGATCCTTTCACTAAAGCTGTTATGGTGAAGGAGTTTAATGACTTCAAATCGAAGATAGGTATTAGATACTGCACTAATTGACTTTAGTCCAAGTGGAAGATTGTTGAAAATATGTTCCAAAGTCAATCATCAGTCTGTTGATGGTTGGACTATATATTTATAATTATATATAAATTATAAATTAATAAAAATTATTTTGATATTTTTTCATCATAAATTTTATTGTCTTCTAATGAACTTCTGTGTTGTGATAAAGTCCTTAGGACTATCTAGATTCGACAAAGGAGGATTTATCGTTTAGACCTTAAATTATTCACGATCAAAAGATATGTTGTTACTTAGGACGATAATATTTATCGAGTATAGGTCATCGTGTACCATATAAGTTGGTTATTCTTATAACCAAGGTGTGTTGAGACATTGGTATGGCATACAATTGAGATGTATGGGTACATCTACACTAAACATGACCAACTATGGAGCTTTTCTCCTATCAAGATTAGCTCCGATGGAATATGGGGATAAGTGTTCCTCTAACCAGAAATCACCATGGTGACTTACAAGCAACTCATTATGCTTTAGTGCTAGACTACCTAAATTTTTAATTCAGTGACAAAGGATTTTTGGGCACAGTCAAGTACTTAAGGAGTCGGTGCATGTATCAAGATGGGATTGACCACTCTTGGTTTCAGGAGCTATGTTTAATTATATTTCAATTTAGCAAAGTCTTGGCTAGGATAATCTTAGTGAGGAGTTATGAGACTAATTGCTTTAAGATACGATATGGATGTATTTACTAGGGCTGACAGTCTAACCCGGAGTTATTTATTATACAGAGGTCATAGGGATAAATTATACGATAACCATATTCCACAGATTTGTTGATGTTGTGTTGCGATAAATTTGACCTATCTGGATGTTGGGTACCATTGCTAGATGGTCACATCAATTGGTACAGAAAATTAGTTTCTGTACTACTGACTTAGGATTCGAACCTATAGGGTCACACACAATAGGAATTACTACCTGATCTAATGGCTGATCTAGAGTTCTGATTGACTAGGACTCTAAGTTTCACTCATCTGGGACTCTCTGATCAAGAGTTTCATTGGTCTGGGACTCTATGATCATGAGTACCATTCGTTTGGGATACTGGATTCAAGAGTTCCACTGAATTGGGACTCTTCAAGAATTTCATAATGATGGAATTTTGTTGCCCAGACTTCCATCCAATTGAGATTCTATGTTTATTGAAAGATTAATTAGTAATTTTATTGTTGATTAGCTTAATTTAATTAAGTGATGAGGATTTGATCAAGTTTAATCGAATTGGATTTGATTGGGTTTGACCTGATTAGGTCATGAGTTGACCTAATCACTGTAGGAGATTTGATCCTGATTTTATCAAAGGCTAGACCAAATTAATTTTTAATTTGATTAAGAACTAAATAGATTAGATTAAGCCTAATTTGGTTGGGTTTAATCTGGTCTAGTTGGTTTTGAATTAATTTGGTTTAGTTCAAACCAACTTAGACTAATTCAAATCCTGTTTGAATTCAAACCTCCCTATGCACCACCTCATGTTTGACTTTTCTACCTTGCCCACACCCACCTTTATTTTTTACATAAGTTTCTCTCACGAAGAAAAGAAATTTGTGCCCCCCTTAGACTAGTTCAAACTTTTTTTGAATTTTGAATTCAAAGAGGTTGGTTTGGTTGAAACCTCCCTCTCCCTCTTATCTTTATCTCCATGCCCTTCTCTTTTTTTGGTCACCAATTTTTTCTAAAAAATAGGCATGCACGTAGAAGGAAAGTCTTTCTGCGTGTGAAATAAGTGGTATGGGCGTTGGAATTGGATAGGCTTGCATTTGAATTCAAATACTAGAAGTTGATTGAAACTAGTTCAACCAATCTTAACCTATCCACGCCACACAGCATTTCTACTTATTTTTCATGCAATAAATTATGAAGATTTTTGTCCATGAAGCTAGAGAGGTTATCATTCCATGGTAAAAATTTGAAAGTGATTGGGCATTGGTTTGGATGAAAAAAACCCTAGAGTGAAGGTGATCAAGATCCTATAGTACTTTATTTTTTCTTCATACCTCTATTCTCTTCTGATTTTCATCTCTAAGGACACTCAATATTTAGATATGATCTAAATAAGATTTATAGATTTGAAAGTCATCTTTCTATAAAAACTTATTTCATAGAAAAACTCTACATAAAGAGGGTGTGAGATGATTTTTAATGCATTGGGCCGAGTGAAACCAAAGATTTGGGAATCTGGGTTTGGGTGGAGAGATCGAGTGCTATGAGCATCAGATTACCACCAAACTTTGTACACCATCTCATCATCCTCCAAAGAATGAGTTCAAATTTTTTAGAGCATCCAAAAGATCAAAAAGTAGATGATCAATTGGATCGATCGTGATTAGCCGTTGAAGGTTCCATCGAGGAGCTAGCACTTCAATAGGGCTGATCAAGGCTAGGAGCTCCGTGTGGACCAACCATAGAGGCCGAACAAACGTACGACTATAGTGCAACACCAGAGCATTATTCGGTGATTCAGATTACGGTAATCGCTACCCATGAAAAGGTATTATATTCTAAAAATATAGATGTAGTAAATAGTTTGCTATATAGTTTTATTTTCAGATCTATATGAATGCATGCATATTATGTTTAGATCCTTAGTTTAGAGTTTAATATTCTGATATGATCAGTAGATAATTAATTAGATCAATTACTTCTTTCGTTGCATCTTTGCTATTTTTGAAAAAAATTTTTGAAAGTAACACTGCAAACCCTGCACTGCATCCTTCAATCTTCCTATTGCTAATATCCCACCATTCACACTAAAACAAGAATACCGAGATTTTGGATCTATACTTCAATTCTATGATATTTATCAATACACTAAGATATTTAATCTCTTCTTTTCCTTCATATCTTATCATAGCAATCCCACTATTCTAGGTCGTCTTTACATCTCAAGCTCTTTTATATAAAATCTCATTCCTCCAATGATATAGGATGTGTAGTAGTTAATCCTTCGATCGAGGCAATATGCTAAATCATACAACTCATCAGTTGCACCCTCTTTTTTATTAAAATACTTAGATTTCATCTACAATAAAGCATAAAAAATGATGTTGGTACAAGTAATTAATTGCATAATTATAAAAATATAATGTAATACTAGTAAAACTTACATGGTCTCCAAATCATTTTGCAAATTTTCTCCTATGTCGATCATTAATATTTGTATTATTCTTCCTGGATAGTATATTCTTGTGCTCACTACAATAAGTCATGATTTTTAATTTTACATCAACATGAAAAAATTAGTTAGAACATTAAAATTATGCTAAGATAATACTTACTCAATTAAATCTTTAATTTCTTCATAATTATTTAGAATATAGAAGTGTGCCTTGGATAGCTCATTCACGTCCATAAACTCATATCTTCTTTCACCCATGGGTCGATTCATTTGTTTGAATATGGATAGTGTTGGTTTATCACTATCCCATTCATAGTTTGCGTTACGATCTGCACGATTGAATCTTCTTTCGATATCGTCAAGATACATCGAGCAGAATGTGAGATACTTCATAGTTATGTATGCTTCTGTTATGGATCCTTCAGGTCGTGCCTTATTACATACATACTTTTTTTAAGGTACACAAGAATCTACAAATAAAAAATAATTAAAAGAGTTCTAATATATTTACATCTTATAACTGATATATCATAGAGATTATGATTTCTTTACTTTTCAATAGGATACATCCACCGATAATGTATCGAACTGGCTAGAAGAACTTCCTTTGGAAGATGAGCAGCTAGGTGCACTGTAACATCAAAAAATAATGGTGAAAATATTTTTTCTAACTTACAAAGAATGAGTAAAATATCATTATCAAACTTCTCAATTAAGTTAATCTTTAATTTTCGACAACACAGTTCTTGAAAAAATACTCCCAACTTAATCAATGCAGCTTGAATGTCATGATTCAGATAGTCGTGCATCACCACAAGAAGCAAGCGCTGCATCATCACATGGGAGTCATGACTTTTCATGCCAAAAATATTACCATCATTATTGCCAACACACCACGATACATTTAAAGTGAAAGCATTAAGAAACTTCATGATTTTGAACCACCAATAGAAACTCTTCTTCTCCTCACCAAATAATGAATAACATGTAGGTGGCATAAAAAATTTATCACCTCGATGAATTAATTGCAACTCTGATCGGATTTTCATTTGTTGCAAATCAAAACGAGCTTTTGAATTATTTGTTATTTTTCCTACAATGTTCAATACTATACTGATGACATTATCACAAATATTTTGATCAAAATATATTACATCTAGGTCATGACAAAGTAGTAGCTGCTTCCAGAATGGTAGTTTGAAAAATATGCTTCACTTCGTCCAATTCAGCTCAGCTTCAGTACATTTTCACTTGCAAGTATCCGATGTTTTTCTAAATTTTACATTTTCAATGGCTTCAAGTTATTCTAAAACTTCTGCTCCACTTAACTTTTTAAGTGGCGGACGTCGATCAGACTTACCATCAAAATATTAGTTATAACAAATCCTCCAAGAGTGATTAGTAGGTAGAAACCACCGATGACCCATGAAGCAGATTTTTCTTCCATGCTTTAAATGTAAAGAGGACGTATCCTTGTTGCATATTGGACATGCCAGATATCCTTTGATACTTTACCTAGTTAAGTTTTCATATGCAGAAAAATTATTTATGGTCTGTAAAACTACTGCATGCAACTTAAAATTTCTTCAACTAATAGAATCATATATCTGTACTTCATTTTTCCATAGCTCCTTCAGATCATTGATTAAGGATTGTAGATATATATCAATTTCATTACCTGATGCTTTTAGACCCGAAATCAATAGTGACATAAAAATAAATGGCTCTTTCATGTATTTTTAAAGTGACACATTATATACAACTAGCATCATAGGCCACATGCTATAGGAAGTACTCAAATTACCAAAGGGGTTAAATCTATTTATTGCTAGACCAAGCCGAATATTACGTAGGTCACTTGTAAATAGCAGATACTTTACATGGAAGTCTTTTCATATTATAGAGTCAGTCGGGTGGCTAAGTATGTTCTCCTCCGAAATCCACTGTTCATAATGCCATCTCATTTCTTCAGCTATCTTTGTGGACATATACAACTTTTGAAGTCTTGGAATTAATGAAAAATATTTTAAAATCTTATGAGGTATCTTTTTTCCTTTTCTATTATCGATTTTGTACCTAGGCTCACTACATTGCAGATATTCACTTGCTTGTTCGTTCTTCTTGTAAAATAATATACAATCATTTTTGCAGGCATGGAATATAGCCAAGTCCCAATTTCCACATATATATTTTTGCTTCAGTATATGATTTTGAAAGTGCTGATCCATCAGAAAGATATTACTACAGAAAGAGGCTACGACGGTGCATACTATAGCACCGATTTCGAAAATCACTGTAATAGAGCCTACGACAGTGTTTAATATAAATCGCTGCTATAGATCCGACCTATGACAATAGTTTACGCTAATCATTGCTATATGTTTATCTATAGTAGCAGTTATACGAAACCACTGTAATAGGTCAAATCTATAGCAGCAGTTTAGGATAATCGCTACAATAGATGTGATATATGGCAGTAGTGAACTAAACCGCTATTATAGATTTGACCTATAGTAGTGGTTATTTATAACCACAACTATAGGTCCAACCTATTACAGCGATTTATTGTAACCACTATCATAGGCCCAATATATTGCAGCAGTTGTATATAACCACTGTCATAGCTTTTTTTTATATTTTTGCTCTAAATATTATATAATTTTAAAATCTAATGCCTATCTTCACCATTCATTATCTAAATAATTATCATTAAAGTATCGTCATAAAAGATCATCTTGATCTGATAGTCGTAAAATTTGATTTCAATTATCACGAATGATGATGCGATGATCTAAAAAATAGAGATCATCGATGGATCCAAAAATCAACAATGATGATCTTGATGATGTTTATAGCATACTATCAAAGTTTTACTTTAATCAGATCTTGTTATCATGGTCAATTTAGTAAGGAATAATTTCGATCGTTAAATAAAAAATAAATAATCAAAAAGCCAAACCGCGTTAGATTACGAGATAATTTTTTAGTTAAATGATCTTGGCTACTACTTTAATCATTTTTACGATGGTGACCATAAAATTCAAATCATTTCTATATGAACTATTCATGTTAAGCAGATCTTGCAAAAGTACAAGCATAATTACCAAAGGAGTTTAAGAATTGGTATTGAGCGATGTATAGTTTTGGATCGTTCTTAGATCCATGGTTTAAATTTTATGATCACCACCATAAAAATGATTAAAATAGTAGTCAAGATCATTTATCTAAAAAATTATCTCATAATAGAATATCATCTAATTTTTTGATCACTCATTTCTTATTTAACGATCGAAATCATTTCATACTAAATTGACCATGATAATGATATCCGATTGAAGTGAAACTTTACTAGTATGCTACAAACATCACCAAGATCATCGTTGTAGATTTTTGGATCCATTAATGATCTTCATTTATCAGATCATCGCACTATCATTCATGATCGTCAAAATCAAATTTTATCGATTGATGAAGCTAGGGCTATTAGATTGAGGCAATCTTTTGTGATGGCACTCTAATGATAATTATTTAGATAATGAATTATGAAGATGGATATTAAATTTTAAAATTATATAAAATTTTAAAAAAAAAAATTAATTTCTAACATATGGTAGTGGTTAAGTAAAATCACGGCCATAGACCTATGGCAGTGATTTTCTAATCGCCGCCATAGGTAGGTTTTTTCTCCAAATCCCGCCCTCATTTCATTTTTCTCTCCAATCTCTCTCCCCCCTCTCCACCACCCGTGAGACCCCCCCTCCATTTCCTTCCCCATCCAGCTTCGCATCCTCTCCTGCCAGCTCTGCCACCTCCCCCGCCTCCCCCTTCTTCTCCGATAAGCCCGACCACTAGCTCCGCCACCTCATCTCTTTCCTCGGCCCGCCCCCCTCCTCTTCTTCCCCAACTGGCCAAGCTGTTGGCTCTGCCACCTCCTCTCTTCCTTCGACCCGACCCTCCCTTCCTGCTCTCTCTCTTTCTCTCCTCTCTTCCCTCGGCCCAACCCCTTCCTTGCTCTTTCTCTCCTCTCTTTCCTTGGCCCGACCCCCCTCCTCCCCCTTCTTCCTTGATCGATCAAGCCGCCGGCTCTACCACCTCCTCTCTTCCCTCGGCTCGACCTCCCTTCCTGCTCTCTCTCTCTCTCTCTCTTTTTTTCTCTTCCCTCGGCTTGACCCCCCCTCCTCCCCTTCTTTCCTGGCTGGCTAGATCGTCGACTCTGCCACCTCCTCTTTCCTTTGCCCGATCCCCCCTTCCTGCTATATCTCCCTCTTTCTCTCTCTCTCTCTCTCGGCCACCTAACCCGCCCCTTCCTTCTCTCTCTCTTTCTCCCCTCTCTTCCCTCGGTCCGACCCTCCCTTCCTGCTCTATCTCTCTCTTTCTCTTTTTCTCTTTTCTCTCTTTCTATCTATCTCTCACTCTCTCTCTTCCCTCTTTCTATCTCTCTTTCTTTTTTCTCTTTCTCTCTCTTCTCTCTTTCTAACTCACTGTCTCTCTCATTTCGTAGGTGATTTCTAGCACCATCATCTTCCTCTAGCGCCGCTACTAGCAACCCTCAGAGCTCTTTATGTAACCCCCCTCTATGTTGCAAGTATAATTTTTTAAAAAAAATTTATAGTATTATTTATTTATCATTTATATATATTTATAATAATATATATATAATTTTTATAATAAATATTATAAATATTTATTATAAAAATTATAATTATCCATCGATCGTGGGTCATGCCAGCAAATAAGAAAACTCCTATCGACTGATTTTGGACCATACTAGTGAGTTCTGGGCCAGGCTGTGCCGTGTCGACGATCGTGGACGGTCCTAGATTGTGCCATGTTGGCAGTCTTGGATCGTACCATATTGACAGTCGTAGATGGCCCTGAGCCATACCGACAACCTTGGGCCATGCCATGTCGATGGCTATGGACAGCCCCTAGGCCATGCCGGTCGATAAGAAAATCTCCATAAGTAAGTTCTGGACCGTGTCGGTAGCCATGAGTTGTGTCGGTCGCTAAGAGAACCCTCACCCCCATCAATAGGCGATGACTTCAATATTCTGATATAAATATTAGAGTCTATTTATTAATGCTCTACTAATATTATTGTTCAACATGTTATATTGGTTAATGTTTGTTAACATTGCAGATCACGATGGCACTAAAATACTATCTAGCTTTCACCCCCACCCCTCAATGAGTTACGCAGAGCTCCACATCTGAGTCACAATTGGAGCATACTCCATCCACGATCACACTGACTGCCTAGGGACCACCGGCATCTACTCCTTCACTGACATCTACTCTACCAGCATCTGAGCCTCCACCGTTAGCCACATCTCCGACACATATTCCATCCACCGATGCATCTCCACTGGCATCCACATCTCACGATCCCATGACTAGTGAGTGTATATTTTTATTATGTTATTTATTTATATAGTATTTGTATACTTATATATTTGCATAATGTATTTTCATTGTAGGTGCATCATGCAATAGATCATTTCATGATTCCACACGCATGCCATATGTGTGGAACTACCAGTATCAGATGATGGTGCATGATGACGTGGAGGGGAGGCTAGTAGAAAAGATCGTACGGAAGATGCATTTCTTTTTTGGAGTGCTTGTGAGATGGTCGGACATTATTCTAGTAGTGCCTACAGACTGGCGATTGATGGATTCTACTATCAGGGATAGGGTATGGTAGGAGATATGAATAAGTGTATCTAAATTATATTTATGTATTTTATATATTTACATTATGTTTGATTAGAATAATTTTATAACTGACTTTTGATAACTTTGTGCAGAGGAGGTATGACTTCTCACATCATAAGAGGACTCAAGATGCCTGACTGAAGAAGATTGGAGAGTTGTACCAGGGCTACAAGGTCAAGCTCCGTAGAGGATGACTTGAGCACCGATGAGATATTCTAAAGGAGCTTGTTCCTTAGATACAGAACTATCCCTCGGGTCAGTGGGAGGGGATGGTTAGACATTAGAGGAGCTAGGAGTTTGAGATTTAATTTCTAATTTTTAAATTTTTTAATATACTTAAAATTATATTTAAATATTTTTTAAATATTTATTATTTATTTAAATACTTGTTAGGCTATCTTCCATCAGAATCGAAAAAATCGGACAGTCCAAGAGTATACACACACTCTCGACCGTGAGTCTATAGCCAGTCGTGTGCATAGAAAGATAATGAATACTAAATCTTAATAGATAAATTAAATTAATATTTTTTTTATATTTTTAATAAACTGATCTATTGTTATAGATGATGAGAGATGGAGTGATGTCTAGCCATAGCGAGATCTTTCGATCTAGTCGTATGGACAAGAAGAGCAGGTCGATGAATTTCACGATCGAGAAGATTTTTGTAAGTAATAAATATATTAGTATGATTAGTATTATAGCATTCCTTATAATAGTTTATTTGACTTTATAATTACAAAAGTAGTTAGATGCACTCGCAAGTGAGGGCTCAGACACCTCTGGCCCCATGACCATCTATCTCAAGTCTTGGGGCCTGGGCACTCTAGGAGGATCCAATGTAGGTCTGGACATACGTCGACAAGCTACTAGTCTGAGGTGAGCATCTCTTCACATGCTTCCAGTGTCATCAGTCGAGAGCAGCTTGAGGAGACGTTGGTGTGAGCAGATCAAGCTATGGCACAGGCAGATCAGGCTATAGCACGGGCTGCTCATGCTAAGAAGCGCACATCTTATCTAGAGGGCATCCTGAGCGCCATGGTGATGAGGCTCAGCGCATATTTTAGAGCTGACTTCATGGGTCTTGAGGACATGTTGACCGATATTTCAGCTCCAGCTCCTACAACTCCAGCCCCTCCAGCTCCAGCTCCTTCAACTCCAACTTTAGCTCTGGCTCATGCTCCATCTTATGGTGATGATGATGATGTAGATTTAAAAAATTTTTGATATTTTTTTTAAAAATATTATAATAAATTTTATTCAATAATAAAATTTAAGAATTTCATAAATATTATTATATTTATAATATTTTTTAATGTTATTAAACTATATTTATCAGATAAAAAATATAAAAAATAAAAAATTATATTTTTTTCATTATTCAAAAGCTACGACAGTAGTTGTAAAATATTACCATAGGTGTGCCAATCGCTGCCGTAGGTTAGTGCCAACTACTACTATAAACTATGACAGCAGTTCAAAAATTACTGCCATAGATTGACTATAGCAGTGGTTATGGCAGTGGTTACAAAATCACTACTATAGGCTGACTATGGTAATGGTTATAAAATCGGTACTATAGGTCAATCTATGATAGCGATTTGAAAACTACTGCCATAAGCTCTCTATGATAACGGTTAAAATAACTACAATTATAACCGCTGTCATAGATCTATGGCGATGGCCACAGTAGTAGCGATTATCTAACTGCTTCCATAGCCTATGATAATGATTTTTTAGGCTACGATAGCAATTACCAACCGCTGCCATAGCCCTGTTCTGTAGTAGTGAGAGATGCTTTAATCAATATCAAATTTTGATTAAATAACTGCTAACTCCATCAGTTCATAGTTCTAATATGAAGCAATTTGATCAAAAACTTCCATAACTTAAAGAACTTTACACAATTTGGGTAGAGTGGCTCTTGTGCATCTCTTGTAAGTTTTGCAAATTATTCAGAAGTCTCTTCTACCTTATTAATATTATATTCATGATCAGAACTACTTGAGATGCTCTAGTACTCATGGATACATTTAAGCTAATATCCTGATGTAAATCATCCAATAATGAATGTGTACCATCATGTTCGATAGGTTTAACAGTATCACTATCATCTTCAATATTGTCATCGTCGTATACAACTTCATTCGGATTACCCTCCTCATGCCACATCCAGCAAGTATACTCTTGTCCATACCAAAATGTAGTAGATGCTCTTCAACAAGTGATACATGACGATATACCATATTGACACATCTTTTGCATGGATACTTTATCCGACCGGCACTATCAGCCTTACATCGTGCAAATTTAATAAAATCTCAAACATCTTTTTGATATTAAGGCAAGAAAATACCCCTGACATTCATCCAACTTTTGTTGATATCCATCTGATAACAAAGAATAATGCTTCGTGAATCCTAACTCTACCAACTCCTTCCTAATAGGTGTGGTCCTGTCCCTTTTAAAAATGAATCGCTTTTATTATTGCCATAGCTTTATTCTTCATTCCATATCTAAAAAAAATCTGACAGCATCTCCCTATAGTTCTCCAAGTACATAATATAGATGGATCATATTTTAACCATATTTAATATGTATCCGAAGAACAAATGAGATAACTATGATGAAATTTTTCATAATAGGATAAAGAACACCATGACAATAATAAAATATTAATGCATTTCTGAACTGTCCAAATCAGGGCATTCAAGAGTCATTCACAAAGTCCATTTTGGGAACCCTAGGACCAACTCTTGAATAGAAGTCTAAGATTACATCAATGCATGCATTAAATCATTATCAGATCGGATCCCAAACTGGATCCCAATCCAAATCCTGACCTCGATCCGACTTGGATCATGACCAGAATCCTAAACTGGATCTAAGACTAGATCCTAGACCAAATCTGGACCCAAATTCTGACATGGATCCCAACCTCGATCCAATCAGGATCATGATTCGAATCCCAAACCAAATCTCGAATAGGATCTCGGACCGAATCCCACCAATTATTTTGATCTCGACCTAAATTCTAACCTCGATCCGACCCAGATTATGACCCAAAAATTGAGCCAAATCCAAGATCGGATCCCCGACTGGATTTCGAGCTAGATTTCGGATTGAATCCTGACCCCGATCCTAACTTCAATCCAATCTCGGTCTGAATCCTGATCTAGATCTTAGATCGGATTCTGATCCAAATCCTAAATCGGATAGTTCATATGCATTAAAAATTAAAACCTTCGACTTATGTAAATTAAAATATTAAATCGTAATCATAATAAAATACAGTGACTAAACAAGTAAAAATATTAAATTATAATAAATAAAAGCATAAAAATTATTTTAAAAATCTAACTATTTTAATTATAAAAAATAATTTATTTTTAAATATTTTATTAATCTATTTTAGAATTTATTTATCAATTTATTTTATTATTATTATTAAATTTTAAAAAAATAATTAAGGACTAATCCAACCCCCTCCGGATCCCTCCACCACCACCCGACTGTCGCCATTGCCCGCCAACCCCGTGGCCCCCACCCGATCCATCACCACCGCCCCTCTACCCCAACCCCTTACGACCCCTACCCCTGCATCGCCCCTCCACCCCCCACCCTCGTAGCCCTCCACTCCCTGTGGCACCCCTTCTCCTCCCACCACCTACGTTCCCCACCCGACCCATCACCACTACCCTCCATGCCCCACCCTGTGCCTCCACCCCCTGCGGCGCCCCTCCACCCTACCCCTCGCAGCCTCCCACCTCCTGTAGCACTCCTTCGTCTTCCACAACTCGCAGCCCCCCACCCAATCCATCACCATTGCCCCACCCCCTACGGCCCTCCCACCCCTTGTGGCACCCCTCTGCCTCCCACCATCCACGACCTCTCCACCCGGCCCATTAACACCGCCACCCATGACCTGCCAGCACCCACCCCCACCTCACCACCCCAATGCCCCTCGCTCATCATCAGCCACCACACGACAACATCCGCGTGCAGATGATCGAAAGAACAAAAAAAAATTAAATTAGGAATGGGATGGAAACTTACCTTCGATTATAAGCATATACGTGCAGCAGCAAAGGCGCGCTGCAAGCACGGCGGCAAAAGTGGTGGCAGCAATGATGGCAACGAGAGATGAGTCACCAGTCAGTGGAAGTTTGGAGAAGGTGAGAGGTGAGAGGAGAGAGAGAGGATTTCGAAGAGGAGTGGATTTCGTAGGAAGAAGCAATGTAAGGCAGTGTAGTAGGGATGGATATTTAAAGAGTTTTAGTGATGCATTTTTAGTGACAAAAATTTCATTGCTAAAACTATTATTTACGATGAAAATAGCATTTTTATTGCTAATAAATCCTACCAATTATTTTTTGAAAAAAATCTCTTAAAAATAATAAAAAATAGATAAATTTATTTACGATAAAATCTAATTTTCTATTGCTGATAATAATTATATAAATAATTATTATCTAATTAAATGGCATACAATATTTGTGACAAAAATTTTTCATCATAAATAATCGATTATTTATGATGAAAAAAATTATCATAAATAATAAATTATTTATGATGAAAAAAATTGTCATAAATAATAAATTATTTATGATAAAAAAAATTTATCATAAATAATCAGCCATAAATTTATCATTTAAAAAATAAAAAATGATGCATTATTTGCGATGAATACTTTCCAGCGTAAATAATCTATTATTTATGATGAAAATTTTTTTCATCATAAATAATTGATTATTTGCAATAAGGGTGTGCAAATGGTTTAGTTAATCGAAAATCGAACCAAACATTAATTACTTTGGTATTGATTTGATTTTTCTTCTAAAAATTTTGGTTTCGATTTAAAACCAAACCAAAGTTTTTTAATCAGTTTGATCTTTGATTTTTAATTTGATAGCTTTTATTAACCAAAAATTGAAATAGTTGACTAATAATAAATATTATATTAGTAGATTATAAAGAGCTTGAGATAATTTTATTGAATTGAGCTTTTTATTTTTTTTAAATAGTTTGTTATTGATTTAAATTTAAATAATAATACTAAACTCAAGTATAATTCTATCATCTAAAAAACAAAATTTTAAAGAATTTAATAAGTTTAAACCAAAATCAAAAGCTTAGCATCGAGAAGTCTAAAACCAAATTACCAAATCGAATTGAATCAAATTATTTCGGTTTGGTTTGTTTGGTTTTAGGATACTTTGGTTTAGTTTTTGATTCTATAAAATATAAATTTGGAAGTTTGGTTTTTTAAAACTTTAGCTCAGTTTGAATCAAAAAAATC
This sequence comes from Cocos nucifera, assembly GCA_006176705.1. Taxonomy (NCBI): domain Eukaryota; kingdom Viridiplantae; phylum Streptophyta; class Magnoliopsida; order Arecales; family Arecaceae; genus Cocos; species Cocos nucifera. The sequence continues at coordinate 1,056,819 of QRFJ01000270.1, forward strand.
AAATGCACACCTCTAATTCACAACCTAAATGTTGTTTTCATCATAAATAATTTTTATTTATGATAAAAAATTTTGATCATAAATAATCAAACTAAATTTTTTTATTTGAAAGCATAGAAAAGATGGACTATTTTAAAAATAAAAAAAGATAAATATGCATCATGCATGATTGATGCAATGGGGTTGAGAGGTGCGAGCACATCCATTATTAGCTAGCCTGCTGGCAAATAAATATTTTTTATTTTTAAAAATTTAATATTCTTTTAAAAAATATTTTTTTTATTTTTTAAATATTATATAATTTAAAATTTTAAAATTCATCTTCATCGATTATTATTTAAGTAATTATCATGCAAGTATCATTATAAAAAATCATCTCGATCTAGTAGCTCTAGCTATGTTGATCAATAAAATTTAATTTTGATAGTCACGAACGACCGTATGATAATCTGATAGATAAAAATTATCAATGAATTCAAAAATTTATAATGATGATCTCTGTGATATTTATAGTATACTATCAAAATTTTATTTTCATCAAATATAATTATCATAGTCAATTTAGCATGGGATGATTTGAACCATTAAATAAAAAATAAGTGATTAAAAAACTAAATAGCATGTGATTATAAGATGATTTTTTTAGATAAATGATCTTTGCTAGTAGTTTGATCATTTCTATGATGGTGATTGTAAAAAGCAAATCACATGTATATAAACTATCTAAAACTACAAGTCTCTTGATAAATATTCTTAAAGTCCTTAAGCAATTATGCTTATGATTTTGTAAAATCTACTTAACATGGATGATTCATATACGTGGAGTTTAGATTTTACAATCACTACCATATAGATAATTAAAATAGTAGCAAAGATCATTTATCTAAAAAATTATCTTATAATCGGATGACGTTTGACCTTTTGACAACTTATTTTTTATTTAACGATACAAAATCATCCCATCTAAATTGATAATGATAATAATATTTGATTGAAGTAAAAGTTTGATAGTATGTTATAAAACTCATAGAGATCATCGTTGCAAGTTTTTGAACCTATTGGTGGTCTCTGTCTAATAGATCATCATGAGATCGTTCGTGACCATCGAAATCGAATTTTATTGATCGATATAGTTAGAGCTACCGAATCGAAGTAGTCTTTTGTAACGATACTTATACGATAATTACTTAAATAATGAATGAAGAAGGTAAATCTTAAATTTTAAAAATTATATAATATTCAAAAAAAATATTTTTTTAAAAAAATACTAATTTATTAAAAATTTAAAAAAATTAATTATCCATGGGCTAGCTAACAGTGGATGCACTCGCACCCCTCAACCCCATCACATCGGCCATGCATAGAGCATCTTTACCATTTTTTTATGTTTAAAATAGTCTACCTTTTCTATCATTTAAATGAAAAATTTTCATCCGATTATTTGCAATGAAAAATTTTTGTTGCAAATAACAAACTATTTACGATGCAAAAATGATGTGCATCATAAATAATTAATTATTTATGATGGCTAATTTTTATCATAAATTATCTGATCCTTTCATATTTTTAAATAATTTAATTATGATTGATTATTTATAATATAAAATTTTCATCATAAATAATAGATCATTTGCAACATAAATATTAGTTAAGTCGCAAATGATAGATTATTTGCAAAAAAAAAATTTATCATAAATAATTTGATCTTCTTAATTTTTTAAATGATTTATCTATGGTTGATTATTTGTGATGGAAAGTTTTCATCGCAAATAATCTGTGCAACAAAAAATGATTTCCATCGCAAATGATCAATTATTTACAATAAAAAAGTTCCATCATAAATAATCATGTATTTTAATTTTTTAAATAATTTATTTATGATTGATTATTTATGATGAAAAATTTTCATCACAAATAATGGATCATTTACGACGTAAATGCTAGTTATGTCGCAAATGATAGATTATTTATGACAAAATTTTTTCATCATAAATAATCCAATCTTTTTATTTTTTTAAATAATTTATTTATGGTCGATTATTTATGATAGAAAATTTTCATCATAAATAATCTATCATTTGCAACATAACTATATTTCTATCACAAATGATAAATTATTTGCAATGGAAAAATTTCATCGCAAATAATTCAATCTTTTCAATTTTTTAAATAATTTATTTATAGTTGATTATTTATGATAAAAAAATTTCATCGTAAATAATGATCATTTGCGATGCAAAAATTATTTACATCGTAAATAATCAATTATTTATGATGAAATTTTTTTGTTACAAATAATTCAGCCTTTTTCTGCATTTTAAATAATTGAATTAGGGTCAATTATTTATGATAGAAAATTTTTGTCGTAAATAATCGACATTTGCAATGTAAATCATTTTTCATTACAAATAATTGATTATTTATGATGGATAATTATTTACGATGGAAATAAATGTTTGTCACAAATAATTAACTATTTGTGATGAAAATAATTTTTCATCGTAAATACTTATATTTGCAATAAAAATTTTTTTATCGCAAATAATTTCATCATAAAAGATTAGTTTTCTTGTAGTGCTAGGTATACCAAATAGTGCATAACTTGCTTTAAGATTGTATGAGAGTGCTAGATAATGCTCAAAAGAGTACAAACAACCATTACTTTAACGAGCATGCATATACAAACTAGCAATGGCAACTCTTATGGAAATACAAAAACTAGTATTACTTAGAAAAATGCAAAGAATGCAAACATTAACCTTTGAAGATTCTTTGTTCCATCACAAAAATATAAGTTGATTAGCTTGGATAATATTAAAGAACGTAAGCAGATGGATATGGTTGGATAATTCTCACAGAGCAGAAGAATCTTTACAAATCTTTCTTTAAAAATAGCATGAACAGTTTCATGATCATCACCTTCAACATTAGGACCCCAAGCATCTTTATCTAGTACAGAGCACAAGAGATTGAGCAATCTCCTTTAAATTTGACAAATATAAATCCTTTTTTTTCATCACCAGATTATTGCATATCCATCCCAATGGCTTTGTCAAACTTGAGGACCATGCCATATAGCAAGATCAATTAATGCCTTACCGGCTATGATACTGATTAGGAAAAGGACAGCCATGACTACTTCACTATCTCTCCACTTGGTCTTCTTTCTAATAGTCCAAAGAGACAGATTTCTCATAGCAACCCTTTATACATCAACATGGATCTGTTTTGTACTACATAAAATGGAGAAAAAGGATGCTAAGCATAGAAACATATTTCCAAACTGATGAAAAATCAATTGAGATGATATAGTTATATAAAATAAAGAAATGAGGAGGCTCTGGTAAGAAGAGGGAACTTTGTCTGTATTGAAGATGATAATAAAATGCAAAAAAACCTAAGATAATATGGATGGATAAAGGTTGTGAGAAAGGATATAGATATACTTGAAATAATATTATAGGTGGTAGTAAATAGGAACACTTGAAGAATGAGACTAGCCTCAAATAGTTAGGATAAGGTTGGATGATTATGGTTATAGTTATCTATTCTGTCTCTTTATCTAGCTGGTATAATTGTTATTTAGAACAATTATATACATTAGTTTGAACTATTCATTCTATAATTAATATTTATTTAGTTCCCTACTTTGTATTATTAAATGCATAACTGTGTATTTTGAAAATTATCCTTTCTTTTTTCAATGAATCCTCTACTAATCAAATCATCCGGATTGCTGTATATACTTATATTTTACCTTTTGCAAAGCAATATTAATATTGCCTTATGTGGAGATGGTGTTATAAACTCAAAATCATCATTTGGTTGGGATGCCCAATTAATTTTAAGTGCTTGTCTTGGATGGGTGTTCTATTCTTATGCGGAGCCTCTTATTTTTTGATCAACTAAGCCTACTACAATTTTTTTTATTTTTTCTCTTTTCTATTGCTCATCCTATTTTTCTTAATAAAATGAAAGATGGCTCATCCATTGTTCTACATTCAAAAAGAAGGGAAAAGAAATATTATCTTACTAATTATAGGATGTGGTCCTTGCAATACCATGGATCACCAGGTAGGTTGATACAAGTTTGTCAGCCACTAGCTTGGAATATATTATTGACCTAAAGATTGATTTTGATAATAACAAAGAGTCTTGAGTATAAGTTATAAAGTCTAACTTTATTTTTGAGGATATGTAGTTTAAATTCCAAATGCTCATCTTGCTCCAAGTGATTTTTTATCAATTAAATTGAGTACCAACACTCAAGAGATTTTTAAAGAAAACCTAAACTTGTTATACATTAAAAAGAATGATTAATGAGAGATAAATCAAGTTTAAAAAGTAAGTCTAGCCTATAAAAAAAATTGAAGAAGAAAGGCCATCAAAAACCAAATAGCATGCTTGGCACACAGTCTTAGTCGACTAAGTCAGAAGTTAGTCGACTAAGTATTAGAGAATAATAGAAGCAGAAAATACAGAAAGACTGAAATTCAGGATCTAGAGGACTTAGTCGACTAAGTATCAAAAGATAGCAGAATACAAAAAGCATAGAAAGGTTGAAGTTTAGGACCCAGAGAACTTAGTCAACTAAGTCAGAAAGTTAGTCGACTAAGTCACTGTAACAGCTAGTTTTTTTCAGAACTATAATTTTTCAGTCCCAACTTTTTTCCATTAGTAAGATTTTTATTTCTAATGGTTAGGATATTAAATGGGGCCTCTTCAGATATTTTTGAATAGAGGAAAAGCCTTAGATATAAAAAAGAATATTTAAGAACTTCAAGATAGGTTTTTGAAGAGATTATTGAGCATTCATTGAGAAAGCAAAAGAAGTGAACTAAAAAAAGAAGATAAGTTATTTTTAGAGTTACTCTTTATCCTTCTACTACAAGTCATCCTCAAGCAAGTAAGACTAAGAGTGAATTGAAGTGAGTAAGTAATTAAGTTAAGAATCAAGGAGCCTCATCATCACTCAAGCATTCAAGAAAAAGTCAAGCATTCAACTATCATCATTCAAACTTCTTTCGATTCTTTAAAAGATTTTATTTTTCTAAACTTAATCTTTTGTATTCATTTTTGGATTTATTGTATTTTAAGTTTCTTGGGATAAGAAACTTGAATTGGTCCAAGCCTAGAGCTGGACGTTTGTAGTGGTTTGATTGATGAGCTAAGGTTAAAATTAATTAGGATTGATTATTAGCCTAGAGAAAATAATCACTTATGAGATTTTGGTTGGTGATCCAAGAAAACCAACTAGATTGATTGTGAGCCCGAAAAATAATCATTGTAAAGATTGTAGTTGATGAGCCTAGGTCAAAATCAACTGGGTTGGATTGTGAACCCAAAAAAAAAATTGAACTATAATCAATTGAGTGATTATAGTTGATTTTCAAGTGATATACTTGGAGAGTGGATATAGTCTGAGTTTGGCACTGAACCACTATAAAATTTATATATTTATGCTTGTACTTATTATTATTATTTTTTACATCCTTTATCTTTCCATTACTTTTTACATTTAAGATTAAATTATTTATTATGTGCATATCACTCAGTTTAAATCATTTAAATCTGCATATTAGTTATTTAATTTTTAAAATATCTAATTCAGCCCCCCTCTTAGGTAGCCATACCTGAGCAACAATTGGTATCAGAGTGGATGTTCTAATTTTTCTTTTTATTCTAGAGTTAAAGATCTTATGGCTAACCTATCTGATTCTTTATTGAGTGAAGGACACTCAATCATTAGACCTTCTTTTGTTAATGGCACCAACTATACTTATTGAAAATCTAAATGAGAATTTTTATTCAAGCATAAGATTATGATATGTGGAATATCATACTCAATGATCCTCACACACCCACAATGATTATCAATGATAGATGTATACCTAAACTTGAAAAAGATTGAAATGAGCTAAATAAAAAGGTAGCTCAATTAAATGCTAAAGCTGTTAATATTCTATATTGTGCATTAGATTATAATGAATTTAATAGAATATCAACATGTTTATCTATAAAAGAGATTTAGGATAGAGTTGAAGTGACCCATGAGGGCACAAGTCAAGTCAAAGAATCTAAAATAAACATATTGGTTCATAAATATGAGTTGTTTAAAATAGAATCTCATAAGATAATAAATGATATGTTTACAAGATTTATTGAAATTATGAATGAGTTAAGGAGTCTTGAAAAAGATTATTCTAATAGTGATCTTGTATGTAAAATTCTTAGGTCCTTATCAAAGACTTGGAAAGCAAAAGTAATAGCAATCCAAGAAGCCAAGGACCTTAGTAAGCTTGCTTTGGAAGAGTTAATTGGATCGCTCATGACATATGAGCTCAATATGAACCCAAGCTTGGAGGAGAAAGAGATGAAGAAGAGAATCCTTATACTTAAGTCATCAGCCATTGAAGAAAATTCTAGTGATTCTATCAAGGATTCGAAAGATGATAAAAAAATGATGGTGATTATAAGAAGGTTCATGAAATTTATGAAAAAAAAGAAAAATTTTGAAGCAAGAAGAGAAAAAGAAGAAGACTCAATTTAGAAAACATAGAAAGGATTACCCTCCACTGAAAAAAAGCTCAATGAAATTAAGAAGAAAAGCTATATTAGCTAATTGAAAAAATAGTGAGAGCTCAAATTCTCAAGAAGAATTATCCTCAAGTAAAGAAGAGCTATGCTTGATGGCTCACAATGAAGAAATAAGCTTAAATCAATCTAATAATTTTACTTTTGATGAATTACACAATGTATTTTTTGAATTATTTAATAATTTTAAAAGGCTATCTAAAAGAAACAAAGAGCTTAAGAAGAAAAATCAAGATTTGAATAAAGATAAAAATAGATTAGAAGAAGATAAGAAAGATTTGCAAACTAAACAAGATGACTTAATTAAACAAAATGAGAGTCTACAAAAAGAAGTAGATAAATTAAAATCCATAGTAGATGAAAAGAATGAATTACTAGTTAAACAAAAAAAATTGTTAAAAAAGAATAAAATTTTAAAAAATAAAATAAATGAACTAAAATCAATTATAGATAAATTCTCCATTAGTTCATAAAATTTGCATATGTCAATTGATAAACAAAATATGACATTTAAAGTTAACTCCTTTGCAAAACTAAGGTATTCAAAAAATTCTATTGATAAATATTATTTTGATAAGAAATTCATTACATGCTTTAAATGCAATAAAGTTGGACATAAATCATTTGATTGTTGGACTAATACATATAAGAATATAAGGATCAAGTAAATTTGGGTTCCAAAAAGAACCATTAATACTAACCTCAAGAGGACCCAAGTTAGCTTGGATACTAAAATACACTTGATTTTTGTGAGTGCAGGTGTGCTTGACATTCCTCTAATCCAAAAGAGAATGGCATCTTAATTATGGATACTCAAGGCATAAAATGAAAGATGGAGGAGTTAAAATTCTTAAAGATAAGTTAGTCTCGATAATGAATAATTATTTCTACCATTCAATTAGAAAGAATATCGAAATATTGATGCATGATTTGAGTATTAGTCAACCATATATCAAATGATTCAATATTTTATCTTGCTGAGTTTGATATTGTTATTTTGATTGATTATTATAATTGAGTATTATGATTGATTATAATTAAAGATATATTGAATAAAACTAATTTATGAACTCTCATGATTAGAGTTTAAGAATAATTTAAAATATTGATCTATTTATGTTTGATTAGCTGAATCTCTTGAAGAAACATTTTCAAACTTAATTGGTATTTTAGATTATAATAAATACTATTAATGACAATAAGGAGAAAAAAATTTGGTAAATGGAAATAATGAATTTAACATATCTAATTACATTAAGATCTTATCATAATGTAATTTTAATTTGGTTATGAGATACAAAACTTAATAAAGACAAGAATTGATTAAGTTGTATCAAGAGTAAGCAAGGAATGAAAATAAAAAATTTAGCATATAGTAAAGAAGAGCAATTTTTGAATAAAAATTAAACTCAATTGATTATAATATTAAGGAGGAGAAATATTTGCTGAATATTATCTAGCTTGATTTGATTGAAAATTCTAATTAACCTATGTTAAGAAAAATAAATCTAAAAACATAATTCTCATTTGCCATGATACTATATGTTAAAACCATTGACTTGCTCGATATATTTTTGATACATATCTTTTTTAAATTTAAATGACTAAAATTTATTTTTTTTAAAAAAAAAGGGAACTTTTTGGCATCTTTGTTTAAGCTAAATTTAAGAAAGATCAAATGATTTAAATCTATTTTGAATCAAAAGACAATGCTTTAAAAGGGAGTTGAATTGATTTTTTTAAATTTGATACATTTTGAATTTTGTTATATTCTTGAACTTAAATTGATTTTGATGATTAATTTTTGAACTTTCTCCATGAGCTTTTTGATACTGTCAAAAAGGAAGAAAGTTGTTGTTGAGTATATGCTTGAGCTTAACTAGAATAAAGTATATTTTTATCAATTAGTGGTTTCATGCTTTTTAAATATGTAATTCTTTAGAAACTCACTATATATTATTTTACATATACTCAAAAATTTTGTCATATTCAAAAAGGAGGATATTGTTGACCTAAAGATTGATTTTGATAATGACTAAGAGTTTTGATTATAAGTTATAAAATCTAACTTTATTTTTGAGGATGTGTAGCTTAAATTCTAAGTGCTCACCTTGCTCCAAGTGATTTTTTATCAATTAAATTGAGTACCACCACTCAAAAGGTTTTTAAAGAAAATTTGGACTTGTTATACCTCAAAAAGAGTGGTTAATAAGAGATAAATCAAGTTTAGAAAGCAGTCTAGCCTACAAAAGAAATTGAAAAAGAAAGGTTATTAAAAACCAAATTGCACACTTGGCACACAGTCTTAATCGATGAAGCTAGGAGTTAGTCAACTAAGTATCACAGAATAACAGAAGCAGAAAGCATAGAAAGGCTAAAATTCAGGATCCAGGAGACTTAGTCAACTAAGTCTGAAAGTTAGTCAATCAAGTATCAGAAAATAGTAAAATACAGAAAGTACAGAAAGACTAAAGTTCAGAACCTAGGGGACTTAGTCGACTAAGTCAGAAAGTTAGTCGACTAAGTCACTATAATGACTAATTTTTTTCAAAACTATACTTTTTTAGTTTTAATTTTTTTTTAATGGCTAGATTTTTATTTCTAATGACTAGAATATTAAATGGGGCCTCTTCAGATATTTTGAAATAGAGAAAAAGCCTTGGAATATAAAAGGAAACATATTTAAGAACTTCAAGATGGGTTTTTGAAGAGATTATTGAGCATTCATTGAGAAAGCAAAAAAAATGAGGTGTAAAGGGAAGAGGAGTTATTTTCAGAGTTACTCTTTATCTTTTAACTATAAAGTGAGAGCAAGAGTGAATTAAAATAAGGAAGTAATCAAGTCAAAAATCAAGGAGCCTCATCATCACTCAAGCATTCAACTATTATCATTTGGACTTCTTTCGATTCTTCAAAGAATTTTATTTTTCTAAACTTAATCTTTTGTATTTATTTTTAAATTTATTATATTTTAAATTTCTTGGGGTAAGAAACTTGGGTTGGTCCAAACCTAGAGTTGGATATTTGTAGTAGTTTGATTGGTGAGCCAAGGTTAAAACCAATCAGAGTTGATTGTTAGCTCGGAGAAAAATAATCACTTATGAAATTTTGTTGGTGATCTGAAAAAAATCAATTGGATTGATTGTGAGCTCAGAGAATAATCATTATAAAGATTGTAGTTAGTGAGCCTAGGTCAAAACCAACCCGGTTGGATTGTGAACCCAAGAAAAATAATGAAACTATAATCAATTGAGTGATTATAGTTAAATTCCTAAGTTGTATACTTGGAAGTGGATGTAGGTGCTGAGTTTGGCACCAAACTATTATAAAATTTGTGTATTTATACTTGTGCTTATTATTATTATTCTTTACATCCTTTATCTTTTCATTGCTCTTTACATTTAAGATTATATTATTTATTGTGTGCACATCACTTAGTTTAAATCATTTAAATCTGCATATTAGTCATTTAATTTTTGAAATATCCAATCCACCCCTCCCCCTCTTGGGTGGCCATACCTGGGCAACAAATATGGATGATATGTGCATTATATGTATGCAGTGTTGTGACCATTTATGAGAATAAACATGAAGTCTCTCTTGTACATGTTTATATGTTATATGCATAACATAAATTGTGCTTTTAGTAGTTGCAATGATAAATTTGATGTAGAATTAGATGTTGTGTACATTAGTGAATATCTTTTTAAGATCAGATTTAGTAGAGGTTATGAAATTAAGCTATTTAGTTTACTTAGTTTTATATATAATCTTACCCTACATATGATCACATATACTTTCTTTAAAAAAAGAAAGATTTTGAAAAACTATTCTAATAAGCTGAGTAGAAGATTGTTGGTTCTCATGATCAAAATATTTTAAAATCATTCTAGATATTTATCTAATCTTAATGTCGACAATTATCAATAGCCTATAGACAAATATCATCGAGAGTTTAAGACAAAAGATATATCTAAAATAAGTGGATAACTACGGTGGTTGAGACAACAAAATTTATACTCATTGTGTTGGCATGCATAATTCTTCTTGCGAAGGGCTTTGTGATCCAAATTCTTATTTATATCTCAGTTGATTACCTCTAAAGGTGATCTATTCAATCTATGCATCAAAAATATTTGACAACCAGAACAAGTATGGAACTACTGGATCATGGAAGAGATACAACATTGTTAGATTGTTGATTGAAGTTAAATATTATTAGGACTTTAAATTTATTAGCACTAAAGCAGTCCTGTAATATATTCTCATGACAGTTAATCAAAATATTTTGCCAATGTATCAAACTTTGATCTTTTTAAAGATACTAGATGGTCAACCGTGCGATGCTCCAAATTGAGCAAAATTTTTATGTTTAATTTTTTTAACAATTAAAAAATAATATTAAAATATGATTTTAAAATTCCCTTCTTCAAGCTAGAGTACTCGTTTCCATCTAAACATCTAAAATGATAGTGAGTAAAATATCTAAAAGAAACTAGTAACCAAGCTTGTAATTGCATTTGTTTTGAGTATCATATGCCAAAACTTTATTGAGTATTGAGTTCTAGCAAAACAAATCTCATAGTCGCTATCTATAATGATTTAGATAGAAGAATTGCAAGAAATTAGCTTTAATCATATAGAACCTGAAATGTATAAGATCTCAAAATTAGTTCATGACTATTTATTGAAAATATATAATTGAACAAACCATTCATTTCACAAAGTATATAATTATCTATTCCTCTTTATAAGCTTCTCCTAATTTTTTTATGGGCTAAGTGCATGAGTGTGAGTACTGAAACTTATTCTTTAATCTTAAAGTTTGCTTAATTGCCTATTATAAATATTGCAAAAATAGATTAAAGTTACTTTAAAATCCAAGATATAGAAAAAGATGGCAATACAAACACCTATCATTATGTCCAAACAAGCAACAAAATAGAGGTAAAAAGTACACTAACATTACATACAAAAAGCATATGAGTAATTAGTTGTTGTATGAAAAGTTATAATTTGATTGTAAACCATACGATTTTGTGAAGCAAAAGTTTCACAGGTTGATGATAAGAAAAACAACACATTAGTTTTAATCATAATACAAACAACATTTATCTTTACCATAATATTTGCAACTTATTCATATTAATGTTTAATCATGATGCAAACTGATTTTTTATCTAAAAATTCATTCTATAAATATAGATATTATACATAAATAAGTATCGATATCATACATAAATACAACTAATCATGCAAGAAAAGTAATCTTCTTCCTAGAGCTAGGTATATTTTTGTTTTCAGTAAATAATTTTTTAGCAAAACATATTCAAAAGATGAAAAAAGTTATATAACCCATTTATTTAATTTAGCGATCATTCATAGTTAGTAAACTCCAAAATACTATTAAAGTTGTTGTTTATTGAATCTATAACAAATTTCTTATACTGAGTCTAAATTCAAATCCGTGTAACTTAGAGAGAGGATTTTCTATCCTAGATGTAACTATCTAGCTAACTAATGTGATGAATCTCAACATTCAAAAAGATGTTAAGAACATTTAATTAGATATAAAACCATATATAATAATAGCAAACATATCAGGCTCACCCCTTTTCTTTTAAAAAAAAAGAGCAAATACAATAATCATAGCTTGTATATATGCCATTGTGAATATTAATACAACTAAGATCATAGCAGACCTAAGGAAGCAAAGGCAATATCTCAACCTAGTAAAGATTAATTACATAAGCATTAGTAGTTTATAAAATGAAACAATACGAAAATTTCTCAATTATTGTGATTAATATTTTGATTTTTAGTAATACGAAAAAATATAAATTTTTTAAAGTTCAATAATATGTTTACTTGTCAATATATTTCTGAACACTTCCTTATAGACGACATTATTTGCTATTGTAGATTGTTGGCTATCCTTATCACATATTAATATTCGTAATCTGAATTTGCTTCAAACTCTAGAGAAAGCTACATAGAGTTGACCATGGCTAAAAACTGGTCTTTAGAAAAACAATCCAACATTCGAAATAGTTTGCCCTTAGCCCTTGTTTATTGTTATAGCAAAACAAACTATTATTAAATATTGCCTTTGTTGGAATTTAAATGGTAGCTTAATATCTGAAGGTGTTAACACCATCCTAGGAACAAAGACTTTGTGCCCTATGTTACTTCCTGATATAACTTTACCCTCCAAAATATGATTGCCAGGTTGAGTAATTATCAACCTAGTGCCATTGCATAACCCAGCATTTTGGTCTATGTTTCTAAGAAGCATTACTGGAACACCAACCTTCAATTTAAAAACATGGTTTGGAACACCTGAAGATCGAATAGTATTCAAAAATTTAGAAGTGTGTAGATTTCTATAGTGAATGCATTCATATCTGTCTTGTAAATACTATCTGAGCTTAGATAAACTTTTTCCTCTCGAGGGAGTAAAGAAAGAATGTACTCATTCACTTTGTCAACAATCTCATAAGTTGGTACAAGAATTGCTCTATCTTCAAGGTATTTTGAATTGTTGAAGTTCTGTAACAAAGAAGGGTATGTGTTACCCACAATAGCTGCAATAGGATCATTTTCATACTTTATAAGAAATTCATCAAGAATATCTACCAAGCTATCACCATCATTATCATCACCTATAGTGCCATCTCCAATCTTCAATATCCATTATGAGAATTCTCTCAACTCATTTGAGTTTGGATCAAATAAACTTGCTAGTAGACTCATATTTCCAGTACTGTAGTACCTTACAAAAATCCCACAAATAAGAGGAATTGATGGTAGAAGAGACAATATCTTGTCTACTTTCCTTTAGAATAACGAGCAAAATTTGTCTAAAGTCTCCACCAAGTACAACAACCTTGCCACCGAATGGTTGATCCATGCTCAATGGATTAGAAAATCTAAGAATATCTCTCATAGTTCTATCCAAGGCTTTAAAACAATATTTTTGAGTCATTAGGGCTTCATCCCATATAATTAACTTTGTCTTGACTAATAACTCTACTAACGCACTTCCTTGTCTAATGTGGCAGGTGGAATCTTCATTAATAATCAATGAAAATGCAAACCTTGAATGGGCAGTTTTGCCTCTCGGCATCAATAGTGTAGCTATTCCATTAGATGTAATTGTAAGCATAATTTATCCCTTAGATCTTATACCTACAGATAAAGTTCTCCATATGAAGGTCTTTCCAATTCCACCATAACCATACACAAAGAAAAGACCTCCACTATCACTTGAGATAGGATTCATTATAGTCTCATAAACTTTTTTCTGTTCATCATTTAGAAGATACACAAGATCATTGTGTTCTCTAGCCAAAGAGACTCTATTGTAAGAAAGCTCATCATGAATTAGTTTGTTGCTTGCTTGGGAAAGATGCTCTTCATTAGGAACATGCATCGATGGATAATCCAAGAGACTTTTTCCATTACTACGAATTAGCTTCTTAATTTAAAAAAGAGCATAATTTTTCAACTGATCATCAGTAAGTATCAAAGCTATAAAAAAAGATAGATTATTAGGAAGATTATTAATTATTTTCTATATTATATATTATCAAAAAATGTAGTTGACAATAAATGGTTGATACATATGATGATTTAGAGGAAAATATATTTTATCTGATTTGTTCCAATTGGTTTTCCATTATAATATATTGAAACTATGATAGAAGAAAGTTGAAATATTGTCTATTAACTCATTAGACAAAAGTTAAGATAAAGTTTTAATTTGTATCTTGATTTTGAAGCAATCTTCTCTGATTATGAAGTACATCTTCACTTAATAACTTTCATATTTTTTCCCAAACTAACTCCGGTCTTTCAATGCTATTTGTAAATAATAAAGATGCAAAAAGGCTCCTCAAGTAATGACCATAACCCCATATACTTGCTTTAGCCAAACCATCAATATATTCTTTATCATCATCTAATAATCCTAAGGCATAACATGCATCTTTTGGACATAAATACTGAATACCATTAATCTTCCAAATATCTTTATATTTTGTATAACCCTTTGCTATGTTCAATAGAATCCTGCAGTAATATTTATCTCCGCTATTAGGTAGAACATAGAATATCCTCCCAATTGAGAAGCTCCATTGTCTTGGAAACCATTCTTCCAATTGTGGTTTCCATATAAACTTAGAAGGAAATTCTGCATAGGTAAGCTATCTAGCATTTTCATTTTTTTTATTAGCCTATATCCATGCCAAGAACATTGTCTTTTTGCTTTCATGTGCATTGACAATAAAGTCTAGTGTATCATCATCCCTAAACAAAGTTGTCTGCTCATGCGGAAGATGGAAAAACAATCTTTCTATTGGGGGATCTTTGTAATTAATATCAAATCCAAATATAAGCCACACAACCTCACATGGTGATAAGTATCTATAATCATAATATATATTAATTTCATCAATATTTTGTTCAAAATATGAATTATCAGGCCCTTGATAAAAAGCAGTAGGAACTCGATCATGGCCTTTATTGATGTACTTGAACAAATATTTGATGGACCTTGATTGGTTGCACCATTCTACATTTATGTGAGAATTATACTTCAAAAGAAGCTTAGGATTATGTGGACTTACATATCTGTTGTCCAAAAAAATATCATCCTTTTCAATAGTTGATCCATCATCTCTCCTTCTATAGATAGGGTATCCATCTTCATTGATAATTGTTCTATCTTGAAAGCTCCTAGGATAGTATTTGGAACACATCCCATCTTTCATGCATAGAGATTTACTATTATGCACTCCACATGGTCCATATATCATAAAGTTTTTGACAACTTCATATAATCTAGGATGTTTTTCTTTGTCAGGGATCTCAGCAAAAATAATATTGTCAATTTATTGCCCAGTAGAAATCTTATCCTCAGGATGTAAGAATAGTATGATGTGGGCGTGTGGCAATCCACGCTTTTGGAACTCAATGGTGTAGATAATTTGATACAAATCAATAAGCAATATCAAATTCAAAATTAGATAGTTTCTAAATGATACAAATCAATAAGCAATATCAAATTCAAAATTAGATAGTTTCTAAATTACATGTATAATAACATATATTTTAAATAGATGGAAATAAAATATTTATAAAAAAAGTGGTCAAAGATACTTTAAATGACTAAGTATTTTTTTTAAATTCTTGTTTATCTTAATGTTTGTTTCTACTGACACAATTTTTTTTTTATTTAGTTTAGGAAGTTGTTGTTTATATAACTGACAATTTTAGTTCTTTATAGTTTTACTTTAGTACAAATTACAATCTTTAACATATAAGCATATTAATATCCACAAAGTTGTCTATGTTTGCTGCTTGCTACTAAGAATATGTAACGTAGAGAGAAGAATAAAATTTAAAATATGCTATTTGTAAATGATTCTTGAATTTTTTAAAAAAATGTTATAGTTGTAAGACATCTATTATAGGTACTACACTGAAAATGAAAAAAGATACATCATTAACAACCACATAAAGCAATATTATATTAATGAATAGATTAGCAATATAACATTACTTACTATATACAATACCTAAGCTAAATAGAAACCAAAAGAGATACAAAGCATAATAGAAATATCAAAAATTATATAATTAAAAAGATTTTTTTTAATTACATCAAAAAAAAGAGAAAAAAAATTCTTTTAAATATAGAGGAATCTTTTATTAAGAATAAAAAATCTTAGTAATCTACTTAATGGAATAATAAGGTAGAGCTTCCAGTGTTACACATGTCTTTTAAATATATGACCATATCATTTTCTTGGGTTTTAAAAAAAAGAAATTGCTGACAAAAAAATAGATATGGATTTAGATGTTGGTAATAATGCAAAGCAAATCCATTAGTTAAAGCAAAAGCATGAAAGAGAAGCAGTTAAATCAAAAGAGAAAGGGAAGGCATCCAGGTGAAATAAATATAATAATTAAGTACACTTTAAATGAAAGTTAAAATTTGGCAAGCATCAAATAAATATAATAATTAATTGCAACATACCACCCCTAACTCTTCTAAACATTCTTCTCTACCTCAAATCTCTTATCAATTCATCAAGTTTGATTTTAAAAACTTGGCAAATAATATCTAGCCGGTCTTCTGGTCAAAGGCCCTTTTATTCTGAGCTCTTATGATTTATGGCCATCTTGGATTACAGGTGAATATTGTAATAAAAATGTCAGGGTATCCTATCCACTTGCAAATTGTCATCGCATCTTGATAGTTTTGAATCATACAGCATGCACCTCCTGTGAAAGATGAAGGCAATATCACATGCTTTCCTCTTGAAGAGGGATTTGTTTCACCTCTTAAATTTATTTCACTCAATCCTTTATAAATTTTTGCTCTTAATTGTTTCTGATGAGATTGAATATAGAACAATCTTTGTGACTCAATCATAGTGTAAGCATCAACCAAAAACTATTGAAATAATTTTCTAGATGACAATATTGTTCTAGTTTCATAATTTCTATCTTGAATTTTGAATGTAAAGAATTATCTCGTAATCAATTTTATTCTTTTACTTGCACTTCCTGAATCTCATCTCTATAACCATCCTCCTTATAAGAAAATAGCAAGGGATATTGTAATACCAAGTAAGCTGGATGCAACTCACCGATGCATTTAAGAAGTCCAATTCGTGTCTCTATTATAATGTCTCTTTTAGCACTTGAGTCTTCTATATCTCCAACAATAAGAGCAGCCACTTCTAATGCAGTAGGAAGGTTATATCTCCTTCCATCAAAACCTCTTTTATTGATTAGTCTCAATTTCATATTTCTAAAATTTTCATCTTGAAATCTATCTTTGGCTGCTCTAAATGCATTTGCTAAGACATTATTTTCATCAAGCACCACTCTTAAATTTTCTACAATACTAGGATCATATAAATTAGTATCCCATCCTGAACTGAAAATCAAAAAGAGGTGAAATACTATTAGATAACAATTTGTAAGTTCTTAACTAAAGCATAATTACTATATATAACCATTTAAATTTCCTTCAAATAAGGCACTTAAAAGTATATATCAGAGTTAGACATAACTGAATATATGTTATATTACATCATTTTTTGAAATCCCTTAATACATCATTAAAAAAATAGTTAATAGGGAAGTGATTTTTGGCAAAAATTTGAATGAAAAATGTAATGTTAACAAAAAAACAGTAAGCAATAGTACCAATTAATATATACTTAAAAGCTTTGATTTAGTTGGAGACTTTATTAGCCATACCATGTATATATAGCTGAGCAAATTTAAGGGACGATCCTTGTTTTGGAAGCAAACTTCCAATTTTATGGTAGTTTTGTTCACTGATTTTGTATACATAGGGTCCGCCTCCATCATTAATAGAGTTATCAATCTTGCCACCCATTGAAGTGAATGTATATATCATATTATATGCTCTTATATTTTCAATAAAATTTTTGCTATTGGGATGTTTGTTATGCAGAAGATCATTGAACAAAGGAGGAGGATCTTGTGTCAATGGCAATGACACATTTCCTTGCATACAATATAATGAGAACTTTGGCTTTCTAGGATTTTGAGACTTTCTTACTCTCTCATCATACCACATCAAAGCTCCACAATATTCACATGGCCATGTTTGATCTCCAATATCCCAATAATCTACAATGAATAAAATAAGCGACGTAATAATAAGTTTGACTTTCTAATATAAAAAGTTAGAAAGTGTAACAGAAAATTATATTGTTTTAAGCGATGTGATAAAAGAGTTTGTCACACACACAAATTCACAAATTCAGAGACAAAACATAAAATTCAATTTAGAATTTAAATTATGAGATTAATATTGGAAAGATACATAATACCTTCAATGGTTGTATTATTTTGGACCTCATCATGCACATCTTTAGAATCCAATCCTATAAATTAGCAAAATAAACTTTAGATATAAACAGATTATTATTTAAATACAAATGTAATTGTATACTGCCCCCCAAAATAAATAAATAAATAAATAAAGCATGATTTTTAATTTATGCTAAACTATTAAGCTATGAAAGCACACCTTCTCCATTAATTGTACTTTTTTTCAATGACAATATTGTGAGTATTAGATTCTGGTGAAGAATATAAAAACTGAGTAAAATATATAAAATAATTATTTAAACATTGAGAGATAAGAATACAACCTACACTATCTATGTCCATCTCTATGTCAATTGACTAAGTAGAATTGTTAATCATATTTTCTTCAATTTGATGAGCAAAGTTTTGAACTTGATCAACCCTTTTAGAAAAAAAAGAGCGCAAAATTCTGCTATTTTGAATTATATGCAGTCTAGCAGGCATGTGAGGTCTTTGACTACCAGTGCTCATCTGTCTATGTCCATGTTTTCTATGACCAATCAAATGTGTACTACTGCTATGTGTAGATTTCTTGGAGAAAAATGTGAGATGACTGGTCTCAATCGTAGGTGTAGCTAAATAGTCTTTCTGAGAGATTGAACTTTAATTTTGCCGTATAGTTCTTGATTGCATCTGATAATTTGACTGCATATATAAGATCATTCTGGAGTGTTGAGACAAGATTGTGTAACTTTCTATCCAAAACTACAATAGAAGCAAAAAAAAAAGAATGTAATACACATATTAAAGCAAACAAACAAAATAGATAAATAGATAAATCATAATATTTAAATATTAAAATGAATTTTCATAATAGATAAACACAAATATTTATTATTACCATTTATTCATGCATGATAGGTGTCTTGGATCTTTTACCAACTTTCACTCTCTTAGAGGTATTTTCGAATTGGATAGAATGATTAATAGAAGTAACCAATGCACTCCTGATAGATCTTCCCAGAGGTGTAATATTCTCTACATCACAACTTTGACTTGCTTTTCTATTTTCTAATTATTGCCAATAATTTGATTTGGTAGGATGATCCTCAACTATTGAGAGAGGACCATGCACCTCTTTATGCAGAACTACATTAGAAGCACAATGTTAGATAATTGAACTCATATTAAATCAAAGAGAAAAAAATTGAAAGAATATCTTACATAATATGTTCTATAATCAAATTTTTTCTTTTTTGCAAAAGTCAAATAAAATAAAGAAACATGTATATTTATAATTACCATTTTAGATGTTACTCATAGGAATGATGGACTTTTAGCAACCGCCATTCTATTGGAGGTATCTCCCACTTGGCTAGAATGATAAATAGAAGAAACTGATGTACTCCTAGCAGTTTTTCGTTGAGGTGTAATGCTCTATAAAACAAAATCTGATATCATTCTTTATGAAGGTACAGTTCTTGATAGAGGTGTATCATTGCCTACAAAGAAAATACTAACATCAATTTTTGTCGATAAAAAATTACATCCAAACCCATGTCTTTGTTGAAAATAAAATTAATTTATACCTTGAGAAGCATAAACTCTTCTAAAATGTTTCTATTTTGTGAGAATGGTCCTTCTATACCATGAATATCTCTTTTCTTCTTCATCCATTGTAGCAAAGAACTTGAAAGAAGAAAGTGTAGAGCTTGAATGAAGTTATATGGGAGCAAAATCTAGAGTTTGAAAGAAGACAATTTTGTGCAAAAACAGAAACACCAAAAGTTTTTTTGCCATGAGAGAGATAGTGTATATATGTAATTAATAACTATAGCTAGAAAAGTAAAAGTTGGAAGGTCGCACATGTTGAATTGATTAATAATTAATAATAATTATTATATATACCCTTAATCTATTTTACATCTCTTATATTTTCCTCAATCTTTCAGATTATTGGTGGTACTTAGTGGCCTGAAATTATTGTCTAACTGCTCCTGTTTGATCTATATTTTAATAAATTTTTCTTTTCAAAGTTGACATGCTATTTCTTGAACATTGGTTGACCTGAGATGTATATAAAGTGTCCTGAAATTATCACCCTCTTCAAAGTTTGATTCTAAGCAAATCAAAATAAAAAAAGGCTATGACAATATTTAGAGTAAAAAAAATCAAATCAAAGATATGATAATAAAGAACAAAAGTAGTTTCACCTTGTGAGTAGCAACTAAGATTTCATTATTGTCTTCTAACATTAGGGTAAGACCACTCCTTCTAGAATCCTGCATTAAAAAAAAGGGAAGGATATAAGAACAACTGAGGTTATGAAGGCAATCTATTATTTATTGATATCTGAAAAAAAAAAAAGTACCTGAGTACCATGACCAGTATTGAAATAGCTCGATATAAGCTCTCCATCATGAGTCATTTTCATAACCGCATAAACTGGTTATGTATAACCAATGTTAGATTTCTTGATCTGAATCTTGAATAGAAATATCTTTCCAAGAAAATCATTCAACCTCTCAAAAACCTTATTAATGTCACCTCTCTTTGTGAAAAATAATACATCCGTTTAATCAATATCATTATCAAAGATAAATGAATGAGAAAAAGTCTATTATACTATACCGCTAACACTTCCTCACATAATTCAGTAGCTGTTTTATGGAGGAAATGCAAAGCCTCATGATTAAGCAATATAAGGCATGCATCCATTCCAGAATCACCAACTACTTGTAGTTGGATCTTGAAGCTGCAGTAGCTCAAACCAACATAAGCAATATAACAATGGTCATGTGTATATATATATGCAAGAATTAAAAAAATAAATACTATGCATAAATTTAAATTAGTTGACCTTGGCTGAGCAGAATAAATAATTTTATTACATTTTTCATAGAAAAAATCATCACCATCAAGGTAAACCCCTTTAGAATACTTTCTGCAGGTAGTGTAATACCAACCATTCTTAGTCTCTAGCTTCAAAACAATTTCAACAGTGACACATGCATGCCTGCCACCAAAATTTATTTTATTATCATATATCATCCCTTAAAATAATTTTAAAATTATAAAAAAGGATCATTATTAGAAAGCAACTAACAAACCTCTTCAGTATATCTGACCTCCTTAAGGATTTTTCTTAGAGTGAGATGAAGGTCATCAGATATGGATACCTTAGATTGACTAGATAGCTAACTTTGAGTAGGTGCAATATCTTGTCTATCATGCAGACTATTTTTTTGAAATTTTCATAGAATCCATTTGTAGTAAGTAATAGATTAATTTGATAAATAATCAAGTTGAGGAAAATAAATATGTGTAGTAGAAAATTTAGATTAACATACTAGTTTTTAAACTCTATCACAGCTAATTCATCACTATTGATAAGCAGTCTAGTGGCATATACAGAATTAGACAGCTTACGAGATCCTGAATTTTCTATTGATTTTGTAAAGAAAGAACAAAATAAGGGTATATCAAAAGAAAATGCAATGCATATACAATAGATGATAAAAACAAACTAAATCAGTATTTACCTACATAGTCCTTGATTTTGCACCACTAGATTATTAGGATAGCAAGTCCTTCATTCTCCTGAGCTAGATAATTATGAACTTGTTCAGCAAATTGTCTCCACGGTTTACAAATTAATTTCTTATCTTTGAAATTATTTGTACCACAACATATTGCACATTCATATATCATTTGGAAAAGGCTATAAAGAAAGAGATGTTAAAAAGAAATAAAACTTTATACTACATATCTTGAAGCTCTAATATCATTCTCTTGACCATCTTTCCATCTTTATTAACATCCTCCATCTGACCATAATCACCAAGCTTATCGATGACATCTATAAATTACAAAAATATATATTAGATATACAAAATTTAACTTTCATATTGGACAAACCATTAGAGGGATATATTGAAAACATTATACAGACTAAATAGTTATCATCAGCCACTCTGAAAATAATATCTTCGAAGGGGGTGAAATGAAATCCATACTTTGAAATACTCCTAACATCGTCACATTGAGTCATAAAAGTAGAATACTGAAAGTTTATTTTAAAGGCATGAGTAAAAGTCCTGTATGAACTACTGTTCTATACCACTCCAAATTGAGAGATAACATAAATCTTGGATTCTTTGATGAGTCGTATGAACTACTGTACAAAAGCTCTCTTAACAGTTGCATGAATTCTCCCATCTTATTCATCAATATTAGTTATTTAATTTTTTTTATTTAAAAATTTTTACATATGTAAGTAAGAAACAAAGGAACATTACCATTTCATCTTCGAGCACCATTTCGATGCTATTCACCTCATCAGGCAGGTTGTAATCTGGTGTCATCCATAATTGCACCACTCTCACCTTAATCCTCCAATTCTATCTCAACGGTGTAATATCAGCAAACTTATCCAATCTCAGAGTATTCATTTTTACTACAGGATATCTACAAACACAGAATGAACATATATGTCATATCTCAAAACTAAACAAATAAATCCACATAATAGAAAAGATACAACAAAACATATACTCGAACTGATATGCCAAATAAAGCTTACTACCTTGGAGTTGTATGGAAAGTAGCTACATTGAATTTTTAAATAGCATAGCAACATAGCTTATACTTTTCAAAACTTAAACTCAACTAAATTCCCCATAAGCATTAAATGGCATAAACACTAACAGTTATTTGGCTAGAATATTTAATTGCCATCGAAATATATGCAGATAAGAAGGGCATCATGTGCATTAATTGGATTAGTTGGTAGCATGAAGAGTTATTAATGCTTCATACATGCCTTATATTTTCTAGGCCCACAATGAACGGTATAGGCTGGGTTTGGAATGTTATTAATGCCACCACACAATCAATGAATGAGCCACTAATAGATTATAAAGATGGGGAGAGTGGTTGGGTCTATAATTTTTCATAGGATATACATTTCCATAATTAGAGAGAAAAATAAGATTTTAAAAATAATATCTTTAAAGATTGAATTAATTAGTCAATAATTAACATCAATAAAGATTAATTAGTATCAACATTTGTAATATAAAAAAAAATGGTGAAAGTTTGCACAGAAAAAATTGCTAGGATTAGCTAATACTTGGCAGCTTCCTATCCAGGTAGTATTACTTTTAGTATATATAATAGATAGATAATAGATATAATAGATGTCATGTCATGTTTCTATTACATTTCAAACTCTAAAGGAATATAATCATTTAAAATTGTTTGGACTTTGGATGAAATTTAAAGGTTTAACAATCCCTTGTAACATAGCCAATTCATGAGAACTAAAAAGCAAAATACTACTTTCTTGTGTTCCCTTCTTCAAGATTTTTGCGAGAGGCACGTTGGTTTGTTGCTCCTCTTGAATGGTAGCCCACCTAGTTCAATATTCCTTTTGTCCATTCCTTTACATCACCGCGCTAAACTAATCTTACCTCTCTACACATTTAAATTTGCTAAACTCTCTTCATTGAGTGTTCTCAAAAGCTGGCACCTCCAATTCATGGTTCTTCCTAAGTGGTACTTAATATCTAAACTCGGCTAACATACACTAATGCCTCGATTTGTTTTGGTAATGGGCCCCATGGACATTCAAAAATGACAAAGACTCGAAACCTTGGATGGAAGTTAGTGAAGCATATAAAATATTAAAAATATGTTGACGTATTTCTTGATGTTGATCAATGCAACAATATAGGCAGATTAACAAAAACTTCACGGCATTGATTTTAATAATTTAAATAAAATCTATCAAAATGATAATATGGTACTAGCATAAACTATATTAAAAAAAAAAAATCTCAACCAATTATTAAATATCGTATCAGTCGATATCTTGAGATATACCGGTATATATTGGGTCGAGACGAAGCCCTAGCGGCAGCCCCACGAGCGACTATCTTCGCATTATCTTCGTCCAAACCCACACTCCCTCCATTACTCAAAATGGCGGCCTCAGCAACCTCCAAGGTGCTAACCGCGACTGTCGACTTCGTCACCTCGTCGACGTCTTCCCTCACCCACCGCCGCGGGTTGACGTGCTCCGCGGCGGCGGCGGCGGCGGTGGCGGCGCGCATCGTCCCCCACCCGCCGGACCTCGTACGGTGGGTGCGGAGGGAGGGTGGCCTCGTCCACCCCAAGCTCAAGATAACGGACCACCTCTCCCACGGGCTCGGCGTCGTCGCCACCGAGGAGATCCCCCAAGGGTCGGAGCTCGTCGTCCTCCCGAGCCACCTCCCCCTTCGATTCCGCCGAGACCCCGAGTCCGATGGCGGTGGCGAGGGTGCTGATTCCCTTCTGAACCAATTGGCCTCCCGAGTGCCTGGTAATTGGCTTTCCATCCCATAAGCTTTCTTCTCTGGGTTTTGATTTTTGTTGCTTGTTAAAGTATTTTGCTGAATCCAATCATGAATCGAATCATGCACTAAAGAAAGTCTGAAAAAGAAAAAGTATTCTACGAATAATTTAAGCATTTTCTGAAATACAAAGAAAAGAGAAGGAACAATAGCGAGTTCTTTGCTTTTGAATTTTATGTTTTTGTTTGAGATGGGTTCGTTTAAACTATCTGTTTGTTTGTTTTACGCTCAGTGGGAAAAGAGGGACTCTTTCCCTTAGTCTTATGAGTTTTAAGAAAACTAGGATTGGTTCTGCTTTAGCTAATAGAGAGGCAGTTGACTAAGGCCCTGTTTGGCTAAGCTTTAGACTGTTACAAAGAATTTTCTAGCCCTCCAAAAGTATTTTTGGATGGTACAGTGGTGTTTGATAAAAAATTGAAAAGCTATTTTGACTTTGCCTGAAAGGTCTATTTGAAAAAAAAACTCTATTTTGAAGTTTTCTCCAAAATTGACTAATATTGAGAAGCTGTTTTGATTTAAATAATTTTTTTTTAATAACCAAAATATCTACTAACAAATTTCATAATTATATCTTATATTATATCATATTATACTATTATACTATAAATATAATATAATATGATAATAAATTAATATTATGATATATTATAAGTATATAATATAACCTATTATAGTATTATTATATTATAAAAATATAATTTGATATAACAATAATAATAATAATATAATATAATCTGTTATATTATAATTTATTATTAGATTATATTATAATCCATTATTTTATATTACATTATATATTACATCATTATTATAATAATATTATATTATAGTATAATATAATATTATATTTATATGATAATAATATTATATAATAAAATAATATTTTAAATATAATAATATTTACATTATAAACACATAATATAATCTATTATAATATTATTATATTATAATAATAATATAATATAATAGTATTTTAATTATAATATAATATAATTAGATTATAATATTATAATATGATATATTATATTATAATCTATTATTGATTAGATTATAACCAATATATTATATTATATTATAAATTATGTTATAATTATAATAATAGTATATTATATTACAATATTATGTTACACTATGTGATAAGAATATTATATAATATAATAATATATTAATACATAATAATATATATAATATATAATATTATATTGTATTATTCTCCACTATATAATATTGTGCAATGTCTTTTATTGTCATTTTATTATACCAAAAGCATTTTTTATTTTAGTTATCAAATATTTGTTAAAGTTTCAAGGTATTTTGTAAATGTGGTTACTAAACAACAAACAACCTTTTGTAAAAGCTGTACTTCCAAAAACTTTACTGCTCAAAAGCCCTACTTCCAAAAGCTCTACTACTAATAGCGATCCTAAATAGGGCCTAAGGTCATTCGCATATTAAGCAGTGAAAGTTCATTCTAATCGGCAATCCATTGAATAATGGATGGTTGTTAGAGCAGTTTTTATTGATTGTCATGATAGCAATAATCTGAACTGTTGCTGCTAGTCTTCTCGTTGAGGCCAAATTGGTTGAAGAAGGGATGTGGTTGGTCCTGGGTGACAACAGTTTGACCTGCAAAACATGTCTTTGATTGAAGTCGGCTTTGATGGGGACCCTTCGACGCTCAAGGTAGCAACTAGGGAATAGAGGGGCAGGAGTGAGTATTGGGAGAGAAGTGATTGTCTACCTTGAGGGTCCCCTTTGGTCCCTTATTTATAGGTGAGGGCGGAAGTGCTGTGAGAAGGAAAGAGAATCAGGTTGTTAGTCTTGCTTTATTGGATGTAATGCGGTTATTATTTTTTGTTTTATCGGGAGAGATACGTCATTATCCTTTCTTATCTGCTCATGGCAAGGTATTACGCGGATTCTGGGATTTTCCAATTATCGTGAATCGGGCAATAATATCAGATATAACACTTTCCTGAAATATTGACTTGGGTCGATCATGAAGATACCTTGGGTCAGTTAGGATTGAGGGTTGCCTCGATGCACTTAGCATGTCGGCTTTAATTAAGATAAGGTTTTCCTCCTGATATCATATGACCCCTACTCTTGAGTTCGAGCTAGTATTAGGTGGAATGAAGAGAGTATAT
The DNA here is from genome assembly GCA_006176705.1 of Cocos nucifera. Classification (NCBI taxonomy): domain Eukaryota; kingdom Viridiplantae; phylum Streptophyta; class Magnoliopsida; order Arecales; family Arecaceae; genus Cocos; species Cocos nucifera. The sequence goes on from QRFJ01000270.1 coordinate 1,083,808, forward strand.
CGGATCCATTTTCTCACTCCTACGAGGGACACATGCCATGCCCCCGCTCCTTCAAGTGAGGTATCATGCCCCTTTTGCATACCAGAGAAGCATCACATCATTCAATGGCCTCTCAGGAGGAGATTAGATTTGCATGCTGGAGAGCATCGTGTGTCGGTCATCTAGCGGGACTAGCTATACCGATACATCGTTTGCACCGTCTGAGGGCTTCATAAATATGCCATCTAAGGAAGGTGGTTCAGCCAATCGGGTGGTGTCAGGTGGTAGCAATCTAGTGGGGCTGGCCAAATTAATGCTTTGTCTGAGCTGTCTGGGGTTTCTATAAATTACGACCCATTTCCTCTAATTTTTATCTTTATCACTTTACTTTTTTTGCGCTTTGAAGTAGTGGCGACTTCTAGCAAAGATTTGAAGATTTCTCTGGCGATGCCCTGGCAATCTTCCCGGCTCGAGCAGTCTTAGGTTGGCCTTGGCATCATTTCTTGGTCCTGTCTTTTTCTTCCTTTTTTGGCTTTGATTTCCTCTTCCTTGTTTCCGATTTCTTGTTCTTTGTTCCTTCTCCCTTTTCTTTTTATTTTGGGATGGGTCAGCTGGAGAACTCAGCAGGGAGTTGGTCCTTTGACTCCTCATCTTCAGAGTATGGTTGTTAGGAGTCTGATGCTGTACATGATTGAAGATGAGGCCTTTGTATTCAAGCATTTTTAGTTAGTGCTGGGGGCAGATGACCTACAACTGATTTGAGCTCAATTCCAAGTCCTGTCTGAGTACTGATTGGAAGCCCCGAGGCCACGTGGTTGGATCTACAACCCTTCCCCCAGTCTGCTCGAGCTTTATGAGGAGTCTTGGGGCTGGGCTTAGGCTTCCTCTTCCGCCATTCTTTGTATATTTTTTTTCATTTTTTTAATAGGTTCTTACCACCGAACTTATGGCATTTTATTTGAGGCTTCACAACCATTTATTTCCTAGTTGAAGTTTAGCCAACCATCATCCTTTTTAGGACGTGCTTCACCATCAAGAGGCACCCCTACGTAGCTGATTGGTGGTATGTCTCTCCTTGGAGAGTTCCTCTAGTTTGAGGTACTCCATCCATTACTGGAAAGAGAGATTTGTTTTTGTTTCTTGTTCTTTGGTTGAGGACTAGGGCTTTGCCCCTTGGGGCCGACCTAGGAAATCTGTTCTCCAAGCTCTAGCCTTGGAGGACGAAGAATTCCAATGCTACAAAGCCTTGGTTAGATATAAGATTCTGCCATTGAAAAAGCTGTTGTTCGAGCTGACACTCTTCAATGTCGGGCTCAGTCAGGCCGACCCTCAAGGTGAGTGTCAATCTTTCTTAGTGTGCTGTTTTTTTTTTTTTTTTTGAAAAATGCAAATATATAGTTATCATTACAATTTTAGTATGCCAAAAGATCCCCAAATGATATGCTTTCAAGGCATACCATAAAGAGCAAGGTTCACAAATTCGGTATTGGAACCCGTGCTGGCTGGCTGGTCAATGGTATGGATTTGTACTGGACCGGACTGGTGCGAACTGACATAGAGCAAAGGAAGTAGGCTTGGCAATGGGTCGGATGTGGGTCTGAGTCGATCCGAACCTGACCCGATATCCCAGTATTTTGACCTGAACCTGACCCGTGACCCGGCGGGTCAACACTTTCTTAACCCATACCCTACCCGATTGGGTATCCGGTTACTCGATTGGGTACCTGCCTTGCCTAAATGAGATTTTCTAGATCACCATAGTCAACATAATAACATTATATTTTAACACCTATTACCATAATAAAACATCAAATTAGCACAGGAAATCATTACAAGTTATATCCATTCAGCAAAGTTAAACAACCAGATGTTCATTAACACTTCTTGCAAATAAAAATAAACCAAAATGTGCTACTTAATAATGGTCCACCGGTTCCTTTGAAAAAACAAAATAATGGTCCATTGATAACTTCTTGCAAGGAAATGTTAGCCACCACTAGTAAAGAAATAGTCAAGAAGCAGCACCACCAACTGATGCACCTGTATGCACAAATCATCAACTTAAACAACAGACTTTTAAGTTATATTTGAAACATCTATTAACAATATTTATTTTTGACAAGTTATTATACCCAAATTTTCAAAAACTATGCATCATTAAATGTTATCAGAATCATCATCATCATTATCTACAAGAAAATAGAAATAATAAATTAGGCATTGACGGTTAAACTTTCTCAAAAAAAAAAAAGAAAAAGAAAAACAAACTTAATTGAAAGTCACATGTACCAGTTTCAAGGTTCGATAGCCAACTATGAGAACACATGATTTCATCCACAAGCTTTGGAACCATCCTGCTTCGATCTGGGCTCAACAACCTTCCACCATAGCTGAATGCACATTCAGATGCAATGGAGGATACTGGAATGGCATACAAATCCCTAGCTATAGCTTGTAATGTTAGGTATTTAGACCTATTCAATTTCCACCATATTAAAACATCAAAATCTGGAGCTTGAGGTATCTCATCTTCCTCCAAATAATGATCTAACTTAGTCCTCTAAAGATTACTTCTCTTTTGCTTTTTCTTCTCAAAAACTGATTATATTTTGTTAATGCATCATTTTCAGGAAGCTCTGATTGTGCTGAAGTTTGGTTCACATGCTGATTTGTACCTGAATTGGCCTTCATTTGATACTCATTAATCAACTGATAACACAGATCACGAATTTTATCCATTTTCTCATCACTATCACTACCATATATCATTGGAAAATAATATTCAAGCAATGACATCTTATATCTAGGATCTAAAATAACGGCAACTCCCATCAACACATGGATATCATTCCGATATTGATGGAATTTACCTAACATGTCATGAGCTATGTTTTCAATCTTTTCAATGGGAGAGAGTCCACTGATTTATTGCTAATTTAATCTCACAGATCTTTGCAAAATACAAATTAGCAGTAGGATTTGTGCCAGAGAAAACTTCAGTTACTTCAAAAAATATTGTCTCCCACAAACTTTCCTAGCAAACTCCCAATCATTCTCACTAGGCAAAGTAGTATACTGAGAGCCCTGTTGCTTCAACCGGCTAAAAACATCTTTATACATCAGAGCAATTTTAAGCATCATAAAAGTGGAATTCCACCTAGTAGGACAATCTAGAATCAATTTTCTAGTAAAAGGTGGTTGCAATTGTTTGATACACTCCTTAAATTTTTCGACTCTTTTAGCCGATGCTGTCCAATAAGTTACATTATCACGAACTATATCAATTCCTTTACGAATCACCTTTAATTCTTGCTTTACAATCAAATTTAGAATATATGCACAACACCTCATTTGCAAGAAAGTACCAGACAATATCAAAGAACTAAGTTGCAACCTATTTTTCAAAATACCAATCATAGCATCATTAACAGTACAATTGTCTAATGTAATAGTGGATAACTTGTTATCGATATTTCAATCCATCAAACAATCCATTAAAACATCAGTAAAAGCCTCTGCCATATGTAGACAAGGAACATAAGCAAACCTAAACAAAAATATAATAATGCTTATGTTATTATAATATATCAAAATAATAACACTACATATGTTACACCTGCTGAAATTACAAATTAAGCTAAAATACAGCATAAAATATAATCCACATGCTTATATTTATATAATAAGCTAAAATGTTAGTACCTTAATGTGCGGCTTTGAAGCTCCCAAGAACCATCAATAAAGTGCGCAATGATAGCCATGTATCCTCTCTTTTGGTTGCTAGATGTCCACATATCAGTGGTAATAGCAATTCTGCCTTCATTACTTTCTAACATATGCATCAATACCATCTTTTTTATCCTTGTAGACTTTTTCAATATCAGACTTGATAGTGTTTCGGCAAGGGACTTTAAATGAAGGTTGAGCAGCTTGCATAATTCTCCTAAATCCTCTATGTTGCACCATGTTTAGAGGATACTTATGCATTATAATCATATGCGTCAATTCCTTCCTTGTAGTTGCTTGATCAAATGCTCTAGTACTCAAATTTTGTTTTCCTTCCTTAGGAATATCTTTTTTCAAAATCTTTTGCCTTATATCTGCTATTTTCCTCCTTTTACATTTACCAAAATGCATATGCAGATGATTTGTTCCATTTTTTGAATTGGCACTAAGCAAAGCATTACAATATTTGCATTCTGCCTTGTCAACTCCATCAACCTATTTCTTTTCAAAGTGCTGCCACACAAGACTCTTAAGTTTCTCCAAATTATCACAATCAATATCGGTGTTGTCTCTATTTAGATTGGTTTGGTCTGATTGTGCATTCAACACCACATTTGCACTTGAAGGTTCTGGAGTTTCTATAACTGGTGAAGGTTGTGTAACATGATCTTCTCTTGCTGATGTTTTCAAAATTTTAAACAACATATTCAAAGTAGACATAGAAAGTAAGAATACTGATAAGAAAAAAATAGAACAAAAATCACATTTACCATCTGTATATTATGATATTATAGATCGTGGCATAAGTATCAAAGACATAGGCATTAGGTATTGAAGAGATCATTAATTACTTAAAACCCATTTGCATCTATCAATAATTTGCTCCTTGAACTCACCCAAGTCAAACCAAAATCAAACTACTTTTTAATGTCTTATCCATTAGATCTATTCCTTTTGTCATTCACGATTAGATAATGTTAACAAGTATAGTGACATAACTCACATTCATTGTTTAAAAGGAGAAAGAGCAATAGAATATTTTAATTTTAATACTTGCTAGCTACCTCCTTGCAACACAATAGAAACAAAGTAGCTAACGTAAAAGTTAAAGGAAATGAAAAAAAAAAGGGAGTTGAAACAAACGAATTTGTAAAGCGGTCCTGATTTCTAAAGCAAAACAATAATTGGTCCACCACTTGAAAAATGAGCAAAACGTGAGGAGCAAGATAAGAGTAAAGGTCTGCTGCTTTAAAAATAAGCAGAAAGCAAAGTGAAGTGGCGGTGGCTTCTAAAAAAAAATGTAGGGTTAGGGTTTTGTGGTTCTCAAGTAGTATATATAGAAATGGGTATTTTGAAAAATAAGATATAATTAAAAGGATAAGATAGGAAAACAATATATATACATAAGATCGGGTCGGATAATGGGTTGGGGCGGCCTTTACCCGAACCTGACCTGGTTCGAAATATAAATTCATCGGGTTTGGGTTGGGTCGGGTTGGGTCAAAACCTAGTCAACATGTTGGCCAACTCGACCCATTAGGACCAGGCTGGGTCGGGTGTAATTGCCAAGTTTAAAAGGAAGCAAATTGAGAGGAGGAAAAAGAGAGAGAGGGGAGGGGGAGGGGGAGGGAGGGAGGGAAAGTGCTGCCGAGGAGATGCTGATAGTGGCCATAGACGGGCCCCTAGTGTGCTCGGACGGCTACCAAGGCTCTGCTTCATTCACCCTTCCTTGATCGATCGAGAGAGAGAGATAGAGAGATGGGGGGGAGAAAGAAAAGGAGGAAGGGAAAGCCGTTGGAGGGCCTCCGACTGGCCGCTGCAAAATCAGAAATAAAGAAGAGGAAATCCTAGAATCTGATATTGTTGCCCGATTTACGCCAACTGGAGAAATCCCAAAATCTATATAACAGCTTGCTGTGAGAAGATAAGGAAGAAGATAACGAAATATCTCTCCAGATAAAACAAAAAATAACAACTATATTACGTTCAATAAGGAAAGACTAAAACCTTGATTCTTTTTCCTTCTCATAGCACTTCCACCCTCACCTATAAATAGAGGGTCAGGGGACCCTCAAGGTAGACAATCACTTCTCTCTCAATACTCACTCCTCTTTGTTCCCTAGGTTTCTGACTTGAGCATTGGAGGGTCTCTACTAGAGCCAATTTGGTCATGTACTTGTTTTGTAGGTTAAACCGTTGCCACCTAATGCCAACCACATCCCTTCTTTGACCGATCCGATCTTGCTAGAAGCCTAGCGGCAATAGATAACATGATCAAATAGACATGGATGTTATCTTCCCTAAATCACTTTTCTGATTTAACAATAAATATTATATTTATATCCAACGATGGTGTTGCATGGTATCCTGTAGTCCATTCAAAGGATTCACAATATCTTAGCAATTCTAGCTAGTCCACCATAGCTCATGATTGAGCAAGAAGTAGCCTAGTATGAAGGTGGGCTACCGTGGTTCTCGAGATGTCAGCGACCTACCTGCGCCATTGATTAGATTGGCTAACCATTGAATGAGAGCCAATGAATTGAGCACTAGTGGTCATTAGGAATCCAAGACAAGATTAATTACTAGCATATATTTCCTGGATTTGGTACACTTTGGATTTGGTGCATGTAGGTACTATCGCCTATTTTCACATGAAATACCAAAGTCACTTAGTACATCGCCCTCTATGAATAAGCCCATCTTTTCGTCCTTATGTGTCATTAGAAGTTGAAAAGAATTAAAGAAGTTGTAGGTTTTTGATGGGATTTAAGGACCATGTAAAAGGTTCCAATGGTTTTGTGAAGATTCAAATTCGTGCTTGTTGGTATGTCTTATTTGCCCTCCTAAATAATTCCAAGACCAAGGCAATAGCTAATTGGGCCAGTCGAGACTTCCCATGTATATTGGATGTGAGAGAAGGGCGACCATTGAGCACCATCAAGGTAGAGAGGAGACTTAGAGTTGCAGTCTCAAAACCAATGTAATTAATTTGTGGGGATTTGACACCGGTGCTCGTGTTTTTTCCATACTCATGCTATTATGAGCTAGAACAAGAGACCGTTGTCTCTTTATTTATTTGTTTTTTGGTTGGATTATGTGCTAGGAAAGACAAAGCCATCACTTCCTTTTTATCTCTCCGCTCTTTCGAAATCTTCAAATATCCCGCCCTTCTCAAGCTTGTTGTGATGGATGCATAGGACATCTATTCGAGGGAGGAGAGGAAAGCTTAATATCCTCATTTGTGGGAAGTGGTGACAAGAAGGGTTGATGAGGTTGAGTATGGAGGGCAGGCTATGATGAAGAAGCTCAAAAAGCTGGAGGATTCAAAAGCGTGTATGGCTCAAAAGATCTTGGAAGATTTGGATAAAGCTAGAATAAGGATAACCATCAACCAAACATCTTTGATGAACGACACCTATAAATTGCTCTATGAAGGATTGAACAAATATGGCTGATTGTGTGCTACAATACCAGTGCGTCGGAAATATTTTGCTTTTGACATTCTATCATGTTCCTTTTCTTTCTTTTAGTTTTTGCAATGCTTTTGGACATGAAAAGTTCATAAGACTTCCTAATTTGCTATTCTCTTTATCAGGGAATTCTATATTGGCCCGAATGGGCCGGTACACCCTATATCGAGCCGGACTAGTTGGAAATTAGGACGGTTTGGCTGAGGAAACTAGTACATTGGAGGAGGGAAAGGGAAAAAGAGGAGGGGAGGGAGATACGACATGACATTGCTGGAGGCTGGCGGCGGCCCATTGAGGCTGCCGGAGTGTCGTGGAGGCCTCCACGACTTGGCGTTGCCCGATAGGGCACTTAATCAAGTGAGAAAGAGAGAGAGAGTGTGGGAAGTGACATTGAAGGGAGGCATAGCCAGTGAAGGGGCTATCAGAGTTTATCAGATGGCTATTGTTGCCATCGGAAGGCGAAAACCGCACGGGCGAAGCTGCGGCCATAGAACAGGGGCGGTCGCCTCTACTTACATGTCGGCTTTTTTTTTTTTTTTTTTTTTTTGAAAAGAAAGATGAACGGTGAAGCCGACAAATCCATTGCCAGCTTCATTATTTGAGAGTTTTTTTTAAAAGGCTAAGAAACAATCAAGTTGGCAAACCTATTGTTGGCTTCACGGTAGTCGGGCTTTCTAAAAAAAAAAACTCCATGAAATAAGGGCAATCATAGAAAAGTGTACCCATGTCACAATGTTATCCAACCAAATGTACCTGAGTTTTTAGTCAGTGTTGGGCTTAGGCTTCCTTTTTAGCAATTCTTCATACATTTTTTTCATTTTCTTAACGGGTTCTTGCCACTAAACTCATGCCATTTTATTTGAGGCACAACCATTTATTTCCTAGCTGAAGTTCAGCCAACTATCATCCTTTTTAGGGTGCGCTTCACCATCAAAAGGCACCCCTACGTGGGTGATTGGTGGTATGTCTCTCGTAGAGAAGTTCCTCCTTTGGTCCGAGGTATTCCTTCCTCTGTCCTTTACTGGAAGGAGAGATTTGTTTTTGTTTCTTGTTCTTCGATTGGGGAATAGGGCTTTGCCCTTGGGGCTGATTCTAGGAAATCGATCCTTCGAGCTCCAGCATTGGGGGATGAAGAATTCCATTGCTACAAAGTCTTGGTCAAATACAAGATTCCACCATTGAAGGAGCTGCTGTCTGAGCATATACTCTTCAATGTTGGGCTTAGCCAGGCCGACCCTTGAGGTGAGTATTGGTCTTTCTTAGTGTGCTATTGATTTTTTTTTTTTTTTTTTTTTGAGGAAGATGCAAATATATAGTTATCATTATAATTTTAGTACACCAAAAGGTCCCCAAATGACATGCTTTCTAGGCCTACCATAAAGAAAATAGCAAAATAGGAAGTCTAATGAACTTTCCATGGCCAAAAGCGTTGCAAAAACTAGAAAAAATAAAAGGAACATCTGGTTGATGGTTATCCTTATTCTAGCTTTATCCAAATCTCCGAGGATCTTTTGAGCCGTATACACTTTTGAATCCTCCATCTTTTTGAGCTTCTTCATCATAGCCTACCCTCTATACTCAACCTCATGAACCCTTCTTGTCACCACTTCCCACAAATGAAGATATCGATCTTTCCTTTCCTCCTCGCTCGAATAGATGTCTTGTGCATCCATCGCAACAGGCTGGAGAAGGGCGGGATATTTGAAGATTCCGAAAGAGCGGAGAGAAAAAGGGAGTGATGGCTTCGTCTCTCCTAGCACATAATCCAACCAAAAAATAAATAAATAAAGAGACAACGGTCTTTTGTTCTTGCTCATAATAGCATGGGCATGGGAAAAATGCAAGTACCAGTGTCAAGTCCTCACGAATTAATTACGTTAGTTTTGAGACTGCGACTCTGAATCTCTTCTCTACCTTGATGGTGCTCAATGGTCGCCGTTCTCTAACATCCAAGACACATGGGAAGTCTCGGCTGGCCCAATTAGCTATCGTCTTAGTTTTGGAATTACTTAGGACGGCAGATAAGACATATTAACAGATGTGAGTTCGAATCTTCACAAAACCTCTAGAACCTTTTACACGGTCCTTAAATTCCATCAAAAGCCTCCTACTTCTTTAATTCTTTTCATCTTCCAAGGACACATGAGGACGAAAAGATGGGTTTATTCATAAAGGGCAATGTACTAAGTGGCTTTGGTATCTTATGTGAAAATAGGCGATAGTATCTACATGTGCCAAATCCAAAGTGAACCAAATTGGGGGAATATCTCTTGGTAATTAACATCTTGGATTCCCAATGCCCACTGGTGCTTAATTCGTAGGTTTTCATTCAATGGTTAGCTAATCTAATTGTTGGTGCAGGCTGGTCGTTGACATCTTGGGAACCACAGTAGCCCACCTTCGTACTAGGCTACTTCTTGCTCGGCCATGAGCTATAGTGGACTAGCTAGAATTGCTAAGATCTTATGAATCATTTGAAGGGACTGCAAGATACTGTGCAACACCATCTTTGAATATAAATATAATATTTAGTGTTAAATCAGAAAAAGTGGTTTATGGAAGATAACATCCATATCTATTTCATAATGTTATCTGTTGCTGCTAGTCTTCTGGCTGAGGGTGGATCAGTCAGAGAAGGGATATGGCTGGCGCTGGGTGGCAATGGTTTGACCTAATAAGTACTTGATATATTATAATAAGAAGTATTAAATATTATTGCATTGTACGTTTATTAGTTGAATTTGATGCTTCTTGGTTTATTTTGCAGGTAATTAAGAGATTAGGTTCATAGGATCCAAGATGGCTCAACCCAAGGTAAATTAAGCAATAAATTAGAAAGCCAGCTATGAAGGAAGAAAATTCAAGTACCTATATTGGGGATCTAAGTCACTCCAATCAACGGTTCCGAAGCAAGTGCAGAAGATCCAAGGATCAAGGCTCCAAAACTTCTTCTCACATGGATTCAAGGATCCGATCCAAAGGCCGAAAAAATACTTACTCCATCTTGCGGCTTGGATTGAAGGCAAATATTATCAAAGAGTCTCCTTGATGTCATGTGCCTTCCTTTCTTATCTGCTCCACACATCAAAGAAGGAATATCTCATCTCTCTCTCTCAAAATCAGTATATATCTCTCCTACTTGGAATCCAAAATTAGCACCCCTGTCTTCCTTAATTGCTTTATACCCTAAAGAAGGCAGCGCCTCCCCTTCTCTTGACTTATTTGATTTCATCCAAAGCACAAATTTCTCTCATGAGATGCCTTTTGAAATTTAAATTTCAAATCTTCTTTCTCTCTTACCACCTCATTTCTCTATTTTTCTTTAAAATTCAAATATCACATGCCATAATCTTATTTCTCTTTTTTTTTAGATTCAAATAAAATCCCATTACAAAATCACCATCCTTTCTTTCCTTTCCCATCTTAAATCAAATATCATACAAAATCATCTCATCTTTATTCCTTTTAAAAACCTAATGCCCTTCCTCTATTTAAACACCCCGATGCCTCTCCCATGAGGCATCTATCCTTCCACTTCCAAAAATTCAAAAGGCTGTCATCCTACATCTCTTCCTTTTCCACTTCTCCACACCACTAAATCCCAACCACTATCACCATCCCTTAAAACCTTCAATAACTATGAAACACTTTCACTCGTATCCCCTCTCCTTCATACCATTCACATCCTCTCTTCTTCCATCTTCCAAACTTGAGAAGGATTATAGATTTGAATTCCGGTGGAGTCCAAGCCAAGAAGACGAAGATGATTCCAGAATCCATGGAGAACTAAGCCTTTACTCTTGGAAAAGAGATGATACTTGTAACAGATTTATTTTCTATGCATACTTTTTGTATTCCTGTTACATGTAGTTTATGAATCATTTGATTTCTTTTTAAGATAAGGGTGCATCGTTCTTATATGTTTTATCATTAGATTTGGTTATTCAAACAATCTGTGCTCCTTAAAGACACATTGTGATCTAAGGATACACTGTGTACTCAAAAGAGATAAGTTGTCTCAAATAATTAGATCGATAATCGATTTTCTTTCTTCTTGTGTGTTCTGTAGTTGAATAACATCTCTCTAAGAGACGAGTTATGATCTAAGGGTACAATTCGTGCTCAAGAAAGAAGAGTTAAGTTAGATTAACTTAAACTTCACACACCACCATTGCACCATAACAAGGGGTACCAAAATCTATTTCACATAGTAGATTCGAATTCCTGAGGTCTTTATCCTATCGCATCACTTTTATCACTTAGCTTAGATTTATTTTGCTACTATCGCACGGCTTTCTTAAGTTTTTATACAAAAGCATTCCTTTTTTCTCTTGTTTCGAAGTAATCGATCTAAGATTCCTGTGGATACGATCTTGACTCATCCTAGTCACATGGAAGTGAGTTAAAGTTTGTAATTGACCGCCTCACGACAAGCAATCAAATTTTGGTGCCGTTACCGGGATCTTGGAACAATTATTTAGGAAAGAAATAAAAAATTTTAAAAAATTCTTATTTACTGCTTTATTTTATTGCATAATTACCATATATGCTTAATTGCCTTTCCTTCTTTTGCTACTAGATTCTTACTCTCTTTTTGTCTTGCCTTATTTTACTTGCCTTTTATTCTAACTCGATTTGAATCATTGCCTTTTATTTCAAGTTGACTCATAACATTTGAATTTAATTCAAACTTTCTTTTTATAATTACTTAAAATACACAATAAAAAAAAAACTCCATAACTCTTAACTAATATAGAGAAACCAAAAACAGAAAAAAAAAAAAATCTTCTACTTTAGCTTTATCTACCTCGATTCCTTTCTCAGATACAATGTGTTCGAGTACGATTCCTTTACGAACCATAAAATGGCTCTTTTTCCAACTTAACACCAAATTTGTCTTTATACAACGTTTAAGAACCTTTGAAAGATTTTGGAGACATTCGTTAAGTGTGGTCCCAAACACCGAAAAGTCGTCCATGAATACTTCCAGAAATTTATTAACCATGTCCGAAAAAATTGATAAGATGCATCGTTGAAACGTGGCTGGTGCATTGCACAGCCCAAAAGGCATCTGACGAAAGGCAAAAGTACCGTAAGGGCAGGTAAAGATGGTTCTCTTGGTCCTTTGGAAAAATAGGTACCTAATTGTATCCTGAATATCCATCTAGGAAGCAGAAGTAACTCTGTCTCGCTAACCGTTCTAGGATTTGGTCAATGAAGGGCAATGGGAAGTGGTCTTTCCTAGTTATGGTATTGAGTCGCCTATAGTCTACACATACTCGCCAACCAGTTGTATGAGTAGGTAACAGCTCATCTTTTTCATTTTCCACCATATTGATACCTGACTTCTTTGGTACCACTTGGGTTGGGCTAACCCATTTGCTGTCTGATATCGGATAGATAATGCCTGCATCTAACCATTTTACTACTTTTTTGACTACCTCCCGTACATTCGGATTCAATCTCTTTTGCATGTCTCTATAGGGTTCGGCGTCTGCCTCGCAATAAATGTGATGCATGCAAATGGAGGGGTCGATGCCTTTCAAGTCAGCAATTGTCCACCTAATAGCTTCTTTGTTCTCTTTTAGCACACCTACGAGTTGGGCTTCCTGGTCATGGATCAGGCCTGATGCAATAATCACTGGGAGAGTATCATTGGGTCCTAAGAACACATACTTCAGCATGGCCGAAAGTGGCTTCAATTCTAGCATAGGTGGAGCTTCGAAGGATGGGGCTACTGGTGTACTAGAGGGGGTGGGCAATCATTCATACTTGATGGTCCATGGAGGAGTGGTTTTTGAGTTGGATGGTTTTAATAGAACATTGACTTCATATATCCATCATCATCGCAGTTTTCGACATCAGAATGGGCTAAAGAATTTTGCAACGGGTCCTGGGAAAACATGGTAGGAGCGACATCTTCAACTAGTTCCTTGAGCATATTTACCTCACTAAAGTCATTAATCAAGGGTCCCATGGTGGCATTGAACATGTTTATCCTTAGCTTTTTATTCTTGAATGACACATCCATGATCCCTGTTCTACAGTTAATGCAAGCATTAGCTGTAGCAAGAAAGGATCGACCTAGGATGATAGAAATTTGGCTAGGATTACTTTCTGATTCCATATCCAAAACGAGAAAGTCTATGGTGAAATAGAACTCGTCCATCTTAACTAGCACATTCTCTTTCATCCCATGTGGAACTTTGACAGATCTGTCAGCTAATTGTAAGGTCATTGATGTGGGTTTCAGTTTTCCAAACCCAAAAAGTTGATATATTGAGCTTGGGAGGAGATTAACACTCGCTCCCAAGTCCAATAGTGATTTCTTAATGGTTAGACCTCTTATAACACAGAAAATGATAGGGGCGCCTGGGTCCTTGAGTTTGGGTGGGGTTGCATGCTGGAAGATTGAGCTGGCTTGCTCAGTCAAGCGCTTTTGGGTGCATAAATCTTTCAGGAACTTAGCATAGGTTGGGATCTGTTTGATGGCGTCCAACAGAGGGAGGTTTATATGGACTTGTTTAAACAACTCGAGCATTTCATTCATCTTAACTCCCTTCTTATCTGTGGGTAGAGGATTTTCTAGAGCACTCGGGAATGGAGCCTTAGGTACAGGTGCTGGGTTAACAGGTTCTTCCCTCTCTTTAGGTTTCTTCTTTTTTGATGTGGCTGGTATTGGTTGCTCTGATTGTTTGGTTACTTCAAGTTGATTTAAGATTTTTCCGCTTCCAAGGGTCATAATCGATTTGGCATGTTCGTAAAAAGTTTTGGGACTAGTGGAGCTTTTAGCTATGTACCGCCCTTTTGGATTACTGATGGGTTGACTAGGTAATTTGCCTTCCTCCCTCCTATTAAAAGCCGTTGCTAGCTGATCTATCTGAGTCTCTAGCTTTGCTATTGATTGCATATGGGAATGAAGGAGTTGAGTGTTCATTTCTAGTCCTTTATGTGCTTGCAATACTTTTTCTTCAAAAGCTGAGCTATGGGTATTTGGGATGGGTTAGGGAGGGTTCTGGTATTATGGTTGTGGTGGATGCCTATAAGTCGCATCCGGGTAACTTGATCTTTGTTGCATCGGGGGAACCACTGGTTGTGGTTTTCATGAGAAATTTGGATGGTTTCTCCATCCTGGATTGTACATACTAGAATAGGGGTTGTTCCCTAATCTATGAGTAGTTTGGGCTTGATGGACTTGCTCTTGTACGTATTCAAGAAACTGGTAAGCAGCTGGACAATCACCTATAGAGTGGGCAGGACTTGAACCAATCAAACAGGCATCTTGTACTTGTGTGGATAGAGAAGAGGTGGTGTAGCCGACTTGCGGTAGTCGATCGAGTTTTCGAGAAATTATTTCATCCACCTTGCTGTGGATGTTTACCGATTGACCCATTTCATACAACCCATCCTTTTTAGATCTCGACGTGGGAGCTTCTTTAGATATGTAATGCAACGAATTCTCACTTAGGGTTTCAAAGAGCTGCCAGGCCTCATGCTCACTTTTAAGCATGAACATCCCACCACACGATGAGTCAACCATTTGTCTATGCTTTTCCGACAAACCTTCATAACAACACTGGACAAGTTGCCATTTGGGAATGGTGTGGTGAGGATATTTTTGAATGAGGTCTTTGAGCCTCTCCTAGGTCTCATGGAACATCTCCCCCTCCATTTGGGAAAAACTGATAATGGATTTTCTAATCTGATTAGTTTTTCCTATAGAAAAAATATTTCTTGAAGAATTCTCGTTGAAGCTGGTCCAAGGCCGAAATGATGATCGAGTCTAAGGAGTTTAGCTAGTGTTTGGCTTTATCCTTAAGAGAGAATGGGAATAGCTTTAACCTAAGGGCATCATCGAAAAAATTCTGGATTTTGACAGTTGAACAAATCTCAAGAAATTCATTTAGATGCTTGTACAGGTCATCGTTGCTAACTCCGTAGAAAGATGGAAGCATTTGGATCAATTGGACTTAATCTCATAGTGCGATGCCTCTACAGGTGGGACTTGGATGCAGGAAGAATAGGTGTAAGATGGAGTAAAGTACTCCCTCAATTGTCGTGGTGGTTCATTATCCCTAGGGTCCATGTTCTTAGCTCGAATGGTCTTGAGGGTCTTCTCAATCTCTGGATTTAAGGATTCTAGGTCGATTTGCAGGGATCGACGCCCTAACATGTATTAAAAGATGTTTCGCTTTGATCCCTCTTTTTTTTTTTGTTTTGTTTTTTTGAGGAAGAAGAAGAGAAGAAGAGAAGAGAGAAGGAGAAAAAGTCTAAAGAAGATTGTCCTACGAGAGTCTTAGACCTCTAGACGATAGAAGAGAAAGTTGTTTTTTTTATTGTTTTTGTTATTTTTTTCAAACAAGTAGTGCAATCAAATCAACTCTATCCTAGGGTTATTCTAACTCTAGACAGCTCCTAATTGATTCAAGCTAGCCTTCAAGTCCTTCAAGTTAGAGCTTGACCAACCAACTGACCAGGTAAGTGTAAGGTCGGTCGGGGTCCTTCCGTTGCTTTTCTTAGATACCAATTAGATTGGCCAGGTCAGCGAATGGAACCAATTAAAAATCACTTTTCTTTGGGCCCAGTCGTCCCACAAACCACTTGCCTAGACACTAGCTAGCTGACCAAATCTAACCTGGTCTAACTTTCAGGGTCACTTGTCCTAATGAGCTCAAGAATCCTTAGGACTGACGTCTAATTAATTTTAGATTAAAGCTTAGGTTAGTGCAAAATGCAAGGAATGCGATTTTTGGGCTAAGGAGGGATGATCAAATCTCCACCTTATCTTTTTAATGGGCTATTGCCCTTAAGGTTAATTATGGAGAGATGCAATGCACCAAGAAAGATGAGAGTTGGCTCCGGTGGGGATCCTTCGACGCTCAAGTTAGAAAGCTAGGGATTAGAGGGAAAGGAGTTAGTATGGAGAGAGAAGTGATTGTCTACCTTGAGGGTCCCATTTGGCCCTCTATTTATAGGTGAGGATGGAAGTGTCGTGAGAAGAAAAGAGAATCAAGTTGTTAGTATTGTCTTATTAGACGAAATACGTTTGTTATTTCCTACTTTATTTGGAGAGATACGTCGTTATTTTCTTCCTTGTCTACTTATGGCAAGCTATTACGCGGATTTTGGGATTTCCCCAATTGGCGTGAATCGGACAACAATATCGCATGTAACATTTTCTTGAAATGTTGGCTTGGATCGATCACGAAGATACCTCGGGTTAATTAGGACTGAGGGTTGGCCACACCCGAGGCACTTAGCACGTTGAATTCAATCAAGATAAGATTTTCCTCCCCGCATTCCTTCTTGTATCATGAACCTTTGGATTATACACTTTCGTTAAATCTTTGGTAGTGGAGTGTCATGATATTAATAATTTCTAGCTGTAGATGTGCCTCAAGAATTGGTACCTACATAGCTGCTAGACTCATGCATTTCCATACTCTCATGCTCTACAAGGATGCTACCTTGCTAGAACCAATTTTAATTGCAGTAACAGACCTCTATTGCTGTAGATTTAGTGGAAAGTGTTGAGTCAAACTCCTGTTGGAATGTTAGATTTAACGGTCACTACTGTTGCTACTATTACCATTACTACTGCTTTTTTTGCTACTATTACCATTAGCATAGGTTTCAGCACTCAATTGTCGAGATTCATAAGGCAATCATCTTGTCTTTCCATGAAGATTACAGCATGCTGTAAATAAACTTTGGTTAAGTGGTCAATGGACCTTATGACTTCTGATTATGCTGTTTGGTTTAAAATGCCTAAGGATGGATGGTTAATAAGTCTTCAGGAGGATATTATGTTTCAGTAAACTTGTCTAATTACTCAGTGGGCCTCATGAATATTCTTAGTGTTGTACGATGGAAAGTGTCCAAGAAGGACAAAAAACACCTCTTCAGGAGAAAAACATGCTGTACCATCTTGACCATCCATACCTTTTCATCTAGCATCTCTTTCTTCTTAACAGGTCATTTAAAGAAATGATTGGACACCCTCCTCTGGAGTCTAAATTTGCCTTGAAGGGGAAAACAACTTTCTAGCCTCACACAAATATTTAATTGTTTACGATGGAGCAATCTTTATATCATTTCGCAAAGTTATATAGCTCTGCCTTGAAGAGCAATGTAACCCTGCTTTCCACTTTAGGGGAGTGGAATGTCATTCGCTTGACCATGGGGCCAAGCAACTAAAGTTACAATCTTTATTTTGTTGAATGCAAGCGCTTGGATTAAGTGGTGCAATCATGTGCATATATTTTGTTTTACCTCTGTAAAGTTCTACCTCTACCTTCACAAGTGATAGGCATTTCTTCAAAAATTTGTTTTTGTAAGTTCTAACTTCTTCTTTCTCTTATCAACTTGTTGAGATTAGCTAGCAGCTGCCATATTTCTTCTGTTCTGCCTGATATTGTACATTCCAGTACATAGGATAATCAATCTTATTTGAGCATGAAGGAAAAGCTAAAAGTGTAGTGCCAAAACTACTAATGTTCAGACATGAGGATAATAAGAAGTTCAAACATTTTGTTATTTTGACATGCATTCATGTATTTGGCTTGTAACATTCTCAACAAAATAACATATTCTAATACCGATATAATACCTAATCTATTTTTCAAACTTGTATTGTTTCTAGTATTTCTTTTGTTTGTTAAATTTTTCAATGACTTTTTAACAATATTTAGAAGGTTTTAGACCATTAAAATTGTAGATAATACATTCAAAGGTTTTAAGCAGTATAATATACTCTATAATGACATCTGACCTTTTTGGCATATTTTTCTAGGGAGGGTTAGATGTATGCAGCAATAATCCCGGGTATGTAGAGGCTATTTTCATGTTTTGAACCTATGACACCTAGGTCACAGTGGAGCAACCTTACTATTGTGCTAAGACTCATCCTCTTCTTTGTTATTCATTTCATTTATTTTTTGTCTAATATTATTTTTCAACAAAAATCTTGAACATGATTCAAAATCGCTGAACCACTAAGAATTGTTTTATTTTGCTTGGTGAAACTGAAACCATGGTTTTAAACCTTGCTTTATGAATCAAAATAGCGAGCAACCAAAAGGACCAAGGATATCTCATTTTGTGTTCAGATGAAGAGAATTGACCACCTAACAGCTTAGAATTTTTCTCCCTTTCTTTTAAAAGAAAAACTAGGTGGGATAAACACAACCTTGTCATCTTTCTAACATGCTCTTCCTAATTTTAAGGGAAGGTCTGCTTTCATTAGAGAAATGCAATGGGTGCTATAATGTTTTAATTTTCCACTCACATGATTTAAAATCTAATCTTATTATCCATTTTTGGGGAAGAAACATGTTGCATATTTTAGGAGGGAGTGGGTAATAGGATGATGCTAAAGTAGGAGTTACTTTAAAAAAAACTAATAACAGTTTCTCTAGAAGCACTTCATTTTGGTGAAAAGAATAAATTTTTTATCAAAAACAAAAATATGCTGAAGTTGAAACTACAATTTCTTTGCTAATATTATTCGAAACTAACTGAAATTTTTCAAAAATGATCATCATGTCAGCCGGTTGATTGTTCTGGAACTTTTCAAACCTTTGATTATTATGGTCAATTGTTCTGGAACTTTTCAAACCTTTAATGAAATGGCTCTAGACCTGATCTTTTGAATGTTCCATAGACAAAATCCAAGAATGAAATGGTTCGCTGTACTGATGCATACCACTTCATACTTGGCATACTGTACTATACTGGTATCGAATTGAGAATTAGTACAGGGGATGTACCACTTATTGGTATGTTGAACTGATCCCCATACTGGGCCTACTAATACTATGCCAGTGTTGTAATGGCATGGGGTCTGGTGCCAAGATGGTGAAGCTTAAATGAAACTCATCTGTCTATACTTCTAGCAAAAGATAGGATTGTTTCAGCTATTTCCATCAGGACCTTACTTAACACAAAAACTAGTTTGCCGAGATGCTGTAACATCTTTTGGCTTGTCTTCCTTCAAAACAGAATATAGCATTTTCCCTACCATCTATTTTGGTACTTTCCTGGCTAGAGTGGCAGTTGAACCAAATTGTTAATGAAGCATTGGGACTAGGCTTGATAATTGGCTCGTTCGAGCTCCTTGTTGTAGTAAGAGCCAATCTCAAGTTCCACCTTTAGTTTTGGCTACAAAAAAAGGTCATAATCTGAGAGCAGACTTTAGTTGGGTCGAAATAAATAAATGCCTGACCTCGGCTTGAGGTTTGGCTTGTTCCCTTGGCTCACCAGATAAGCTAAGCTTTTAAAAGTAAATAAATAAATAAATAACTTAGAGCCAAGTTTGAATACCTTGCTTCATTACTTATATGATAGAGGCAAGCCCAAATACCTGAAAATAACAATATCTATGCAATTAGACATGAACATCACTTATGCCATATCATTCATCCATTGGAGGAAATCACTTGTTTCTTAGAGTTGAAAATAGACTGCAAAAAGCATCATAACCTGTTCTTGAAGATCTTATATGGCTACTTCATTATTAGACAGAAATGTGCTTGCAAGAATGTTTGATTGCATTTGAAAATGTGCTGGGCCTCATGCTGTCGAATCTTTCTGGCTCAGTTTAGCCTGTGACATTCTATTTTGCAAATTAGGCTATACTGAGTTTTTAGTAAGGAGTAAATTGGACCCTGTGTGGAGCATGTGACAGAGGAATTATGGGCTATGAGATTGGGCTTGAGGCTTCTCCAAGTAAGGGCAACAGTTGGTTCCTTTTGGTGGCCTTATATCAGCAATTTGCCAGAAGCTTTCAGTGTTCCTATTTTCTTTTCCAGGGAAGACATAAAGAACCTGCAATATGCTCCTCTTCTTCACCAGGTTGTATCTTAATTTAGTTACTTTCTTTTAGATGCTGATTTTTGTGCAGAAATCCAGTCCAAAATCTTGAGTTGATTTATTTATTAACAATCATGTTTAAATACGATTTCAGGTAAATAAGAGGTGTCGCTTTCTTTTTGAGTTTGAGAAAGAAGTTAAGCTTATGCTTGAAAATGTGGCTTTGAAAGATCATCCTTTTGGAGGTCAAGATGTAAATGCATCTTCCCTTGGCTGGGCCATGTCAGCAGTTTCTTCTAGAGCCTTCCGTTTGCATGGGGAGATCCTTCATAATGGCAAAAATGCTGACATACCTATGCTGCTTCCACTCATAGACATGTGCAACCACAGCTTTCAGCCAAATGCTCAAATTGTTCAGGAACAAGATATGAACAGCCCAAATATGTCAATAAAGGCAAGTTCTTTAAACATAGTCTACCCTATAGAGGTTTTTCTTTTATATGGTTTTATGGATAGAAATTGCTTCCTTGAATTCAACTTCCAAAATACCACATATCAACCTTGTCTTGGCCAAGTATGTGTGTAGTATGGTCTGTATCATGTGAAGTGTGAGCAAAAGGTGTCGATCTATATGCTCTCATGTTAGTTGATATGCCTTTGATACAGCATATTTTGTCCTTCATTTGTTTTGTTTTTCTTATACTTTATTGTCTTGATATTTTTCTTGGCAAGAAATATGGTAAGTATTGCTTTAAGTTCCTTCCGTAGTCATGGTTTTTTGGATGTCTCTGGAATTGTATATTTTGATAGCTTATTAAATAACATTACATATCCTGCAATTAAAAATATATTGAAAAGTGCAAACACGTGTGCTATTATTGACAATTGAAATGCAGTCAGGTTAATCAACATCATTGATTTAATTAATATTATGTTTTCAATTTGATGAATACTAGGAAATCATTTTCTTTGAACGTATAACATTTGTTGAATTAATGGATTTCTGCATTTAATTTAGTGAATCATGCTAGTTTGAATTTCTTGGAAATCATTGACTTAACATTACTAGTTGAAATCATTTCCTATGGTTGATTTTCTAAGTTTCATCAAATGCAAAAACACATCTAGAACATAACTGGGAATCAACTAATTTTCTTTGATTTTAATCTTGTTTCCACTCCAATCAAAGCCTTTAGATCTTCCAATAATAAAATTCCCACATTGTTTTTTCCATTAAACACTGAAAGGTCAAATTTTTTAAAGAGTAAAAAAAGGGTGTAGAGGGTTTTTTAAAGTTAGAATGCTTTCTTGGCCCAAAAATTTGATGTTCCTTGCTTTAATCATACAGAAATTGCATCAAAAGGACTGCTGGGTTTTCCCTATGCCTTTTTCTTACCTTAAAATGATGGAAAACAAGCATTATTGTTGCTGCTGTTATTGTTATTGTTGGTTTTGTTACTATTTATCATCATCATCATCATCAAGGATTTAGGTCCTAGCGGGATATCCTACGGGACATTGGGATGGGGTACCATCTTATGTGTTGGGACAAGGCCATTCTGCTAGTGTCCTATCATCCTGATTAGGATATTTTGGGGCATCTCTTGTCCCAAGTATCGGGATGGGGTGGAATGGCTGTACGTCCTGTTCTATGGAAAAACCAGGACAGTCCCGTCTCATATGATTTAAAACCTTGATATTTATCATCATCATCATTATTCTTAGAGAACTAGAATGGTAGAAATGCAATTGAAATTTGGGTGAGGGTGGGATTTAAATCCTAACCCAGATCCTTGGTGCCAATCTGTATAGACTTTACCAATTGCTCTAGTTGGCACCTCACCAACCAGTGCTTGGCAGTAGCACCCGATTCAACATTGAATTGAGTCAATATGGGTTGACTGGGTCTTGATATGCCTTGAGTTGGGTTGGTTTGCCACCAGTTTGCAACATAATGGGTCACATGGGCCCCCTCACACCTGTATTGGCTTTGGGCCTATATGCTATATATCAACTTTGTGCTTGTAAGATGCACCAATGATTTTGGGGCTGCTATGGGCAGAATTTCAAACCTTTCTAGAATCACGTCTATGTCAGTTTGAGATCAGTATCTTGTGTTGTGGTTTCGTTCTTTCAATGTTCATTTTTAGAGACCTTTATAATTTGCATTGTTCAATTACAAAAATAGTCTCTCCACATGCGAGGCTAAGGCTGCATGCATCCGAGCCTCCACATACCCCATGATGGCAGGAGCTTTGTGCACTGGACCACCCTTTTATTTGCCATTGCATTGTTTAATTCTATATTATCAATAGCTTCTGTGCTTGATTAATAGTTTTATCACATTTTTGTGAAGTTCACCTCCACTTGAGACTCTCTGCTGCGATAGTTAGACAGCCCAATGATCTTAGGATTAATTTTGTCCAAATTAATATTGGTGATTCAACAATCAACTGAGTTTTCCCCTTTCTATTTGTTAACCTTCATGTTTATATGTATGAGTTGTTGTTGGTGTGTGTGTGTGGGGGGGGGGGTGGGGGGGGGTGGGGTGGGGTGGGGACCACAGTACTTGCCACTAGCTTTTGACCAAACATCCTAATGGTGCAATATGCATATGATCTGCAACAATAACAAAAAGTAAAAAAAAGAAATCACTTATTCTAGAGGTTTCTTGCATATACATCTTTTGCCACTATACGTAACTGATGGAAAGGAAAGACTTGCTAATTGCTTCTAAAGTAGTTTAAAATTCTTAGAACATGTCAAACGGTGTGGTTTCTCTATTTATATGACCGACTGTATGATTTGACTTTTAGTCCTACTTGTAAGATTTATTGTCTTAAGTTGACATACATGTAAGGATTCCCTCGGAATGTTTGATTTTAGTTTTGGGCACTTTTGATAATGTAAAATGACCTGGAATCTTAATTTCAGTTGGCCACCATGTAGTTTTTGATAGAGTTCAAGTGCAAACTCGGATGATAGCAATGAGCTAACATCTCTTAGTCTCTCATATTATCTCGCTGTGTAATCTGACACTCCAGTTCCATTGGTACCATTTGTTTCTTGTTAATTCATTTTTACTTTTCTTTAAGATATTTTTGATATGATACATTATGATCAGTGGTTCAGATTCTCAACTAAATGCCTTCCATGTACTTTCGACTAATAGAATTTGGGTTCAAATTCTGATGATTGTAGCTTCTCTCTCTCATATGCATGTGCATGCATGTTTCCTCGGTTTTATCTGTGTGGGACAACTCTTTTATGGATGGTGGCATGTGCAAGTGATCCAGCGTTACACTTTTCCCTGATGCCATCATTTTGTGGCAGCGATGACTCAAAGAAAGCGGACAAAAGATTACCAGAAATATAATCTATTTTTGTATTTGATTTCTTTTTTGTTTGTGGTGTAACATTGTTCAAAACCTTGGCCAACTCAACATGTGCAGTGGCCAAAACCTTTGCCAAGGGGCTTTTACCACTAGAAGTAACATATGTAATTTTTGTGCCACGTTATTTGGTTGATAAAAGTGAATATGTTCACACAGATCATGCTATTATGTCCTTTTCCATAAAGATTTATAAATCTCGATATGAAGATCCAAATATTGCATTTGTATCTCTACCCAATATATTTTTTTGGAGATACTCATGGATGTTGCCAAAATAGATATTGAGATTGTGTTTTTAGCCTTCTGAAATGACAGAATGGTTGCCATGAATAATGAAATGCAATTTAACATTTCCTTGGAGTTGAATGATTGATTTGCAACATGCACAGGTTGTCGCAGAAACACCCATCGAGCAAGATACCCCAGTAATGCTGAACTATGGTTGTTTAAGCAATGACCTTTTCCTTCTTGACTATGGTTTCGTGATTCCATCAAATCCATTTGACTATGTTGAACTGAAGTATGATGGCACTCTTCTCGATGCTGCTAGCATGGCTGCTGGAGTTTCATCCCCCAGCTTTTCATCTCCCAACTATTGGCAGAAGGAGATTTTATCGCAGTTAAATTTGCAGGGAGATCAGGCCCTGCCCAAGGTTTCCTTCTGAACTCTTAATTCCGCTTACTTCAAATCGGTTTAATTGAAATAGGCCCATAGTACTTAATATGATGCAACTTTATTATTTCCTTTCCCTTCACATGCAAACGTGTGTCTGTGGTTATGATCCAAACAATTCTTTTGAACAATGATATGAATCTGATTACTAACGTGTCATGCATGTGCATGTGTACGAGTTAATGATTCAAACAGTTCCATTGAACAATGATATGAATCTGGGCTACTAATGTGTAATGCATGTGTGTGTGAAGTTATGATTCAAACAGTACTGCGAAACAATGTTATGAATATGGGATGCTAATATGTTTGTGTAACGTTATGGTTCAAACAGTTCTGTTGAACAATGATGAATATGGCGTAGGAATATTGTAAATCTATCTTTAACTAGAGCTTTTTGCTTTGCAATTAATGCTGGGACTGCTGGATGTTGGGCCAAAAATATGGAAAGAAACATGCTTTCAGGAACATGAGGAAATACGACTTGAATATACCTAATTATATCTCCTTCATGCATAGGAGATTTGCATTATGCCTTCATTTACTTTAATTTTGTCACCTTCCTGAAATACATATAGAATACTAGTTCAAGTATCTCCTAGTAATTCTGGAAACCAAATATCGAAATGCTTGAGAACCAATTTATGGAATACAATTCACGTAACAAGTAATAAATATAATATTTATCTCCTCCCTGAATTAAAGTATTTTTTCTGACTCCTTTTGATGTCATGATGATGGAGAAGATTGTTCCACATTGGTTGTTACTTGTTATGGTTTTGGTAATGATGCTCTAACCGTATATGCTGTACCTTGGTTCCTTTGCAATAAAACTTAAAAACACTTGAAAACTCGTATCAAATCCCATGCTGAGTCTTTGACTGGATATTCTGAATCCATAATGACTGAAGTGCAAAACATTCATAGTTGGAAATAGTGGGGCGGCTTGACATTAGCTTTCCACTGAGTTCTCGTGTCTGAAATAACAAGTTCCAAATTGCCATAGGATCCTGCATTAACAACTCAAAGAAGCTGCAGTATTTCGTACTATGGTGAGGCCCTCATTGCGACACCCCGGCTTCAGCTTGTATCAACCAATTTAAGTCAACCAATTAATCAATTGGCTCAACCAGGTACAGTTTTGCCAAAATTAACAAATGGACCGTTTGTTCTATTTTTATTTTTTCTTTAAAATAGAGAACTTTCTGCTCTATAACATCGAAAACTCTCAAAAAACACTGATTCTCATTGATCGAGCTCTTATGTATTCACCTCCTTGCTTGTACCATGATAGTACGTACCTAACCTTGCAGATGGAGAGTGAAGTAGTTGTACCATTATTTGCTGTCCTTCAAAACTTGAGAACTATAACAGTTCAGGCTACGGATATAACTGTTGATACTACAAAAGTTCTTTGCTAGGAATAAGTATTGAACCTGCGAACATATTTGGTAAGGATTGATGGAAAGGTTGTAAGTTTATATTAGTGGCTTAGAGCAACAGAATATGCTACATTCTTCTTTAATACAATCAAATTGATTTTTTCCTTCTAATTACAAGCTCCTTTTTTTTTTTTTTGATGCTTTCACTCAGATTTATCTATGCCTTCATAGCCTATTGAATGGTAATCAGACGGTAGCCCTCGTTTTGTTGTCCGTAGACCTGTGGGTTTGTGCCTGTTTGCTGGTTGTCATAAATATTTAACATCAGAATATCTTTTTAAGCACCACATTATTGCTTTGCAAGACCAATGTGCATCATTTGGTTTTTGAATGTTTTCTTTATATAAAATCTCTTTTGCTTCTTTTCAGGTGAGCTTGGGGGGTCCCGGATTGGTAGATGGCCGCTTATTAGCCGCCCTACGGGTACTTCTTTCAAATGACAAGGAAACAGTGCAAGGGCATGATTTGGACACTCTAATGTCATTATCAGAGGAAGCTCCTTTGGGAGTGCCCATTGAAGTGGCTGCTCTCCGAACTGTTATTGCCCTATCTGTCATTGCACTCGAGCACTTCCCAACAAAGATAATGGAGGATGAATCCATTTTGAAAGGAGATGTTTCCAGTTCGAAAGAACTGGCCATCCAATTTAGGATGCAAAAGAAGTTGATGATCATAGATGTGATGCGGAAGCTTGCTAAAAGAGTTAAGATGCTATCAGAGGAAAAGTCCACTGCCTAAAGTCTGTTCATTCTGTTACTGGCTTTATTTATTTTTTTTAATTTGAATGCCCCACATTATCCATCAAACTCTTCTTTTTTCAGAAACCTACCATGAATTAAGTTTTTTCTGTGATTGTTGCTTCCCATGTTAACTTGGGCAGTTCTATCATTCCAAACAGTGAATAATAGACATGGTGTTTTTTTTTTTTTTTTTTTTAGTAAAGTAAAAAGGAAGAAAGGGGGGGGGGGGGGGGGGGGGGGCTTAATTTCATGCTGCGTAAACTACTCTCGACCACTGAGGCCTTCTTCAATCAGAGAATGTTTGATGTGGGCATTAAGAGTGCATCCTCCCCACCCGTAGGTGAGTACGTCGTTTTGGTGTCATTCTGGTGCCAAGTCGGGTGCGAGATGGATCAGAAATCATTTCCATGGGCTTGACAGAGGCATTGGACTGCGTTTCGAATCTGAGTTAATCCTGTGAAAACATACCTGTGCTATCAGAAGGGTCGTGTTATTTTATGTATCTGAAAAAAGATTGTGCTATTCTACCTTAAGCTCTTCTTACACAACATTTAAAGATATTGGATTCAGGTGATGTATCGTTGTCTCACTTAGAAATATGGAGCTTTGAGATGTTAAAGCTCCAGAAGAACTTTGGAAATTGTTGCGTCCGTGGGAACACTGCAATAGGCTGTCACTGGAAGTGTGTCATTGTGCTGATAAATGACAATTTAACAAAGGAAAGAGTCAGAAAACCAAATTTTGTTCTTTTCAACCCATTCTCAGGAAATTAAGATCTCCAGATATGATGTGTGAGAGGCATGCCACCTCTTTACATTTCTATTTCTTATCTTTTGCAGTTGATAGTATTGTATGTAGTACGAGGTCCAAACATGTATGGCTTGATCCAAGACTGTAAGTTCTTCCTCTTGACATGCCCGACCAATTTTAATCATGCACTATTATTATTTTTTCAGTGAGAAGGAAACTGGGAAGTTTTTTTCTTTGTTGGTGAAACAAGGGAACTGGAAAAGTTGCAGGGTGATCTAATAAGTCTCGTTATCATGTTTCAAAAATTTATATAAATAGAGAGCAAATGTTACAGTTTCAGAGACATCAATCTGAAAGAAGGATGACTACTCTAGAAATTTTTCTTTTTTCCTTGGGAAGTGTAACTTTTGTGTGGTGTTCAGAATTTAATCTTCTCTTCAGAAAGTAAAGAACATCAAAACATATCAGGGGATCAAATGAAAGTAAAAAAAACCAAGATGGCACATATTCACATAGGCTACAAGAAAACCAAACATAAATAGATTAAGGAAGGAAAAAAAAAAAAAAGCCTAGAAAGTGATCATGAAAGGCATGAACTCCCATGAGAAGCAATCTCTGAAGTCATCATCCTTTTCTTTACAGCCTACATTCGCGGTCATGCGAAGGCACTACTATTAATTACCCCCTACAAATTTACAGGAAAAAGGAAAATAACCTCTAGATGAAATCTTCTTCCACTTCTAATCTTAATCTTCTCCGATGCAAGCTTTCAACATGTTCGATCCTATTCACTCTCCAACAGCGATCGCCCGGCCTGCTCGCCCCAACGGCGACCTCGAGAGCTGCCTTGTGAGGTCCCGAAAGATGGGTCTCAACTCGAGAACCCGAGGCTGCAGCTGGTCCTTGATCTTCTCATCCTCTTGCATGATCCTCCTCACTTGGCTGTGGATTGGAACACGGTATCCCTTCCTCAAGCTCTCCTTCTCACCCCTCATGTTTTGCTCCATGTTCTCCATTCCAAGAGAGCCAAGAGAAAAGAATACTCTCATGCCAAGGCCACCTTCTCCCAATCTTCTCTGGGTCTCCTTTATATATGCTAAACAAAGGCCAAGGGAAGGAGGGGCATGATATTTGCATGTGAAGACCAGGCAGGAAGGGAAGTTGGGTGGGAAACATCTTTATACTTTGATCCGTTGGAGACGGCTACTTTTGAACCGTTGGGGAAAGGAATAGCGTGGCTCAACCATCTTTGATTAAACAAAGACCACATACTTTAATCTCTCATGCCTGATCAAATTATTTAATAAAATAATTAAATAAAAGAAAATGTTAGGCAAGTGAAATGAGTACAAATGCCCAAACTAGAGCTTGTGTGCACCCATGGAAAACTCATTTCGAAAAGAGCATATATATATATGATCATTGATCTCATAACTATTTAATGGATATAAAGAAAAATCCAATGCCAAGATCATTCAACTTTGATGCTTCATAAAAATTCTCCTTAGAAGGAGGTTTAAGATTTCCTTTCTTGCTCTTAGATGTCCAGGTTTGAGTAATTTTCGACTTGGACCTTTTAGTGGAGGAATTCAATCTGGGCTGAATTGGACCATGGATTCTTTGACATCTGGCTCCATGGGAGGGGTTATTGGGATAGGCAGTTTTGCTGGTCAATATATTGAACACTTCTTGGTTTTGCTCCAGGGGACAAATATGGCATTCAAACGCTGCGGCCGGTGTGCCAGATGACCAAACATTTGTCCTAATCCTCGGCAAGGAGAAAACGCTTCCGATTTGGGTGATATCATGAGATCTTTCATGACTATTAACTAGAAAAGGAGAGAGAATAAAGAGCACATGGTAGGGAAGTGATCAAGATGTCCATAGCAGGTAAAGTATAAGATGGAAGTAGTTAGCACAAAGTAAGATGAAGGATGGAAGCAAATAGTATGACAAAGACTTGATAAATTGGGTGGTCTTTCCTCCCCTTTGCATCAGAAAATGGGAAAAAAATAATTAAAACCTCTCAATCTTTTGAGTGGCTGCAACTTGTTTGATTATAATTTTTCCCAATACTCGTGTAACTTGATGAATACACTTTCATTTTAGCTTGTGAACTTCTATTATTATCTTCTTTCATGTAGAGACAAAATTGAAGGAGAAGTCGATACATTATACATCAGTTTTGCTAAATATGTGCTAGAAATATTTCTTATTGATGTGTCAAATGCTAATTGTTGCGGCCAAACCCTATGCGCCTATTGCTGGGAAAGGAAACACCTGCAAAAGAAGTCCGCACTGATCGAAATTATTTTTGGTGGAGACCCTCTAGTGCTTAAATTAGAGAGAAGGAATTTAGTCAAAACAGGAGAGTAGAAAATATAGCAGAGTCTTGCCTAAAAGTATCTTACTAATGCTCTTTGTTTACCTCTCTTTTATGGACAACCGATTAGTAACCATTTGTAATGATCAGGCATCACGGGTCTTGCTTATTCCAGCATGAAATGAGCAGTTGGTGCCTATAATATGATTGTGGGGTGGCCGTTATGCGCTTCTTGCACCGGCGGTTTCTAATTTTCTGACTATATATCGGTAATACTATTGAGTTAACTAATCATCGATGGTTCTGATATTTCGATTGACCAACGGTTGCACAATTATTGGAGTTGTCACAAGAAGGTTGGTTGAGAGTGCCCGACTGTCAGTCGGTTTACTGATTGATGGTTGTCTCTTCTATCGTTGACTATGAGGTGGACGTGTGAACCGATTGATAGTTGGTCAACTCGGCGGAGAATCGTCCGATCGATAGTCGATCAATCCAATGGTGAATTGTTCGATTGATAGTCAACCAGTCTGATGGTGGATCATTTAACCTTCTGTTTCTGACTTATAGTCGGCGAAATTGGCATCTATCATTTAGTTGGTGATTTTTGACTGAGAGTTGGAGTATAGATATTGAATCGGACGAAGCAAAATCAATAATCCTAACAGTTGCCCTCCACTCTCAAGTTCAAAGTGGAAGGGCATGTGACTCGTCACATGGGCCGACACTCTATATGATGAAAGTTCTTACGTGTCATTTTGAGCTTCGATTCGACGGCTACTTTATTGTTGAGCATTAATAATTATTTCATAAGTCGAAAATTTTTTGACCATTTTATCATTTCGATGATCGTGTAATCATCATTAGCACATTGAGCAGAAAAGATGATCTGACAGCGAGATAATCCGATTGATTTGATTTTGGAGCAATCGATTATTGCCATGCATTGAGTAATTATTGGATTCTGATTGTTCTAGTGGATAATGATAATGTGGCTTGATCTGGCGGTGGGTGCGTCGAAAGATCTGACTGATGGTCGGTTCAGATTCCACCACGTGTCAGAATCTGGATGATCTTAATTCGAATGAAATCATCCTGGCCATTGGCAACTCCTATGTATAGGGTTGCTTTCATTCTTTCAAAACTTCTTGTTGCGACCGAAAGTCCTTGTGGTGTCCAGAGCTCTGTTCCTTCTTTCTTGTTTTTGCAGTTTGTCTGGTTCTCTTCCCAT
This sequence comes from Cocos nucifera, assembly GCA_006176705.1. Lineage (NCBI taxonomy): Eukaryota > Viridiplantae > Streptophyta > Magnoliopsida > Arecales > Arecaceae > Cocos > Cocos nucifera. Next base: position 1,114,350 of record QRFJ01000270.1, read on the forward strand.
TTTTAGGTTTGACTTCTTCTTTCTTCTATTCTTCCTTGGAATCTTTCTTCACCATTAGTAATGGCTGATAGGGATAAATTAGGGGTAGGAGGAGGTAGAATTTTTTCTTTTGGTCCGGTAGTGGAGGTTTCTTTACTAATCGATTTTGCTGTTGATCATCTTCGGGAGCAGTATCGTATTACAGAGCAGTTTCGATTACTTGCACTTGATCTGAATGGTCGGGTGACTTCTCCACCTACAGGTTAGGTTGCTTTTTATGTAGAAAATCTTAAGCCAGATCTTTGTTTCTTAGTTTCAAAGTTCATTTGAAATATCCTAGACTACTATCGGATCTATCTGGCTCAACTTGGACTGAATTTCATTTGGCTTCTTATCTTATTCGTTTTATTGTGTCATTCCTATTAGATGTGTATCCTAGAAGCCAGATTGGCTAAATACTTGTAATACACTTCTAAGAATAATTTTATAATTTTGACTATAAATTAATAAAAAATTATTTTCTATCATAATATGTATTTAAAGTATCTGTGATACATCCTTTGAGTTAATAGTAATGACAATTCATATTTTTAAGAGTTAAAAATTTAAGACATAAATTTTTATAATTAACTCATAAATAGCTTCTGACCGTAGGATCATCATGAGGATGTGATCGATTCGGAAGGTTGGTGTGCGATCGCTTTCTTAGGATAGATATATCTTGAGTCTATGATGTAGAGACATCAGAGCGAGAGTATAGGTACTCATTAGAGAACGAGGGCATTGAACGTAACTACCTCGAGCAGTAATAAGGAAGTCTACCTTCTCGTCGATGACTAACTCAATGCTGTAGTGATTGTCTGATTCTCTAACCTGAGGTGCATTAGCAGTTTACCTTAAGGATATTATAGTTTGACTACACCATAACTCGATTTTCTAGTCATTCAGAATCCTGAGGTGTATGTTGGCTATAGCATGTTCATTGTAGAAATTAGATTGCACCAATAGAAAATCTATCTACCTCGATAGATGAGGAGCAGCCCTATGATAATCATGAGATTGAGTTCTTAAGCTCATGGCTATGGCAGAGTGAAGATGATAGAAAGAGTTTCTATTAGAGTTTCACATTGGACTCGAATCGAATGATTAATTCATATGATGGATATTAGGTTTGACAAGTTCAACTTAACCCTAATCTTGTCGAAGCTCAAGATAGAAGAACCCAATCAGATAGGTAGCTACATCGAGAGGTTTGCTTTCGATTCTGATGGATTGTCATCATATACTGCTAGGTATCATTGGTGGATTTTGAGAGCAATTAGAATAATTCAGATGATCGATCATTTTAATTGGATGAATCAAAAAAATTCTGATCCATCGAAAGATATTTCAATGATGTCGATAATAGAGATCGTGACATGTCTCATTACCACATGGAACTGAATCAAACTGGATCATATAAATAAGAGTTTGGATCTGGATGTCATCAATTGGACTAATCCAATTCAATTAATTTGGATTAAATCTAAGAAAATCGTGCTAGCACATGATTGAGCCTAACATTATTCTTTTATAATCATTTTGGTTCGTCTCGACTGAGCCAAATTTAGTTGGGCTCACTCAAAAATCTTATCTAAGTCTGACTGAAGCTTATCCAGATCAAAAAAGAATTATCTTAATTCATTAGATGAATTTAAGAGAATACCTATCAATTTCTGTCACCTGCTAATTTCTGTTTTTGGACATAGGTCAATAGTTGATCCTGAACACTTGGACATAAGGCCATGTGTCATGCGCCTACAGAAGAGCACTTGGGGCTCTTGTCCTCCTGCTAAAAAGGCAAGAGAGAGGATGCACGCCATCCTAGGTGTGCACCGCATATGGATAAGGGATGGAGTCCCATACAGATGAGACTCCAAGGTTTTGTTGATGGGTTTAAATACGTAGGTGCCAAATATTTTTTTTGTTTTATCCAGTCTTGGCACCACCTATATGAATTTTTAAGAGACTCTCATCTGATTGGATCAGATGACGTCATCCCATCAATCAGATTTAGATCTAATTAAATGAAGGCCTCTAATTGGTTGGAATGATGTGGCATTGCATGGCGCAGCAGGATCTATTTAAACCTTATCTGCGCCTAGGGTTAAGAAGTCTTACATAATTCCCATGCCCCAAGGCTGCATCTCTCTCTCCCTTTCACATCCCATGTAATCCTCTCTCTCCCCTCTCCATGTCCAAGGAGTTGGACACGGGTTCAAGTAACATCTAAGGAAGAAAGACGCCCAGATCAGGAAGAAGGCAGCACTGCTGAAAGAGATGACTACTGCTTCTTCAAAAAAAGTTTTGAAGAACTTCAAGATCAGATTCAAATTTGATTTTTGAAGAAAAAATTCAGATGGAGAAGACCTCAAGATCCTACCAGAGTGAATATTGGTAGAGGCTAGGTGCGTACGTGGCTTCTTCCAGAACCTCAGGATCAATCAGTATCATCACAGGATAATTTGATTATCCAAAAATAAGATATGAAATTAAATTAAATTTAATTTTATTTTTATTTTATAATATTAGATCTTTAGAATTAGATCTGAGATGTCTTAGATTTGATTAGGATCATAAAAATTTTTTTAAAAATATTTCTTTAGATCTAATCAGATCTGAACGATCCTGTACCGAAAAAATATGATTTTTCCTTCAATTGGTATTAGAGCTGCGTTTATCGTTCTTCAGATCTATTTTATATCTAATTTATTTTTATTTATGATCTACTTTAGATGTCACATTAGATGTGATTAGATCTAAAATTAAAAAATTAAAATTAGAATAATTTAGATCTATATTATATGAGATGCATGACTAGACTAGGTATAGAATAATTCTATATATAGTCTAGCATAATCATATTTTTAATTTAATTAAAAATAATTTTAGATCTATTTAATTTTTATTTTTTTAAAGTTATAATTATTATAACAAGATTTGAAAAATAAAAAATAGAGTTTTAATTTTTTAAATATGAGATGTGAAAGATGCATGCTTAGACTAGTTATAAAATAGTTCTATAAAATATCTAGAATAGTTTTATTTGATGTGATTAAATTTAAATTTTCTTTTTTAGATATTATATGTGATATATCAGATCTAAAAGCATACATATTTAATTTAGTTATGATATATGAGATGTATGCAAAACATATATTAGTTAGATCATTAATTGTATATACGATATATAATTTAGATCTAACTAGTTTTATAGTAGAAATTATATTTTTGATTAAGACGTTCTTCTTGACCGTCCGATCATAAGAATAAAGTAGAGTTTAAAGGCCCTCTCCTTCTATTCGATGGGATGTTCTTATGACGTATAGGGGTGCTGCGCATTCATCCTTGATAAAAAATTAAAATTTATTTTTCTGCAAAATCCTAGATCCTAAAATCTTAGAATTTTATTATATATTTTGTTCATGAATCTAAAATTTAATTAAAAATTTAGATTATAAAATTAATTAGATCTAAAAATTATGAATGTTCAAATTCTAAGATATATTCATAAAATTGGATTTGAGCTTGGGTAGCTCAATTAGGTCTAGCGGTTGATCAAACTGAATCAAGAGTTGGTTAGGTAGGATCAAAGAAAGCTTAGATTTGATCAGCCTAATAGAATTAAATCTGGGTCATGATCGAATCATATTAAGATGTGACTCAATAAAGTCAAGACCTAATTTGGCTCTACAGTTTGAGTCTAGATTGTAGGCTAACCCAATTGATTCTGATTCAATAATTTGGTATCTAAGGTAAGTCTGATAGATACGATCGACTAATTTTTAATTGAGAGCTACTCAATCTGAATGCATTCTTATCGAGTTAATGACATATCCCTTCTATCGATCTTACTTATCTAGCCATTTGTATTGATCTAGTTCTGATTTAAGGTGGCTAACAATTCAAGCCAACCCATGCCACTAGGTTAGTCATAATTATTATGACTAAGTCAAGTCAAGTTTAAAGAAATCTAAATTAAATCTTTCTAAAAAAATATTAAGTCTAAGATCTTTCACCATTATAGATATGCGGGCTCTACCCGACGTTGACTGTTCTCGATTGGATATAGTGGTTCAGTTGCACCAAAAAGATGTAAGCATGTCTATTAGGCATTGGATGCTATGGGTTGGAGGATGGGTTGGGCTTAATATTTTGGATATGGTAAGGGACCCAATCAAAAATCTAATTCATGCAAATGATGGATCTAACTTAACTAAGGAGTGGAGCAATATTTCGGGCATGGTGAGCTTCATGAATTAGAGATCAGGTTTGGGTGCACCATGATTAGAGAATCATTGGATAAGAGTTGTCCACTCATCGATTGATCCATCATCAATAACTATTAGATGAGGTGGTGAGCTAGTTGGTAGGACCGCACCATCCACTAGAAATCAATAATCATGAAGATTTTTGCATCTTTGCCAAGAAAGTATAGGGATCCGAGTAAATAGTGAAAGTCTAATTTATTTAAAAATAAAATTTCTAAATAAATTGATTAAGTCTAATTGTAAAATCAAACTAGAAATTTTAACTCTCTATAGGAAGATGTCTGCGTCCAACCCACTAGCCCATATCCTAGACACCCATAGACTGACCAGATCCAACTATAATGATTGGATCCAAAACTTTAAAATTATTTTAAATTTTGAAAAGTTGACTCATGTATTGGAACAGGATCCTCCCATCTTATCAATCCGTCCATCCACTGATTCGAGAGTATCTCTCGAGAAGTGGATGGATGAAGATAACAAAGCCAGATATTACATGTTTGACTCGATGTTTGATGAGCTCCAGCATTAATATGAAGATATTAAGACTAGTCATCAAATGTTGGCTCACTTATAAGAGTTGCTTGGTGTACAGAGTTGCGCAGCCAAATATAAAGTTATTAAGAGACTGTTTAAGACTCAGATGCGTGATGGACAATCGGTCCAAGATCATTATCTGATGATGATTAAGGACTTAGAAGAGCTTAAGAAGCTCGGTGTCAAGTTAGATTAGGATTTGCAGATTGATATAATTCTATAGTCCTTGACTGATGCGTATGGACAGTTCATCATGAACTACCATATGCATAAACTTTAGAATATCTTGACTGAACTCATGAACATTCTGGTTACTGTTGAGCTTTCTATGAAAGATTCTAAAGGCTCAATATTTGCTATGGAGCAGATTTCTTTCAAGAAAAAAGTCTTTTGAAAAGAAGAAGAAGTCCATGAAGAAGCAGAAGGTAGATGGTGGAAAAAAGAAGAAGGCGGAGTCGAAGAAGAAGGCCGACGAGGAAAAATATTTCCATTGCAATACTGACGGCTTTTGAAAGTGGAACTATCCTTTATACCTGATCAACCTAAAGAACAAGAAGGAGGTAGGTCCTTCTGGAGGTATGCTCGTTATAGAATCTAATCTTATAGTTTCTTCTACAACTAGTTGGATGCTTGACTCTAGTTCTAGTGCTCAGTTGTGCACTTCTATGCAGAATTTTGAGGATAGCAGGAGGTTGAGGGATGGTGAGATGATCCTATGCATTGAGAATGGAGCAAGAGTTTTTGTTGTGGTCGTGGGAATCTATTCTCTATGATTACCATCAGGATTAGATTTATTTCTTAGAGACTATTTTTATATGCCGACAGCAAGCAGAAATTTGATTTCTATTTCATATTTAGCATAAGAAGGCTATGTAGTTAGTTTTCTTAAGGACCATTGTAATATTCTTTATGAAAGAAATAAAATTATAATTGATTTCCATATAAATGGTATCTATCAGTTATATATTGATGTTTCTATTTTTAATATCGAGCAAAACGTGAATGCCATAGGATCAAAGCGACCTAAGAATAGTCTAAATGATAGATATCTTTGGCACCTTAGGCTTGGTCATATAGCTGAAGACAGAATTAACAAATTAAAAAAATATAGGCTATTGAGTTCATTAACTTCTGAGTCATATTGGATTCGTGAATCATTCCTTCGTAGCAAAATGACCAAGCTCCCTTTTATAGGACATGGGGGCCACAGACCTACTTGCCCTAGTACATACTAATGTATGTGGCCCATTTGATGTGCCGATCAGGAGCAATTATATCTACTTCATCATCCTTATCGATGATTTATCTCGGTATGGATATGTGTATTTGATGCCACATAAGTCTGAAGCTTTTGAAGAGCTCAAAAAATTCAAACTTGAAGTAGAAAAGCAAACAAAAAAATTCATTAAGATTCTTCGATCAGATCGAGAAGACAATTATCTTAGCCAAAAAATTTTAGACTATCTTAAAGATAATGGCATAGTCTCTCAATGGACTCCACCTGAAACATCTCAACTCAATGGAATTTCAGAATGGAGAAATCGGATCCTATTTAGATATGGTCCGATCTATGATGAGTTTCACGAACCTTTCTGAGTTTCTTTGGAGACATAGTCTGATGACTGCTATATATTTACTGATTAGGATTTCTTATAAGACCGTTCCTACAACACTGTATGAGATATGGCATGGTAAGAAATCAAGTCTGAGTCATCTCAGAATTTGAAATTATCCGACCCATGTCAAGAGATAGGTGGACAAATTAGAGTCTCGATCCTTTAGAGCTAGGTTTATTTGATATCCTAAAGAGTCATTAGGATATTATTTCTATCTTCCGAAAGATCACAATGTTATTGTGAGTCGACACGCCATCTTTCTTAAAAAATAGTTTATTCAAGATAGTGGCATTAGAAGATAGATTAGACTTGAGGAGAAAGTCTTCGATGAGAAATGAGCTAAGGAACCTATGGAATCCAATCAGATTGAGTCAATCCAGACACTACCTTCTCCACCTCATAGATCAAGTAAAATTTTTCATCCTCCTGAAAGGTACTTAGGTACTATATCCGAAGACGTAGAGAAAATGTTCCTCATAGAAAATGGGGTTTATGGTGATGATCCCAAAACTTATGATGAGATGATATCAGATATCGACTCTGAGAAATGGTTAGAGGCAATGAAGTCAGAGATTGACTCAATGCATTCGAACCAAGTCTGGACCTTGATAGATCCACCTGAAGGTATAGTATCTATTGGGTGTAAGTGGATCTTCAAGAGAATGATAGGTACCGATGGAAATGTAGAGACATTCAAAGCAAAGCTCGTAGCGAAAGGATATAAGTAGCATGAAGATATTGACTATCAGGATACTTTTTCGCCAGTAGCTATACTCAAATCAATCCATACATTGCTTGTTGTTGTAGCCTATTTTGATTATGAAATATGGTAGATGGACATGAAAATAGTATTCTTAAATAGATATCTTGAGAAAGATATCTATATGAAACAGTCGCTAGGTTTCACATCCAATGATAATGATCACAAGGTATGTAAGCTTCAAAGGTCCATATATGGACTTAAGCAAGCATCTCAAAGCTGGAATGCTCGTTTCAATGATATAATCAAATCATTTGAATTCATCAAGAATGAGGAGCCCTATATTTTCAAAAGATCAGCGGGAGTGCTGTTGTCTTTTTTATACTATACGTGGATGACATCCTCCTAATTAAAAATAATATTTTTATGTTGACTACAGTCAAAATGTGGTTGTCTAGGAAGTTCTCTATGAAAGATCTAGGAGAGGCATCATTTATTTTAAAAATTATAGTCTATAAGAAAAGACTGAATAGGATGCTGGGTCTCTCACAAAAAATATATATAGAGGAGGTGTTGAAAAAGTTTAGCATGGAAAACTCCAAGAGAGGATTAGTACCATTCAGACATGGCATTCATTTCTCCAAGAAGATGTGCCCTAGCGTATCTGAGAAGATTGAACGCATGAGCAAGATCCCTTATGCTTCAGCAATAGGGAGCCTCATGTATGCCATGCTATGTACACGATCTGATATTGCCCATGCTATTAGTGTCACGAGCAGGTATCAGTCAAATTTAGACGAAGAGCACCGAACTTCTGTGAAATGTATTCTTAAATACTTGAGAAGGACTGAGGATATATTTTTAGTCTTTGGTAATGGAGAACTCCAGATCCAGGGTATACAGACTCAAATTTTATGTCCGACATAGATGATCGAAAGTCGACTTTGAAAGTCTGTGTATTTGTAATGGTGAGCTATCAGTTGGAAGAGTTTCAAGCAGACGGTGATAGCAGACTTCACCATGGAAGCAAAGTACATCACTATATCGGTGGCTGCAAAGGAGGCATTCTAGTACAAGAAGTTCACCGCAGAGCTTAGAGTGATGCTATCAGATGTCGTCCCTCTGTACTGCGACAATAATGGCACCATAGCCCTAGTTAAGAAGTCGAGGTCTCACTAGAAATTCAAGCACATCGAGCGGCGATACCACCTCATCCGCGATTATCTCAAGAAGAGATACATCGAGGTCAAGAGAGTCAACACTGCATACAATGCGGCTGATCTGTTGATAAAACCATTGAGCCAGCAGAAGATTGAAGTCCATCTTGAGCAGATGGAACTTAGATTTATAGCAATTGATTTTAGATCAAGTGGGAGTTTGTTAGATGTGTGCCCTAGAAACCAGATTGGCTAAACACTTGTAATACACTTCTAAGATCAATTTTATAATTTTAACTATAAATTAATAAAAAAATTATTTTCTATCATAGTGTGTATTCAAAGTTTCTGTGATACATCATTTGAGTTAATGGTAATGATAATTCATATTTTCAAGAGTTAAAAATTTGAGACATAAATTTTCATAATTAACTCATAAATAGCTCCTGACCGTAGGATCATCATGAGGATGGTGATCGATTCAGAAGGTTGGTGTATGATTGCTTTCTTAGGATAGATGTATCTTGAGTCTATGGTGTGATGACATCGGAGCAAGAGTACAGATACTCATTAGAGAATAAGGGCATTGAGCATGACCACCTCGAGCAGTAATATGGAAGTCTACCTTCTTATCGATGACTAGCTCGATGCTGTAGTGGTGTGTCTAGTTCTTTAATCTGAGGTGCATCAACAGTTCACCTTGAGGGTATTATAGTTTGACTACACCATAACTCGATCTTCTAGCCATTCAAAATTCTGAGGTGTATGTTGGTTATAGCATATTCATTATCGAAATTGGATTGCACCAATAGAAAATCTATCTACCTCAGTAGATGAGGAGCAGCCCTATAATAATCATGAGATTGAGTCCTTAAGCCCATGGCCATGGCAGAGTGAAGATGATAGAAAGAGTTTCTATTAGTGTTTCATATTGAATTCGAATCCAATGATTAATTCATATGATGGATATTGGGTTTGACGAGTTCAACTTAATCTTAATCCTATCGGAGCTCAGGATAGAAGAATTCAATCACATAGATAGCTGCATCGAGAGGATCACTTTCGATTCTAATGGGTTGCCATCATATACTGCTAGGTGTCATTGGAAGATTTTGAAAGCAATTAGAATGATTTAGATGATCGATCATTCTAATTGGAAGAATCAAAAAAGTTTTGATCCATCGAAAGATGTTTCGATGATGTCGATGATAGAGATCGCGACATATCTCATTACCATATGAAACTGAATCTAACTAGATCACAAAAATAAAAGTTTGGATTTAGATATCATCAATTGGACTAATCCAGTTCAATTGATTTGGATTAGATCTAATTAGGTTCAAGAAAATCATGCTAGCATACGATTGAGCCTAACATTCTCCTTTTGTAATTATTTTGGTTCGTCTCAACTGAGCCAAATTTATCTGGGCTCACTCAAAAATCTTATCTTAGTTTGACTAAAGCTTATTCAGATCAGAAAATAATTATCTTAATTTATTAGATAAATTTAAGACAACACCTGCCAATTTCTATCACCTGTTAATTCTTGTTTTTGGACATAGGTCAATGGTTGACCCTGGACACTTGGACATAGGGCCATGTGTCATGCACCTATAGGAGAGCACATGGGCTCTTGTCCTCCTGCTAAAAGAGGCAAGAGAGAGGATGCATGCCATCCTAGGCGTGCGCCCCATATGGATAAGGGATGTAGTCCCATACAGATGGGACTTCAAGATTTTCTTGATGGATTTAAATACCTAGGTGCCAAAGATTTTTTTTGTTTTATCCAGTCTTGATGCCATCTATATGAATTTTTAAGAGATTCTCATCTGATTGGATCAGATGACATCATCCTATCAATCAAATTTAGATCTGATTGAATGAAGGCCTTTGATTGGTCGGAATGATGTGGCACTACATGGCGCAGCTGGGTCTATTCAAACCCTATCTGTGCCTAGGGTTAAGAAGTCTTGCACAATTCCCATGCCCGAAGGCTGCATCTCTCTCTTTTCCATGCCCCATCTAATCCTCTCTCTCCCCTCTCCACTTCCTAGGAGTTGGGCATGGGTTCAAGTAACATCCAAGAAAGAAAGATGCCCAGATCAGGAAGAAGGCAGCACTGCTAAAAGAGATGACTACTGCTTCTTCAAAAAAAGTTTTGAAAAACTTTAAGATCAAATCTAGATTTGATTTTTGAAGAAAAGATTTAGAAGGAGAAGACCTCCAGATTCTGTCTGAGTGGACATCGGTAGAGGCCAGGCACGTGCATGGCTCCTTACAGAACCTTAGGATCAATCAGTATCATTATAGGATAATCTGATTACCCAAAAATAAGATATGAAATTAAATTAGATTTAATTTTATTTTTATGTTATAATATTAGATCTTTAGGATCAGATTTTAGACATCTCAGATCTGATTAGGATCATAAAATTTTTTTTTGAAATATTCCTTCAGATCCAATCAGATCTAAATGATCTTGTACCAAAAAAATAGAATTTTTTCTTTAGCTGGTATCAGAACTGCGTTTATAGTTCTTCAGATTTATTTTAGATTTGATTTATTTTTATTTATGATCTGATATTAAATAATTTTAGATATCACATCAGTTGTGATTAGATCTGAAATCAAAAATTAAAATTAGAATGATTTAGATCTACAATATTTGAGATGCATGACTAGACTAGGTATAGAATAGTTCTATGTACAGTTTAGCATCATCATATTTTTAATTTAATTAAAAATAATTTTAAATTAATTTAATTTTTATTTTTTTGAAGTTATAATTATTATAACAAAATATAAAAAATAGAAAATAGAGTTTTAATTTTTTTTCATATAAGATATGAAAGATGCATGCTTAAACTAGTTATAGAATAGTTCTATAAAATATTTAGAATAATTTTATTTAATATGATCAAATTTAAATTCTCTTTTTTAAATATTATATGTGATATATCAGATCTGAAAGCATACATATTTAATTTAGTTATGATACATAAAATGTATGCAAAATATATATAAGTTAGATCATTAATTGTATAAGCGATATATGATTTAGATCTAACTAATTTTATAGTAGAAATTATATTTTTGATTAAGGCACTGTCTTTGACCGTTCGATCATAATAATAAAGTAGGATTTAAAGGCACTCTTTTTTCATTCGATGGGATTTTCTTATGACGTGTAGGGGTGCTGTGCATTCGTCCTTAATCAAAAATCAAAACTTATTTTTTTGCAAAATTCTAGATCCTGAAATCCTAAAATTTTGTTGCATGTTTTGTTCATGAATCCAAAATTTAATTAAAAATTAAGATTATAGAATTAATTAGATCTAAAAATTATGAATTTTTAGATCTAAGATATATTCATAAAATTGGGTTTGAGCTTGGGTAGCTCAATTAGGTCTTACGATTGATCAAACCGAATCAAAAGTTGGTTAGGTGGGATCAAAGAAAGCTTAGATTTGACCATCCTAATAGGATTAAGTCTAGGTCAAGATTGAATTACATTGAGATGTGACTTAATCAAGTCAAGACCTAATTTGGCTCCATAGTTCGAGCTTGGATTATAGGCTAATCCAATTGATTCTGATTCGATAATTTGGTATCTAAGATAAGTCTGACAGATATGACTAACTAGTTTTTAATTGGGAGCTACTCGACTTGAATGCATTCTTGTCAAGTTAATGGCATATCCTTTCTTTCGATCTCACTTATCTGGCCACTTGAACAGAGTCGCACAGCCAAATATCAAGTCACTAAGAGACTGTTTAAGGCTAAGATGCATGATGGACAATCGATCCAAGATTATTATCTGATGATGATCAAGAACTTAGAAGAGCTTAAGAAGCTCGATGTCAAGTTAGATTAGAATCTGTAGATTAATATAATTCTATGGTCCTTGACTGATGCGTATGGATAATTCATCATGAACTACTATATGCATAAACTTTAGAATATCTTGGTAGAACTCATGAACATGCTGGTTACTGCTGAGCTTTCTATGAAAGATTCTAATAGTTTAATACTTACTATGGAGCATACTTCTTTCAAGAGAAAATCTTTTGAAAAAAAGTAGAAGTCCGTGAAGAAGCAGAAAGTGGATGGTGGGAAGAAGAAGAAGGCAAAGCCTAAGAAAAAGGCCAACGAGAAAAAATATTTTCATTACAATACTGACGGCCATTGAAAGTGAAACTATTCTTTATACCTAACTAGCCTGAAGAATAAGAAGAAGGCAGATCCTTTTGGAGGTATGCTCATTATAGAAACTAATATTATGATTTCTTCTACATCTAGTTGGATGCTTGACTTTGGTTCTAGTGCTCATTTATGCACTTCTATGTCGGATCTTGAGGATAGCAGGAGGTTGAGGGATGGTGAGATGATCCTATGCATTGAGAATGGAGCAAGAGTTGCTACTGTGACCATAAAAACCTACCCTCTGTGATTACCATCAGAATTAGATTTAGTTCTTAGGAACTATTTTTATGTGCCTGCAGTAAGTAGAAATTTGATTTCTATTTCATGTTTAGCATAAGAAGACTATGTAATTAATTTTCTTAAGGATCATTGTAATATTCTTTATGAAAGAAATAAAATTGTAAGTGGTTTTCTTATAAATGATCTCTATCAGTTACATATTGATATTTTTATTTTTAATATCGAGCAAAACGTGAATGCCATGGGATCAAAGTGACCTAAGAATAGTCTAAATGATAGGTATCTTTGGAACCTTAGGCTAGGTCATATAGCTGAAGACAGGATTAACAAATTGAAAAAATCTAGGCTATTAAGTTCGTTGACTTTTGAATAATATCCGATTTATGAATCATGCCTTCATGGCAAAATGACCAAGCTCCATTTTGTAGGACATGGGGAAAGGGCCACAAACCTGCTTGTCCTAGTACATACTGATGTATGTGGTCCATTTGATATGTCGATTAGGGGCAATTATGTCTACTTCATCACCCTTATCGTTAATTTATCTCGATACAGGTATGTGTATTTGATTGGACACAAGTCTGAAGCTTTTGAAAAGTTCAAAAAATTCAAACTCGAAGTAGAAAAGCAAATAGAAAAATTCATTAAGATTCTTCGATCAGATCGAGGAGACGAATACCTTAGCCAAAAATTTCTAGACTATCTTAAAGATAATGGCATAATCTTTTAATGGACTTCATCTGAAATGTCTCAACTCAACGAAATTTCAAAATAGAGTAATTGGATCCTATTAGATATGGTCCGATCCATGATGAGTTTCACGGACCTTCCTGAGTTTTTTTCAGGATATAGTCTGATGACTGCTATATATTTACTGAATAGAATTTTCTCTAGGACCATTCCTACCACACTGTATAAGATATGGCATAGTAATAAATCAAGTCTGAGTCATCTCAGAATTTGGGATTGTTCGGCCCATGTCAAGAGATAACAGGCGGATAAATTAGAATCTAGGTCCTTTAGAGCTTAGTTTATTGGATATCCTAAAGAGTCATTAAGATATTATTTCTATCTCCTGAAAGATTATAATGTGATTGTTAGTCGACATGCCATCTTTCTTGAAAAATAGTTTATTCAAGATGGTGGCATCGGAAGATAGATTAGACTCGAGGAGAAAGTTTTCAATGAGAAACGAGCTAAGAAACCTATGGAACCTAATTAGATTGAGCCAACCTAGATACTACCTCCTCCACCTCGTAGATCAAGTAGAATTTCTCATCCTCTTAAAAGGTACTTAGGTACTATATCAGAACACGTAGAGAAAATGTTCCTCATAGAAAATGAGGTTCATGATGATAATCTCAAAACTTATGACGAGACGATATCAGATATCGACTTAGAGAAATGGTTAGAGGTAATGAAGTTAGAGATTGACTCAATACGTTCAAACTAAGTCTGGACCTTGGTAGATCCACCTAAAGGTATAGTACTTATTGGGTATAAATGGATCTTCAAGAGAAAGATAGATGTCGATGGAAATGTAGAGACATTCAAAGCAAGGCTTGTAGCGAAAGAGTATAGTCAGCACGAAGGCATTGACTATCAGAATACTTTTTTGCCAGTAGCCATGCTCAAATCTATCCACATATTGCTTGCTGTTGCAGCCTATTTTGATTATAAAATATGAGAATTGGACATAAAAATAACATTCTTAAATGGTTATCTTGAGAAAGATATCTATAAGGAATAGCCGCTAGGTTTCACATCTAGTAATAATGATCACAAGATATGCAAGGTGCAAAGGTCCATATATGGACTTAAGCAAGCATCTCGGAGCTGGAATGCTCATTTTAATATTGTAATCAAATCATTTGGATTCATCAAGAATGAGGAGGAGCCCTATATTTTCAAAAAGATCAGTGGGAGCGCTGTTGTCTTTGACCTACTATACGTGGATGACATCCTCTTAATTGAGAATAATATTTTCATATTGACTACAGTCAAAATATGGTTGTCTAAGGAGTTCTCTATGAAAGATTGAGGTGAGGCATCCTTTATTTTAGGAATTAAGGTCTATAGGGATAGATCGAATAGGATGCTGGGTCTCTCACAGAAAATGTACATAAAGGAGGTGCTAAAAGGTTTAGCCTGAAAAACTCCATGAGATGATTAGTATCCTTCAGACATGGCATTCATCTCTCCAAGAAGATGTGCCCTTGCATACATGAGGTGATTGAATGCATGAGTAAGATTTCTTATGCTTCAGCAATAGGGAGCCTCATGTATGCCATGCTATGTACACGACCTGATATTATCCATGCTGTGAGTGTCACAAGCAGGTATCAATAAAATCCAGACGAAGAGCACTGGACTGTGAAATGTATCCTTAAGTACTAGAGAAGGACTAAGGATATGTTTCTAGTCTTTGATAATGGAGAACTTCAGGTCTAGGGGTATACAGACTTGGATTTTATATCCAACATAGATGATCAAAAGTTAACTTTTGAAAGTCTGTTTATTTATAATGGTGAAGCTATCAGTTGGAAGAGTTTCAAGAGACGATGATAGCAGACTCCACCATGAAAGCAGAGTACATCGCTGCATTGGAGGTTGCAAAGGAGGTGTTCTGGTATAAGAAGTTCGTCGTAGAGCTTGAAGTGATGTCATGAAATATCGTCCCTCCATACTGTGATAACAATGGCACCATAGCCTTAGCTAAGAAGTCGAGGTCTCACTAGAAATCCAAGCACATCGATCGACGATACCACCTCATCCGTAATTACCTCGAGAAGAGATACGTCGAGGTCAAGAAAGTCAACACTGCAGACAATGCGACTGACCCATTAATAAAGCCATTAAGCCCACAGAAGATCAAAGCCCATCTTGAGAAGATGAGTTTAGATTTGTAGCCAATTGACTTTAGATTAAGTGGAAGTTTGTTAGATGTGTGCCCTAAAAGTTAGATTGGCTAAACACTTGTGATACACTTCTAAGGATAATTTTATAATTTTGACTATAAAATTAATAAAAAAATTATTTTCTATTACAGTGTGTATTTAAAGTATCTGTGATACATCCTTTGAGTTAATGGTAACGAAAATTGATATTTTCAAGAGTTAAAAATTTGAAACATGAATTTTTATAATTAACTCATAAATAGCTTCCGACCGTAGGATCATCACGAGGATGGTGATCGATCTGAAATGTTAGTGTATGATCACTTTATTAGGATAGATATATCTTGAATCTACGGTATAGAGATACCGAAGTGAGAGTATAGATACTCGTTAGAGAATGAGGGCACTGAGCATGACCACCTCGAACAATAATATGGAAGTCTACCTTCTCTTTGATGACTAACTCGATGCTGCAGTGGTGTGTTTAATTTTTTTAGTTGAGGTGCATCGGCGGTTCATCTTGAGGGTGTTATAGTTTGATTACATCATAACTCGATCTTCTAGCCATTTGAAATCCTGAGGTGTATGTTGGCTATAACATATTTATTGTAGAAATTGGATTGCACCAATAGAAAATCTATCTACCTCGATAGATGAGAGCAGCCCTATGATAATCATGAGATTGAGTCTTTAAGTTCATGGCAATGGTAGAGTGAAGATAATAGAAAGAGTTTCTATTAGAGTTTCACATTAGACTCGAATCGAATGATTAATTTATATGACGGATATTAGGTTTGATGAGTTCATCTTAACCCTAATCCTATCAGAGGTCAAGATAGAAGAACCCAATCACACAGGTAGGTGCACCAAAAGATTTACTTTTGATTCTGATGGGTTGCCACCATATACTGCTATGTATCACTGGTGAATTTTGAGAGCAATTAGAATGATTTAGATGATCGATCATTCTAATTAGATGAACCAAAAAAGTTCTGATCCATCAAAAGATATTTTGATGATGTCGATGATAGAGATCGCGACATGTCTTATGATCATACAGAATTGAATCTAACTGGATCACATAAATAAGAGTTTGGATCTAGATATCATCAATTAGACTAATCCAATTTAATTAATTTAGATTAGATCTAATTAGGTTCAAGAAAATCATGCTAGCACATGATTGAGCCTAACATTCTCTTTTTGTAATCATGTTAGTTCGTCTCGGCTGAGCCAAATTTATTTGGACTCACTCAAAAATCTTATCTTAGCTAACTGGAGCTTGTCCAGATTAAAAAAGGATTATCTTAATTCATTATATAGATTTAAGATAATATCTGTCAATTCATGTCATTTGCTAATTCCTATTTTTGGACATAGGTCAATAGTTGACCCTGGACACTTGGATCAATCAATATCATCACAGGATAATCTGATTATCCAAAAATAAGGTATGAAATTAAATTAGATTTAATTTTTTTTTTATTTTATAATGTCAGATCTTTAGGATCAGATTTGAGATATCTCAGATCTGATTAAGATCATAGAATTTTTTTTTGAAATATTCCTTCAGATTCAATCAGATCTAAACGATCCTATGCCGAAAAAATAGAATTCTTTCTTCAACTGGTATCAGAGCTGCATTTACAGTTCTTTAGATCTATTTTAGATCTAATTTATTTTTATTTATAATCTAATATTAAATAATTTTAGATATCACATCAGATGTGATTAGATCTAAAATCAGAAAATTAAAATTAGAATGATTTAGATCTATAATGTATGAGATGCATGACTAGACTAGGTATAGAATAGTTTTATGTATAGTCTAGCATAATCATATTTTTAATTTAATTAAAAATAATTTTATATCTATTTAATTTTTATTTTTTTAAAATTATAATTATTATAACAAGATCTGGAAAATAAAAAATAAAGTTTTAATTTTTTTTCATATGAGATATGAAAGATGCATGCTTAGACTAGTTATAGAATAGTTCTATAAAATATCTAGAATAGTTTTATTTGATGTGATCAAATTTAAATTTTTTCTAAAAATTTTATATGATATATTAGATCTGAAAGCATGCATGTTTAATTTAGTTATGATATATGAGATATATGCAAAACATATATAAGTTAGATCATTAATTATAAATATGATATATGATTTAGATCTAATTAGTTTTATAGTAAAAATTATATTTTTGATTAAGATATTCTCCTTGGCCATCCGGTCATAAGAACAAAGTAGAGTTTAAAGGCCCTCTCCTCCCATTTGATTGGGTGTTCTTATGACGTGTAGGGGTCTTGCGCGTTCGTCCTTAATCAAAAATTAAAACTTATTTTTTTGTAAAATTTTAGATCCTAAAATCCTAAGATTTTATTACATATTTTGTTCATGAATTTAAAATTTAATTAAAAATTAAGATTATAAAATTAATTAGGTCTAAAAATTATGAATTTTTAGATCTAAGATATATTCATAAAATTGCGTTCGAGCTTGGGTAGCTCAATTAGGCCTAGCAATTGATCAAACCAAATCAAAAGTTGGTTAGGTGGGATCAAAGAAATCTTAGATTTGATAAGCCTAATAGGATCAAGTCTGGGTCAAGATCGAATTACATTGAGATGTGACTCAATCAAGTCAAGACCAAATTTGGCTCTACACTTCGAGCCTGAATTATAGGTTAATCCAATTGGTTCTGATTCGATAATTTAGTGTCTAAGATAAGTGTAGCAGATATGATCGACTAATTTTTAATTGGGAGCTACTTGATCTGAATGTGTTCTTGTTGAGTTAATGGCATATCCCTTCCATCAGTCTCATTTATCTAGCCATTTGTATCGACCCAATTCTGATTTAAGGTGGCTAACAATCCGAGCCAACCCATGCCACTAAGTTAGTTATAATTGTTATGATTAAGTCAAGTCAAGTTTAAAGATATCTAAATTAAATTTTTCTAAAAAAATATTAAGTCTAAGTTCTTCCACCATTGTAGATATGTAGGCCCTTTCTAGGATTGATTATTCTCGGTTGGATATAGTGATTTAGTTGCATCAAAAAAATGCAGCCATGTCTATTTAGCATTGGATGCTATGGGTTGGAGGATGGATTGATCTCAATATCTTGGATATGGTGAGGAATCCAATCAGAAATTTAATTCGTACAAATGGTTGGTCTGACTTAACTAAGAAGTGGAGCAATATTTTAGATACGATGAGCTTCATGAATTAGAGATCAGATTTGGGTACACTATAATTAGAGAATCATTAGACAAGAGTTGTCCTCTCATCGATTGATCCAACATCAATAACTATTAGATGAGATGGTGAGCTAGTTGGTAGGACCGCACCACCCACTAGAAATCAATAATCATGAAGATTTTTGCATCTTTGCCAAGAGATTGTAGGGATCCGAGTAAATAGTGGAAGCTTAATTTACTTGAAAATAAAACTCCTAAATAAATTAATTAAATCTAATTATAAAATCTAACTAGAAACTTTGACTCTCTATAGAAAAATATCTGCGTCGAGCCCACTAGCCCATATCCTAGACACCCATAGACTGATTGGATCCAACTATAAGGATTGACTCCAAAACTTCAAAATTATTTTGGATTTTGAGAAGTTGACTCATGTGTTGGAACAGGATCCTCTCATCTTACCAGCCCATCCATCCATTGATCAGAGAGCATCTCTCGAGAAGTAGATGGATGAAGATAACAAAGCTAGGTATTACATATTGGGCTCGATGTCTGATAAGCTCGAGCACTAATATGAAGACATTAAGACTAGCCACCAAATGTTGGCTCACCTGTAAGAGTTATTTGGTGAACAGAGTCGCGCAGCCAAATATCAAGTCACTAAGAGATTGTTTAAGGCTCAAATGCGTGATGGACAGTCGATCCAAGATTATTGTCTGATGATGATCAAGGACTTAGAAGAGCTTAAGAAGCTCGGTGTCAAGTTAGATTAGGATCTATAAATTGATATAATTCTACAGTCCTTGACTGATGCGTATGGATAGTTCATTATAAACTACCATATGCATAAACTTTAGAATATCTTAGCTGAACTCATGAACATGTTGGTTATTGCTGAGCTTTCTATGAAAGGTTCTAAAGGCTCAGTACTTACTGTGGAGCGGACTTTTCTCAATAGAAAGTCTTTTGGAAAGAAGAAATCCATGAAGAAGTAGAAGATGGATGGTGGAAAGAAGAAGGTAGAATCGAAAAAGAAGACCAATGAGGAAAAATATTTTTATTGCAATACTGACGACCATTGGAAGTGGAACTATCCTTTGTACTTGACCAGCATGAAGAACATGGAGGCAGGTCCTTCTGGAGGTATGCTTGTTATAGAATCTAATCTTACGATTTTTTTCACATTCAGTTGGATGTTTAACTCTGATTCTAGTACTCACTTGTGCACTTCTATGCAGGATCTTGAGGATAGCAGGAGGCTGAGGGATGGTGGGATAATCCTATGCATCAGGAATGGAGCAAGAGTTGTTGCTGCAGCTGTTGGAACCTATCTTCTGTGATTACCATCAGGATTAGATTTAGTTCTTAAAGACTATTTTTTTGTATCTGTAGTAAGTAGGAATTTAATTTTTATTTCATGTTTAGCACAAAAAGGCTATGTAATTAGTTTTCTTAAGAACCATTATAATATTCTTTATGAAAGAAATAAAATTGTAAGTGATTTTCTTATAAATGATCTCTATCAGTTACATATTGATATTTGTATTTTTAATATCAAGTAAAATATGAATGCCATAGGATCAAAGCGACCTAAGGATAGTCTATATGATAGATATCTTTGGCACCTTAGGCTAGGTCATATAGTTGAAGATAGGATTAACAAATTGAAAAAATTCGAACTATTGAGTCTGTTGACTTTTAAGTCATATCCGATTTGTGAATCATGCCTTCCTGACAAAATGACCAAGCTTTCTTTTGTAGGACATAGAGAAAGAGCTACAGGCTTGCTTGTCCTAGTACATACTGATGTATGTGGCCCATTAGATGTACTGGTCAGGGTCAATTATGTCTACTTCATCACCCTTATTGATGATTTATCTCGGTACGGGTATGTATGTTTTATGTGACATAAGTCTGAAGCTTTTGAAAAGTTTAAAAAATTCAGACTTGAAGTAAAAAAGCAAATAAAAAAATTTATTAAGGTTCTTCGATCAGATCGAGAAGGCGAATACCTTGATTGGAAATTTTTAGACTATCTTAAAGATAATAGCATAATCTCTCAATGAATTTCACCTGGAATGTCTCAATTCAACGAGATTTTAGAATGTAGAAATCAAATCCTATTAGATATGGTTCGATCCATGATGAGTTTCACGAATCTTCTTGAGTTTCTTTTGAGACATAGTCTGATGACTGCTATATATTTATTGAATAGGGTTCCCTCTAAGATCATTCCTATCACAACGTATGAGATATGATATCATAAAAAATAGAGTCATCTCAGAATTTAGGATTGTCCGGCCCATGTTAAGAGATAACAGATGGATAAATTAGAGTCTAGGTCCTTTAGAGCTCGATTTATTGGATATCCTAAAGAGTCATTAGGATATTATTTCTATCTTTCAGAAGATCATAATGTGATTATGAGTTGACACGTTATCTTTCTTGAAAAATAGCTTATTCAAGATGGTGGCATCGAAAGATAGATTAAACTTGAGGAAAAAGCTTTTGATGAGAAACGAGCTAAGGAACCTATGGAACCCAATCATATTGAGCCAACCCAGACAGTACTTCCTCCACCTCATAGATCAAGTAGAATTTTTTGTCCTTCTGAAAGGTACTTAGGTACTATATCAAAAGATGTAGAAAAAATGTTCCTCATAGAAAATGAGATTCATGGTGGTGATCCCAAAACTTATGATGAGACGATATCAAATATCGACTTCAAAAAATAGTTAAAGGCAATGAAGTCAGAGATTGACTCAATATATTCGAACTAAGTCTGAACCTTGGTAGATCCACCTGAAGGTATAGAATCTATTGGGTGTAAATGAATCTTCAAGAGAAATATAGGTGCCGATGAAAATGTAGAGACATTCAAAGAAAGGTTCGTAGCGAAAGGGTATAGTCAGCATGAAGGTATTGACTAACAAGATACTTTTTCGTCAGTGGTCATGCACAAATCCATCCATACATTGCTTACTATTGCAGCTTATTTTGATTATGAAATATGACAGATGGATGTGAAAACAACATTCTTAAATGGATATCTTGAGAAAGATATCTATATGAAACAGCCGCTAGATTTCACATCTAGTGATTATGATCATAAGGTATGCAAGCTGCAAAGATCCATATATAAACTTAAGCAATCATCTCAGAGCTGGAATGCTCATTTCAATGATGTAATCAAATTATTTGAATTCATTAAGAATCAGTAGGAGCCCTATATTTTTAACAAGATCAATGGGAGCGTTGTTGTCTTCCTCATACCGTACATGGATGACATCCTCCTAATTAGAAATAATATTTTCATATTGACTATAGTCAAAATGTGGTTATCTAAGAAGTTCTCTATGAAAGATCTAGGAGAGGTATCTTTTATTCTAAAAATTAAGGTTTATAATGATAGACCAAATAAGATGCTGGGTCTCTCACAGAAAATATACATAGAGAAGGTGCTGAAAAGATTTAGCATGGAAAACTTCAAGAGAGGATTAGTATCCTTCAGACATGATATTCATCTCTCCAAGAAGATGTATCCTAGCACACCTGAGGAGATTGAATGCATGAGTAAGATTTCTTATGCATTGGCAATAGGAAGCCTCATGTATATCATGCTATGTACACGACCTAATATTGCCCATGCTGTGAGTGTCACGAGCAAGTATCAATCAAATTCAGACTAAGAGCATTGGACTTCTATGAAATGTATCCTTAAGTACTTGAGAAGGACCAAGGATATGTTTCTAGTCTTTGGTAATGAAGAACTTCAGGTTCAGGGGTATACAGACTCAGATTTTATGTCTGAAATAGATGATCGAAAGTCGACTTCTAAAAGTCTATTTATTTGTAATGATGGAGTTGTCAGTTGGAAGAGTTTCAAGCAAATGGTGATAGCAGACTCGACCATGAAAATAGAGTACATCGCTGTGTTGGAGGCTGCAAAGAAGGCATTTTGGTATAAGAAGTTCACCATAGAGCTTGGAGTGATGCCATCAGATACCATCCCTCTGTATTGGGATAATAATGGCACCATAGCCCTAGCTAAGGAGCAAAGGTCTTACTAAAAATTCAAGCACATCAAGTGGCGATATCATCTCATCCATGATTATCTCGAGAAAAGATACGTCGAGGTTAAGAGAGTCAACACTACAGATAATGCGGCTGACCCATTGATAAAGCTATTGAGCCAATAAAAGATCGAAGCCCACCTTAAGAAGATGGAACTTAGATTTATAGCTAATTGGCTTTAGATCAAGTGAAAGTTTGTTAAATTTATGCCCTAGAAGCCAGATTGACTAAACACTTGTAATACACTTCTAAGGATAATTTTATAATTTTGACTATAAATTAATAAAAAAATTATTTTTTATCATAGTGTGTATTTAAAGTGTCTGTGATACATCCTTTGAGTTAATGATAATGATAATTCATATTTTTAAGAGTTGAAAATTTGAGACAAGAATTTTCATAATTAACTTATAAATAGCTTCTGACTGTAAGATCATCACGAAGATGATGATCGATCCAAAAGGTTGGCATACGATTATTTTCTTAGGATAGATATGTCTTGAGTCTGTGGTGTGGAGATATCGGAGTGAGAGTACTAATACTCGTTAGAGAATGAGGGCATTGAGCATGATCACCTCGAGCAGTCATAAGAAAGTCTATCTTCTCATCGATGACTGACTCGATGCTGCAGTGCTGCGTCTGATTCTTTGAGCTAAGGTGCATCGATAGTTTACCTTGAGGGTGTTATAGTTTGACTACACCATAACTCGATCTCCTAGCCATTCGAAATTCTAAGGTGCATGTTGGCTATAGCATGTTCATTATAGAAATTGGATTGCACCAATAGGAGATCTATCTATCTCGGTAGATGAGGAGCAGTCCTATGATAATCATGAGATTCAATCCTTAAATCCATGGCCATGGTAGAGTGAAGATGATAGAAAGAGTTTCTATTAGAGTTTCACATTAGACTTGAATCGAATGATTAATTTATATGATGGATATTGGATTTGATGAGTTCACCTTAATCCTAATCCTGTCGGAGCTCAAGATAGAAGAACCCAATCACATAGGTAGCTACACCGAAAGGTTCACTTTCGATTCTGATGGATTGCCATCATATACTGTTAGATGTCACTGATGGATTTTGAAAGTAATTACAATGATTTAGATGATCGATTGTTCTAATTGTATGAATCAAAAAAATTCTGATTCATCAAAAGATGTTTTGATGATGTCGATGATAGAGATCGCAACATATCTCATTACCATATGAAACTGAACCAAACTGAATTACACAAACAAGGGTTTGAGTCTAGATGTCATCAATTGGACTAACTCAATTTAATTAATTTGGATTAGATCTAATTAGGTTCAAAAAAATCATGCTAGCACATGATTGAGCCTAGCATTCTTCTTTTGTAATCATTTTGGTTCGTCTCGACTGAGCCAAATTTATTTGGGCTTACTTAGAAATCTTATCTTAGTCTGATTGGAGCTTGTCCAGATCAGAAAAGAGTTATCTTAATTCATTAGATGGATTTAAGACAATACCTGCCAATTTCTATCACCTGCTAATTTCTATTTTTGGACATAGATCAATAGTTGACCCTGGACACGTGGACATAAGGTCATGTGTCATGTGCCTATAGGAGAGCACCTGGTGCTCTTGTCCCCCTGCTAAAAGAGACAAGAGAGACGGTGCATGCCATCCTAGGCATGTGCCCCATATGGATAAGGGATGGAGTCCCATACAGATGGGACTCCAAGATTTTCTTGATGGGTTTAAATACCTAGGCGCCAAAGGTTTTTTTTATTTTATCCAGTCTTGGCACCATCTATGTAGATTTTTTAGGGACTCTCATCTGATTAGATCAGATGACATCATCCCACCAATTAGATTTAGATTTGATTGAATGAAGGCCTCTGATTGGTTGGGATGATGTGGCACTGCATGGTGCAGCAGGATCTATTTAAACCCTATCTGTGCCTAGGGTTAAGAAGTCTTGCACAATTTTCATGCCCCAAGACTGCATCTCTCTCTCTTCCATACCCCATTTGATCCTCTCTCTCCCCTCTCCATGCCCAAGAAGTTGGGCATGGGTTCAAGTAACATCCAAGAAAGAAAGGCGCCCAGATCAGGAAGAAGGCAGCACTGCTGAAAGAGACGACTGCTGCTTCTACAAAAGAAGTTTTGAAGAATTTCAAGATTAGATCCAGATTTAATTTTTGAAGAGAAGATTTAGAAGAAGAAGACCTCCAGATCCTGCCCAAGTGGACACCGATAGAGGCCAGGTGCGTGCGTGGCTCCTTTTAGAACCTCAGGATCAATCAGTATCATTACAGGATAATCCGATTATCCAAAAATAAGGTATGAAATTAAATTAAATTTAATTTTATTTTTATTTTATAATATTAGATCTTTAGGATCAGATCCGAGATATCTTAGATCTGATTAGGATCATAGAAAAATTTTTTTAAAATATTTCTTCAGATCTAATCAGATCTGAACGATCCTGTACCAAAAAAATAATATTTTTTCTTCAATTCCATCCCAACCATTCCTCGATTATCACTCTTCCAACCCTTCTTCATACTCCGCCCTCTTCCTAAAGTTGAGGGTTGGTGATTTTTTCTTCGAGAAAGGGTCTATCTATCATCTATGATCTTCCTTCGTCCATCCATGATTGAAAAATCTAGTTTTTTTTTGTTGTTTCTTCTTTACCTTGGGATTTTCCTTTCATTTAGGGAACCCCAAAACTAGCCCAAATGACAACAACTGGGTCAATGCTGCCAACCTAAAGGACTTTCTTAAGTTGAAAGATATGTAAGTTCCGATGCAGAGAGAACTATTGATGGACTAAGCTTTGTACGATGCCGGACTTGGTCTGGTGCAAGTCGTAGGTATGGTCTGAAGTAGCTTTTAGAATTTTTATTTTTGCATGATTTCCAACTAATAACTAATTTATTTTTATTTGCAGCTATGCGGCCTTTGGCATCAATTTCGATGACCAACGTTCATCACTTTGTGAGCAAAAGGAGGACTGTTGTTGATGTTGGGTCGTCACGAGCGTCGAAGAAGAGTCAGCTTGATGCTTCGTCAATTGCTGCTCATTCGACTGATGCACCATCAGTGGCAGTCGGACAGACTGACGTTCCATCGATTGCAGTTTCAGGAGCTGCTGGCGAGGTGGTCGTCGTGTTGGTTGCTCCACCAGCTCTCCCTCGACTTAGGCTCCATTGACCACAGTTCCTCTGACAACTAAAGAGCCAGACGATGATGAGGTGGTTGTCATGGAGGCACCAGCTACTCCTATGGAGCTGGTTATATCTCATGCACTATTGATGCTTGAATTTGGGTCGACCAAACCACTATCGATAGCTTCTCAGACTGCTCCCACACCCGAATAGATGTTAGCTTCGATGGAGCAGCCACCAAGTCAGAGGCATGGGAAAGTTCCGGCAGCATCTACTGGGAGTGAAGCTTCAAGTTGGTCTAGGGTGCTTTTGGACATTCGCATTCCTGTTGGAGAGTCGGCCCTATCAAATTTAGCACTGGCAAAATGGCTTATCGAAGCCATTCTTCTCTCGACCGACAGGGATAACAGGTGGAGTCGGATGGTGTCCGACATATTTTCTTCTTTTTACCCAATCATTCTCAGTGTAAGTCAATCAAAACTTTTTGTTGCTTTCTTTTTGTTTATTCTTCCTGACTTAGATTTTTCCTTCTATGCAGTTGGCGCACAATATGATAGCGCTAGAGAAAGGATATCGGATGTTTGACGACTTATGTCGGGCTTGGTCCGACAAGGTTACGATAGCCAAAATGGAGAGAAATGCTGCCATTGAATGCCTTTGAATTGCAGCCGATCGTGAGGAGGCAGTGGAGTGGGAGAAGGAATAGGCAGAGGAAGCCTCCCGACTGAAGGCCAAACTAGAATTGGTTTACGCCAATTTAGGATCGGCACATACTAAACTGGAGTCGGCGCGCATTGGATTGGAGTTGGCTCAGGCCAATTTAGAGTTGGCTTAGTAGATCATTGAGACTCAAGAGTCTCAAATCAAAAGAAAAAGATGTAAAGTCGATCGACTCTGGAAGGAACGGGACAATCACGTCAAGGAGTTGGAGCAGAAGAAGCTTCGATCCTTCGAATTTGAGTCGGCATTAGTTAAAGAGGAGGTGAAGTCAGCTCAGGTAGCTCTCAGTCGGGTGCGGGAGTAGGCTATCAAAGAATATTGGAGTTCAGAGGATTTCAAGAATGAGATCCTTGAAGGCAACTGCGTGTCTTACTAGACCAGATACGAAGACGACAGAGATGCAGTCGGTAAGATTTATCCATATCTAAACTTAAGCTGTATTACAATACTAGAGTTCAATGATGAAGAAAAGTCAATTGAAGTTGTTGCTACTCTGGCCGAAGGAGAAGCATCGATTGCTGCAGAGCCTGCCCTGACTTTTGAAGAAGCCACTCCGGTACTGGCTGTCATAGAGTTGGTAGCAATAGAAGATGTCGATCATTGATTGACATATGTAGTAAACTTCTTTTTCTTTATTTTTGTTATCGGATTGGAGTCCGATCTTGTAACTAGGATTTGGCCCAATTTTATAGTAGTTTCAAGTATGAATGAAGAGGAAAATTTTCTAAGTATCAAACTTCTCTAGTGTTCAAATTTCTAAGTGTTAAAGTATCATTAAATTTTAATTGGTAATCAATTTTCAATCCGCTTATCGAATGTCAAACTATAGTAGAGATAATCTTAAAACTCACAATCTAATCGAGTTTCAATCGACTAGAGTTTAGGCATGAAGTTCTCATATATATGACAAAAGAAGGTTAGCCAAATATCCTTCGATTGATCGGGGTCAAGTTGGTATACTTTTCACTAAGTTGAAATGTGGGCATAAAATTTTTCTTAACCTTGGTTGAGTTAGCATAATATTTCGCTCAGCCATGGCCAAGTCAGCAAGATTTTCTGCTTAATCGGAATTGAGGAGTCGATCCGTCCGATTATAAGTCGGTCAGTTTTCAAATGTTTGATCATAAGTCGACTAAGAATATTGTCCAGCTATAAGTCAGCAATGCATAGAATTAGCACATGATGATTGATTGTCGATCAGCTATTTTACGTTCGACTGCTTATCGATTAGATGCCATTTTGGATGATATATTGTCGATCAAACATTATTTAATCGACTTATTGAAAAAAAAGTTGAAGTCCAATCATTTCGTCGAAGATATAATGATACTTAGATAACTTCATTGAAAATATATTTTTAAATTATTCGCATTCCAAGTTCATGGGATAGTCACTCCATCGAGAGTCTCTAGGCGGTATGCGGCTCGACGAAGAGTTTTGGTTACTCTATAAGGCCCTTCTCAATTCGGAGATAA
Organism: Cocos nucifera; assembly: GCA_006176705.1. NCBI lineage: Eukaryota > Viridiplantae > Streptophyta > Magnoliopsida > Arecales > Arecaceae > Cocos > Cocos nucifera. The sequence continues at coordinate 1,142,602 of QRFJ01000270.1, forward strand.
TTTTTCTTGATCCAAGGATTTTGTGATTTCTGCTTTTCTTAGGACCAAGTCTTTAGAAAGAAATATCTTTGATTTGACCCTTGCATTGTAATATCGGATCTCTTTGTCAGTTTGCAGCCATCCAAACCTGAGCCTGTTGCCCAACTTCAGGAAGAAGATCTAAGTCAGCTCTTTGAGATTTAGAATTGTTCGATTCCACATAATGTTTGACACTCATTGATGGTAAACTAATCTCCACCAGGATCACCGCTTCAGTTTCGTATGCCAAGTTAAATGGCAATTCTCTTATTGAAATGTAAGGAGTTGTCCGATATGTCCACAGGACTGAATATACCTCTTCTACCTAAAGACCTTTTGCTTCGTTCAACCATGTCTTAAGTCCATGTAGGATCATCCGATTCATGACTTCCACCTCATCATTTGATTGGGGATGGCTGATAGATGTGAGCTTATGCATAATATGAAACTTCACACAAAATTTTCTAAAATTTTGATTATTAAACTGCCGATCTTTATCGGTGATTATAGTGTATGGTGGTCCGAATCTATATATGATCGACTTTTGAATGAAGTCTTTCATTCTACTTTTCGTAATCTATATTAATAATTCGGCTTCCATTCATTTGGTGAAATAATCCATTGTAACCACCAAAAATTTTTTTTGACTAGATGCCAAAGGAAAAGGATCAAGAATATTCATACCCCATTGCTCGAATGGCCATGGTGTGACGATGGATGTCAGGTGGCTGATCGGATGATGCTGAATGTTAGCATATTTCTGATATGAGTCACACCTCCGAACAAGATCAGCTACATCTTTCTTCATGGTGGGCCAATAATATCCCTGTTGTAGAATTTTATAGGCCAATAACTTGCCACCTAAGTGATTTTCATAAATTTTTTCATCAACTTCTCGAAGAGCATAGTCGACGTCGCTTGGCCCTAAGCATTTAAGTAGAGGGAGGGAGAATGACCTTTTGTAAAATTATCCATTCATCAAAACATATTGCGAAGCAGTTCACCTTAAGTGTTTGGCCTCTGAAGATCTTCAGGCAAGGTTCCATCGATAAGATATTGGATGATTGGATCCATTCAACTTGGTTCTTCATTTATTTACAACACTTCATCGATTCTGTTAATGCTCGACTGTTTAAGATATTCGATGAAGGTTTGACTGAGAAGATTGGATGAAGTGGTTGCGAGTCAGGAGAGTATGTCGGATCGAGCATTTTTTGTTCTTGGAATGTAAGAGATCTTAAAATATCTAAAGGTCAGTATGAGATCCTTCACTTTTTGAAGGTATTTCACTATAGTCGGATCTCGGGCTTCATATTCGCCCTTGACTTGTTCAATTATCAACTATGAGTCCATGAAAACCTTCAAATTATCAACATCAAGCTCCTTAATGATTTTTAAACCAGCCAATAATGCTTCATATTCGGCTTGCTTATTTGACACTTTAAAATCAAAGCAAAGGGCATACTCTGTGACAGTCCCTTCGGAGTTGGTGAGGATGAGGCTATCTCCATTTTCTTAGGCACTGGATGCTTCATCAACATGAAGCACCCATTCCAAATTAGGTTTAGCCTCCGAGCTTTCAACTTTTTTCAAATTATTGTCAGATTCCTATTCTGATTTATTGTTGGAGATGGTGCATTCAGTGATAAAGTCAGCTAATACTTGAGCCTTCATCGATGGTCGTGCATGATATTAGATATTGAATTCACTGAGTTTGATCATCTATTTTGTCATTTGGCCAAAAAAGTCTGGTCGGTATAGGATTGTTTTCAATGGTTGGTCTATCAATACCATGATCGAATGAGCCTGAAAATATGGCCGGAGTCATTATGTTTATATGACCAGGGTGTAGACTATTTTTTCCACCTTTGGATATTAGATCTCGGCATTATGAAGCACCTTACTGGTATAGTAAATAGATCATTAAATTTGATTCTCATCTTCTCTAACAAGGACTGAACTGATGGCTTTCATTGACGTGGCCATATAGAGATACAATGTTTCTCTTACCTTTGATTTTGCGAGTACTAGTGGGGACATCAGATACTTTTTCAGATCTTTGAAGGACTGTCAACATTCATCCAATCATGAGAAGTCCTTCATTTATCATAGAATCTTAAAGAAAAGTAGACACCTTTCAGCCGACTTCTAGACAAATCGATTGAGTATGGTAATTTTTTTGTTTAGTTATTATATCTCTTTTTTGGAACTTGGATGCTTCATATCGATAATAGCCTTAATTTTTTTTGGGTTGGCCTCGATCCTTTGTTGCAATACAAGAAATCTAAGAAATTTTTTGGTTGTTATGCACACTTAGTCGAATTTAACTTCATCTGATGTCATCGAAGTGCGTCGAAGGCTTCTTCCAAATCTCGAACATGATTATAGGTTTGGGCACTTTTTACCAGTATATTATCGATGTAGACTTTCATATTTCGTCCGATTTGATTTTGAAACACCTTACTAACCAACCGTTGATAAATTGCTTCGACATTTTTCAAACCAAATGACATCACTTTATAGTAGTAAATACCTTTATCGGTTATGAAGATAGTATACTCCTCATCTTCTAACCTACAAAGATATCCATGAATGTTAATAGTCAGTGTCCCGATGTTGCATCGACTAACTGATCAATCTTTGGTAAAGAAAAGCTATTTTTTAGACAAGCTTCATTTAAGTCGGTATAGTCGATGCAAATTTATTATTTTTTATTTGCTTTTCTCACCATCACAATATTGGTGAGCCTATCTAGATAGTTAGCTTCTTTGATGAAATCAATAGCGAGGAGCTTGTCAACCTCTTCATCAATGACTTTCTATCTTTTCAAGATGAAAGGCCTTTTCTTCTATCTCACCACTTAACTATTGGATCAATATTGAGTCAGTGAGTTATTATGTCTGGGGGGATTCCCGGCATGTCGGTTGTCGACCAAATGAAGATATTGGCATTTGCTCTTAGCAATTCTATTAATTGGTTTCACTCTATGTCAGACAGTCGTGATCCAACCAAAATAGTCATGTTGGATTTTCTTCTTTCAATGGGATCATCATTAGTTGCTCTACTGGCTCACCTCTTTCTTTATTTTCTCGATGATCGAGTTTATCGATCATCAATGGATCTTCAGGCTTAGTGCCCTTAGTCGAAATCATGAAGTAATGTCTGGCCAGCTATTGATCCCCGCACATTTTGCCGATTCCTTCTCCGGATAGAAATCGGATAAGAAGATGGAAAGTTGACACTACCGCTCTTAACGCATTGAATGCAGGTCGTCTAAGTATGGCATTATAAGTCGAATGAACCCGAACAATCATGAACATAATGAGAATGGTACTTTATCATGGTTCGGTCCCTGCTGTTAGGGAGAGAGTAATTTCTCCTTCCACATTCACTGCATCCCCAGTAAAATTGACTAAAGGCGTAGAAACTTTTCTGAGTCGATCAGTCGGTAGTCGCATTTATGAGAAAGTCAAAAAAAAAGAACGTCGGTCAAACTTTCATTATCTATAAGGGTTTTTTTTTATATTATAATTTACTATTGTTGCCAAAACAATGACATCATCATTATGGGAAGTTTGAATTCTCCATATATCTTCATCCAAAAAAAAAATTACATTGTCTTCTCATCGCTTTTTGATCGATTCTTCTTCAGAAGTTTCCCTCCAGTCCCTCGATCATCTGAAGATCATGTTAATGACCCCTGCTATTGGTTGGTTGTCATGCACTTCCTCTAGTTGGTGCTGACATTGTCATTCAGCAGGAGGTTGAGTCGAAGGATCACGTCGATATTTACCGAGGAAGCCTTGTTAGATCAGGACTTTAATTTTATCCTTGAGTTGAATGCACTGTTCAGTATCGTGACCATAGTCATGATGGAACCAATAGTACTTCTTCCTATCACGACTTCTCGACGGTGCTTTCATTGACAGATGGTGTCGGAGATACTCTGCTCTTTCAATTTTTATCAAGATTTATGCATAAGGAGCAGTCAGTAGAGTATAGGAGTCATATTTAGTACCATATTTATTCAGTCTTGGACTCCGTTGATGAGGAGAAGCTTTCCTATCAGTTGCTTGTCGATTTGGTTCAGCAAGAGCTCCATCTTTCTTTTATTTTTTTTGATCTTTTTCTTCTAATTGGTGCCTTCATCCGCATGGATATATTTGTATGCACGGTCTAAAAGTTCACCATACATCCAAGGATGGTTTTTATCCAGAAAATAAGTGAACCTGGATTTCCTCAAACTTCTCTTCATGGCTGAAATAGCTATGTCTTCATTGAGATCCTTGACCTCAAGTGTGGTGGTGTTGAAACACGCCATGAAGTTTTGTAACGTCTCTTCTTCATTTTATTTTGTGAAGAAGAGACTATCGGCAGTCTGTGGCATCCTTCGGTTAGTGTTGAAGTGGGCCATGAATGAGTCTTCCAACTGTCCAAAAGAATGTATATTTTTTGGTTGGAGTCTAGAATACCAAGCTCGAGCAGCTTTCCGTATGGTAGCCAAAAAGTCTTTGCACAAGAGGGCATCGAAAGTCTCCTAAATCATCATGAGAGTTTTATAACTCTCCAAATGATCAACTGGATCTACGGAGCTATCGTATAGCTTCATTTGTGACATTTTGAATCGAGATGGGATCGATTCATCCAAAATTTGGCAAGAAAATGGGGGAGCCGTATGGATGCTGAGGTCAGTAGGACCCCCCTGTTTGTTCACTTGTAAATGAGCAAGCTAATGGTCAATTTTTTGGAACTTGTGTTCATAGTCATCAAGCTGCTGCTGTGATAATTCAGAAATAGAACCCTTTAAAGAGCTCGAGGATTGGGAAGGCGATGGCAGACATGGTCTCTTCCCCTTCTTAATACTATGTCGAAGAGAAGGAGAGGCAGACCATCGCATGTGGCGAATGGCATGATGAGAATGCTGAGATAGTGATGGTTCAGCATGATGCATTGATCGCTGCTCCGATGAGAGAGACAAGGATCATCGAGAAGTATGGTGACTATGCCTGGATGACACGGTATATGCTGTCGACTCTTCCACTATCAGTTGCTGTTGTTGTGTCATCATTGTTGTTGGAGGTTAAGCACCGCCTCCGTCAGGACTTTTATTTGCTGCATTAAAGCAGCGAGTTGTTGAGCTTGGGCATCCGTCGTAATAGTTGGATGCGAAGAGCTAAGCTCTGCCATTGAAGATGGAGGAGGACGATCTTCCCAGTAGAAAGATTATCTAGTGGAGCCGGTGGAGTTTTGGGCTCATATTTTTTCCATCATTATTGTGCTTTGAGAAAAGATTATATCAATCACTCTCTCTGCCCCTCCTCCCTGGCATGCTAATCTATTGTGGCTAAACCCCTATGCACCTATTGTCAAGAAAGAAAATACCTACAAAAGAAGCCCACATTAATCAAAATTATTTTCAGTAGGACTCCTCCGATGCTTAAGTTAGAGAGAAGAAATTTGGTTAAAACGGAAGAGTAGAAACTATGGCAAAGTTTTGCCCAGAAGTGTCTTACCAATGCTCTTTGTTTACCTCCCTTGTATAGCAACTAATTAGTAACCATTTGTAACGGTCAGGCATCGTGGGTCTCGTTTATTGCATCATGAAGTGAGTAGTTGGTGCCCATAATATGATCGTAGGATGATTGTTATGCACTATTTGCATCGATGGTTTCTGATTTTTTGACTATATGTCGGTAATACTATTGAGCCAACTAATCATCGATGATTTTGATGTTCCGATTGACCAACAGTTGCGTAATTGTTGGAGTTGTCGTAAAAAGGCTGGTTGAGAGTGGCCGACTGTCAGTCGATTTACTGATCGACGATTGTCTCTTCTATCGCTGACTGTAAAGTGGACGTGTGAACCAATTGATAGTCGGTCAATCCAGTGGTGAATCATCTGATCGATAGTTGGTCAATCCAGCAATGAATCATCCGATTGATAGTCAACCAATCCAATGGTGGATTGTTCAACCTTTTGTTTTTGACTTATAGTCGGCGAAATTGGCATCTATCATTTAGTCCGTGATTTCCGACTGAGAGTCAGAGTGCAGAAGTTGAATCAGGGGAGCAAAATCAATAATCCCAACACTAATATTTTAGAGCAACATCAATTATGAATAGTTTGTAAATGATTATCTTATTTTTGCACATGTAACACTTGAAGCAATTAAGATAGTGAAGTGTGAGCCTTGAAATTGATTATTTTACCCTTTTGACTTGCAACCATGAGGCATGAGGGTGCCTGAGTTGTGTTAACTGTTAATCTTGATCAATGTATATAATTAATCCACTACAAAAAGAAGAATTTTGTAAATCCAAATGTTTAATAAAGTGATAGATAAGGGGTTCATTTACCATATACCCTAA
>QRFJ01000270.1:1153988-1172871 GCA_006176705.1 Cocos nucifera
CGACTATGGTCGGACCGAACAAAATGTCGACTTGACTACGGTCGGATGAAATAATATGCCGACATGGCTATGGTCAGGCAAAACAATATGTAACAATTACAACTTCTTTCGCCACTGTCATTTCGAACTCCTGAACTCCGACAGCAATCGAAACGAGCGTAGAATCGAGGCTCGAAATCATGGCGGAAGACACGCTAACTTCCATCATCTAATGTGTCAAGTCACTTTAGACTTGAAAGAGGGGGGGGGGGGGTTTAATGTTGGGATATTCGGATTTGCTCGTCTTGATTTGAAATTGGCTTCTTACTGTTCATCTATATATAAGAAGAGCTAAGAGATCCCAAAAGGAGGGGCTTTGGAAAGAAAAAATTTTTGCAATTCAACTTTCATGAGTCATTCTGATCGAATCAAGACTGTTCATCGATCGACCACTATTCATCCATAGACCTATGCTCATCGACCGATCTATGTTCATCGACCGACTAATATTCATTGGTCGACTACTGTTCATCGATCGACTGCTGTTCATGATCGATGTATCATATAATGAGTTATAATTGCCAACGCAGAAAGCACATAATAGCTACTTCATGATCATATAATGAGCATTAACTACTCGCTTAATACCAAAATAAGCGGGATCCCATGACATCTAATCATTACAGATGGTTACTAGTCCATTCATCTATAAAAAGAGGATAAATCGAGTATTTTGGTAAGAGAATTTTGGGCCAAAATTTTTTCTAATTCTATTTCAATCATCCTGTTCACCAATCCTCTACTGATTTAAGCATCGAAAAATCTCCACCGAAAAATATTTTGATCAGTGTGAACTTTTTTCAGATAATCTTCTCCGATAATAGACACACCAGAGGATTGGCCGCAACAGATTGGCCACCGACCTATGTTCATCCACTGACCTATGTTTATCGATTGACTAATGTTCATCGATCGACCACTGTTCATCAATCGATCACTGTTCATCAGCTGACCACTGTTCATTGGTCGACTACTGTTCGACCGACCACTGTTCATCGATCGATCACTATTCATCCATCGACCTATCTTCATCGATCTACCTATGTTCATCGATCGACTAATGTTCATCGGCCAACCACTGTTCATCAGCCGACTAATATTCATCGGCTGATTACTGTTCATCCATCAACCTATGTTCATCGACCGACTATTGTTCATGGCCAACCACTATTCATAACCGACATATCATATAATGAGTTATAATTGCCAGTGCAGGAAGCGTGTAATAGCTACTTCACGATCATATAATGAGCATTAACTTCTCACTTAATGCCGAAATAAGCAGGACCTCACGACATCTAACTATTACAGACGGTTACTAGTCCATTCACCTATAAAAAGAGGATAAATCGAGTATTTTGGTAAGAAAATTCTGGGCCAAAACTCTATCTAATTTTATTTTAATCATCCTATTCACCAATCCTCTATTGACTTAAGCATCAGAGAATTTCCACCAGAAAATATTCTGATCAATGTGGACTTCTTTTTCAGATAATCTTCTCCGACGATAGATGCACCACAGGATTGGCTACAACGAGAAGAATTATGTTCGAAATACCTGAAAATATCATAAAAATTATGAATACTTGAAAATTAGCAATTGAACAAGTTATGAATATTTTGAATTAGATATATATACATTTCTGACTCTTAGCTTGACTATTTTTTGGCAATGACTATTCTAGGAGTTGCATTTGGCTTGCTTTATGGCATATAAATGCAACATTATGATTCTATTGGAGGGTGTAAATATGGTATTATCGCCATATCGTAACACATAAATGCTTGTAGTCTTATAGGATGTGCCATTAAGAGGAATTTCAGATTTGACATCTATGATTGAATTTATGAATAAAATCACTACTAGAAAAAGGCTACTTAATAACGGACAAAATTCGTTGCTAATTCATTACTAAATTATTTAGCAACAGATTAGCAACGAATTTACATATGTTGTTAAATTTCTTGTAGCTAATTAACAATGAAACTCATATCTATTGCTATTCCATTGCTAAATTTTTTAGCAATGGAATAGCAATAGAATTATGTCATTGCTCATTTTTGAATAACGAGATTGCGAAATAAATAATTTTCATAGCTCTTTTATTATAAATCAGTTGCTAATCCATTGTTAAACTTTTAAATTTTTATTATTAGTCCGTTGCTATTCCATTATAAAGCCATTGCTATTATTTTAATGTTCTGTTGTAAATCCATTTCTATTTAGTTGTTAAAGTAGTATTCCGTTGCAACTCTATTTCTATTTCATTGCTTATTTTTTTGGATTTTATTGCAAATCCATTTCTACTACGTTGCTAAAGTTTTAATATTACATTGCAATTCCATTTTTAAGCCATTGCATAAATTTTAAATATCTATTGCTAATGTATTATAAATCCATTGCTAATTCATGCATTTTAAAATTTCTTTCTATTGCTAAAGTGTTGTTTTTTGACATCCAACAATAACCATGATCATTTTAAGCCATCCAACAATAATACCGATTCTTCATTCAATGACACCAAAAATTTAATAAAGTACCTATATTAAAAAGTATGAATAGTATATCAAAGCACGCATAAAGTACACATGGTATCGAGATAAAGTACATATACCCAATAAGATTCTTATATATATAACAAAAGATAATAAGAAATGAAGCCTATAGAGTTTCTAGGTGCATATCGCTGCCATCGGTGTTTTGTCCATCTCTATTGCCCCTTGATGCATGATGCTCTGAAGTAGATGCCTAACATCATACATTAAAAAATAAAATAAAATAATAAAAAAAAGCATAAGTAAAGAAAAAGTAAAAGCGATATTTTTTTTACCTCTTGTGAAGCTAAAGATGGAGCAATAGGAGTACGCTGTGTGTTCATTGGCGGACGTATCCAACCAAAAGGAGCAGTCCATTAAGTACCGGCCAATTCCATGGTGCAACCCATAGGAAGATGATGTTATTTTGAGCTCCATTGATTTGATTCTGGCCATAATAGAAAATATCAGCTAATGTCTTGTAGACAAAAGGAATAAACCAAAATTTGTGCCTCCTTTTTGCAAAAAGAAGAAAAAATGGAACCATCATGTAAAGTATTGCTTTACTCTTGTTAATATGTTGAAGAGCCTTGTGCAATTTTAATCTATCGAACCATGCTTCTCTTAGAATAATCTAAAGTTTTTGAGCTATAAAATTTTAACCAAGTATAAACAAGCAACAAATTGGGCTACTAATAAAGATAAAACAGAAAATGAAGATATTTAATTATACTTACCTATACAACAGCTACATGCAAAAGCAAGCCTTAAAGTCCAATAGCAAGGGAGGGTGCGACCACGATTTCAGGGCCTACAACAAATTTGACTATCATGGCAAATATTGCCACTAAATAGCCACATGAAATAAATTTTGACTGCTGAGCTATGAAGATTCCTGCATCCAAAAAAGATTAGTTCAAAATTTATAAAGTTTCAACTTGATGAATTTTGACCTAATTCTTTGGTTGAAGGTTCAGAATTACTGATCTATGGTGCATGATGATGCCAATTTATAAAGTTTTAACTTAATGAATTAATAATTGCTTTGCTTAACAATATAAAGTAACAACTAAAACTACTACAATATAATATTTATAATATAAAGCTTGATAAAAGATCCATGCATGGATGATATAACATGCCGAAGCAAAATAACATAGGGGCAACAAGGATGAGAAAATTGAACATGCATAAACCATTGATATGGATAAAGAAAAAAAGGGCTAATATTCAACTAAAAAATAATGAGAATTGACAACTCGAGCAATCCAACACATGATCTAGGTCCAAAAAAAAAAGGAATAGGCTTGCTTATTATAAATAATTTAGGTAATTCATATTCTGAAAATTGAACTGCACCAACTAAAGACTGTAACAAGCAAAAGAAGTTTTGCATCACAAGATAAGCATGTATTCGTAAACCTCGTGGAATAAACAAAGTTAGATTATAGTAAAATTTGACAGATTTTACCTCTTCATACTTCTCTCTGAATGAAGCATTCTATTTGGTTGCCAACTCGATAACATTATCCAAATTTCTTTGCAGTGCAACCTTCTCCATTTCTAGTGATTTAATCTTCATGAAATAAAAAATAATGCAATCATAATACAGCTTTAAGATCTTAAACTTGAATAGTATACTTGACCTATAAAGAACCTAATCCTAAAGTTGTTTGATCATAAAAATTGCTTCTGACTCTCTTGCAGTTAAGCTTTTACTTTCACAAGATGCACTCCCACTTATTTGACTCACTGAAGAGATTAAACTTATCCTTCTAGGAGTGCTTTCTGATTCCACAAACTTGTTGGTTGCACTTTCAAATTCACTCTCCTTATTTCTTTTCTGCATGGAAGTAATGTTGTATTTACAAGTAAAGAAAATACAGCATATAAGCAGAGATGGGAAAGAACGAAAACCTGAGTATCAGATTCTAAAATATTGTCCTCATATTCTGCATGATTTACTACCAATCCACGACCTCCCTATAAGTAAGTTAGGCAATTGAGTGTCGAACTTCTAAATCAAATGGAGGAAAATAATGAAATAATAAAGACACCAAAAATGAACCATCCACCTTGACATGCATTTTTCTTCTGCTGCTAACATACAACAAAGCATGTGCATCAGGAAGAAGAAAGTCCTTGCATTCATTTTGATTCTTAGCACTATCAGGTAAGTAGGCATCACCATTATTTTCATCCATTGCTGTTTCATTTTCATGCATTAATTCTTTAGTCAGACAGAAATAAAAAAAAGGTAATGCCAAAGATAAATAAAAAAGATAATGCCAAAGATAAGTACCGCTGCTAGTAATCGAGATTTTAGAATTATTTTATAATTGGCACATGCATGATAATTTGGTATCTTGCAAAAAGAAAAACACATCTGAAACTAGAGAAGAAAATAAAAAAAAGAGAAACAAAGGAATATTTTAATCTTAAAATATAGAGTGGTCATAAAAGATACTAGGAGAAAAATTGTTCTACATTTAATTTATAAACCATTAGAAGAAAAGATGTTCTGCATTAAATCCACCATATGCCTAATTAATGAAGAAGACATTGAAACTCTTATCTCAATTTATTTTATTAGAAAAAAATATTAAAAAAAAAAATTAAAATTTTCATCTATAATATACAAATAAATTAACATGCACACAAGAAAAATTAGGCATTATGGCAGCTCGAGCAAGAGAATGAAAAGTTGGATCAAGAAACAAAACCACATCATCGATTAGTGAAATAAAAAATGTAAAATGATAATAATCTAAAACTATAATAAGTTAAAATCATATGGATCAAAATATCACCAGCATGAAAAGAATTGAAAAGAAAAAAAAAAAATCATACCTATTTCAATTTATAGTGTTTTCCTTTTTTTTTTCTATTGATTTTTTCCTATACTTTCTCTGCTTTTCCTCTGCTTTTTTCGTCCTCAGGAGCTTCGACCTGCTGGGAGGCTTGGAGCGGCCGAAGAGGGGCTGGGGGAGGAGGTCCGGCTGCCCACCAGCCACCAAGCGAAAGCACCTGGGCCCCCGAAACCAGGTCGTAGCACGGGACCAGCACCAGCTTCACGGTGTCCCACAGCATCGCGTCACCGAAGATCCACCGAAAGAACACCTCATCGCCGCCGCCAGATCGCTGAAAAATCCTGCGGAGGAAGCCCTGCTCATCAGAGGTGGCAAGCTAGGGGCAATTCTCTGAGAGGAGGCAGTGGGCCTTGTTGGCAGAGAAAAGCGGGTGGCCATTGGAGGCCCAAACGAAAAGCATGGTGACAAGGACCTCGATGGTTCCAGATCTGGCGGCCAGGTCTAAGAAGTCTGTGATTCGAGAGGCGAGGTCACCAGAGAGATTGCGAAGAAAGGTCCTGAGGCGGGCGAGCAGGCCGTCGGAGGCGGAACCGCCTCCGTCAATGGAGAGGATGTAGATCCTTCCGGCGGCGGAAGAAGAGATTGGGTTCGTGGTGGCCAGAGAGGAACTTGTTCTCGAGAATGGAGAAGATCTCGTGGTGCAGTTTGTCCACATCGAGGCTCGGCTCCATCCAGGCGTGGGTGCGGGCATCGGGGCCGGGGGGGATGGGGATGGGGAGGGGGTTCCCTTCTCCTCCTTATCGATGGCCTGCACCACGCCGCCGCTCACCAGCGCCCGCCGCCACCTCACCTTCTCCTGCTCGATCAGTGATGTATCGGCCCCGATGGCCCAGATGGAGGCGATCAGATCGTCGGAGGTGCCGGACAGGGCGGCGATGGGGGCGGGGATCGACGTAGCGGCCGACGGGGAGTAGTAGGGGCACTCGTAATCGGCGACCGAGGCGAGGCAGGGGGCATGCTGTGGGGTGGCGCAGGTCCAGCAGAGCAACACCTCTGCCTCCATCGGCATTGCCTTGCAGACCATGCAGACGCCATCGGCGTCGCAGGGAAGATCACAAGCCGGGGCCATTGGAGAAGGCGATAGAAAGTGATCGAGCAAGCGAGGAAGAGAGGGAGAGCGAATGAGATCTCGGGCTTAGGATTTTGGTGGGAAAATGGGCGAGGAGAGGGAGGGGTGGGGTTTCGGAAGAAGGGAGAAAGAAAGCTAGCGGGGTTTTGAAAAAATATGGGGGGTTTTTGAATTTCCCCACCTCCATGAGGAAAGTTGGAGGTCCATTGATCTGGTGCGAGATTTTAGAGACTAAATGAAAAATAAGTAAATTATTTTTTAAATAATAAAGTACCTATAGATTGAAAAAAAAAAAAATTATCTTTTTTTCTATCATTTAAAAATCTTAAAAGATTCTGAAGTCACATTAGTATTTTTATTACTTTTTTATTTTTTATAAAAGCTAAATAATTTATTTATTTTATTATTTTTTATTTTTTTATCATTCTTACTCAAATTTTATTAAAAATAAAAAAAATAAAATTAATTTAAAAAATTAAATTAAACAATAAACATGTTATCGATAAAACTATGAAGAAAATTCGTAATAACATATAAATTCTAGACAAACAACTATTAATAAAAATAAATATTTATAAAATCTAATACTATTAATTGATCATATCTCTCTTCAACAATGGAGCCTGAATTTTTACTGATATTTTTAGAGAGAGAGAGGAGAGAAAAAAAGAAAGAGAAAATATCATGCTAATAGAAAGTTATATTTTTTTAATTTTTAATTAGCAAGAACCTCCTGCAATACTTAGCAACTGTTTTTAGATCTATTTTTATTCTATTGCAAAATTTTCGTATCTAATCCATTGCAAGTCTGTTGCAAATTTTTTTTAATATTAGTAATAAAATTAAATATTTTATTATAAATTTATTATCAATTAATAATAGATTAGAAATAGATTCTGTCTGTTGCAAAATTGTATATTTTTTATAATATTTAGTTGCCAATCTATTGCTATTTCATTGCCAATAATACGTGAGAACCTCTTATAAAATTTAGCAACAGTTTTTAGATCCGTTGTTATTTCGTTGCAAACTTTTTATCTCTAATTTATTATAAATCTGTAATAAATTTATTTTTTTAAGATTAGCAATAAAATTGAGTATCCTATTGTAAATTCATTGTTAATTAATAATTGATTAGAAACGGATTCTATCCATTGTAAAATTTTTATTGCTAAATAATATTATTCTTGTAGTAAATTAAATATTATTTTAAGATGAAATTTAGAATGCAAACTTAATTTTCATAAACTTATGTTATTTCACTACGTGGGTTTGTTGAGTTAAATTTTTTCGTTCCTACTAATTATAATAGATTATTATTTACTGAACTATTGAGTTTAATTTTTTTTTTTTTTTTCCTTCTGGCTTAAAAATTAGTGGGATGCTATCTTTTCGGAGTGCAATTAGAGCAAAGCCAATGATGTAAGATAGACCTTTCTCAGTTTGTTTATTATATTTGCTTGAAGACCATGTGAAAATATGTTAAGTACCTGAAGCGTAGATTTGTAACTCCCATAAATTATTTTATTTGTTCTTTTTGGTGATCTGTATCAATATATCAAATATTTTATTTTGAGTGGTTATCTATTTTGATATATACTCTGCCTTTTTATAACTTATATTGTCATTAAAGTTATATTAAATTCATTAGCATGCTAAAGTCTTGCATACTTATAGGACCGATAGTTGTAAGTGCTCGGTTGCTATCACGTCCGCTGAATCTTGTTTTTGGGTCACGTGTGTGATAGGCTCATCAATTGTTTGGTGACCATGAATAAAGAAGCTCCTTGCCCTGGGATTGTACGTACTTGTGCCTAGGGTTGGCAGCGACTATATATCCACCCTTGAAGCCCTTCAAAGCTGAGCTACCCATCAAAAAAATAAAATAAAATAAAAAAATTGTTGAGACCGTGGAACCGGACTAGTCTAACCAGCAGCTTGTGGATCTACCACGGTCCGTCCAAATATCCAGACCCACCTAACGGTTTTTTAGACCACTTTTAGTTTTCTATATTATACGTACACTGTATCGTTGAAACAAGACTCTAGAAGATGGACTGGTGTTGCATTGACAGGTCAAATGCCACATGCAACTTTTCCCTTTTTTTTTTTTTTTATTCAAACGGGCATTTACACAATTTTTGTATAAAATATCATATTGAGTTTTAGGACATTTTTGATCAAGATACCAGAACTACTCACTAATATGATCGAAAATGAAGGATGACATCTAATTTGCAGTATCGTTTGCCTTCCGATAGACATGTCTAACAATCCTTATAGAGAAATGATTAAGAGACTCTTGAATATCATGAATTAACGAGTAGACCATGGGCTGCTCCACAGCATCCCGAATCTAGGCAATAATAGTAGTAGAGTCACCCTCCACAACGATTTTCTCCGCACGTATCCTTAGTCATACATAGGTGATGCCCATCCAGACAGCCCGAAGCTCCACGTCAAGAATTGATGGCTTAAGAAAGAAAAATCCTTCGACTGCTGGCATCCTAACCTCAGGATCCCAGATCACATAGTCCATACCTTCACTCTCTCCTGACACCACCATCAAAGTTGATCTTGACGAAGCCTGATGGGGGCTCCTAAGAGATGAAAAATACCCTATGGATCGCTGCAAGAGCAACAAGGGGGCCCCAGAAACTCAGTCATCAAGAAACTATTTGGCAGCATCATAGTGGTAGTACAATTCCGCTAGATAATAGGCTCTTTCCAGCACCTGATGAGCAGGGATGACCTCAGCATCAAAGATTAGACTGTTTCTCGAAAGCTAGATCTGATAGGCTACGTAGGCCACCTCCTAGTCAAGCTATGGTGGACCACATCAAGGAAGAAAAAGAGCTAAGAACTAGAGGATACATCCCAGTGTGGGCCACCAGCCATCCGCCAGATCAAGCATGCCCCAAAGCAGTGAAGAAGGGCGTGCTCCGTCATCTCATCCTCCATCCCGCAGCTTGGGCAGGTGGTCAACACATCCACGCCTCTATCTCTGAGAAGGGACTGAGTTGGAAGACGGTCCTAGGCGACCTTTCACAGGAAGAGTCTAACCCTAGAATAGATAGCCACTCTCCAGATCTAAGCCATCTTAATCCTTTTCTTCGATACTGGTCTATACATCATAACAAGCTCCCTAGTAGGAATCCTGGTGTAGCATAATAGGCCCCACACCCTCAAATCCTAACTCCGATGGATGGGGACAGGGATAGCAAGAATCCTATCTACAAGATGGCCATTAAATAGCTAGATGATGTTCTAGGCTATCCAGCCTCTGCTGTCCTCAGCAATCAAGTCTCGAACTTATCAGTCATCACCCATCTCCATACTGACAAAAGTCGGCCATCGGGAGAGAGGAAGGCTAGAGATCCAAGCATCCTGGCTTACATCAACCAAGGTCCCATCGCCAATCTGCCACCTAAGCTAGGTCTCCACTGTAGGGCTGTAGGTCCGAATCTACCTTTAGGTAAAAGAGCAACTACGACCACCTAGGCTATGGGGCTTCTGGCTTCAGGCCCCATAATGAGCTCTCATCATCTTGCTCTATAGATTGTCGAGCTAAGTGAGGAATCTCATGGCATGCTTGGCAAACATCACCTCCCTCCTAAACAGCAATGATTGGATCCCTAGGTCTCCATCTCGCACAAGCTGGCAAACAACTTTCCAAGAGAATAGATGCAGGCCGTGACCATCTTGTGTGGAGCCCCACAAGAAATTTCGAAATTGCTGTTCTAGACTTTTGAGGCAGGTCCAAGGCACAACAATATTCGCAAGTAGGTAAACTAGGATGGAGCTCAGAATTGACCTCACAAGTGTAGCCCTCCCCATCATAGAAAGAAAGCAGGCTTGCCAATTGTCGAGGCGCTCCTAAATCCTCTGTTCCATGTGCCTGTAGTTAGCCCTCTGCAATCTCCGACCCATGATGGGAACATTAAGATAAGTCAGAGTCCCGATCTGCTCGAGGATGCCCAACCTATCTAGAATTGATCACAAGCTTCACCTGGACCTTCATCTTTGGGCTGAAGATGATATTATATTTCTATAGATTGATGCACTATTTGTAAGTCCCACAGTAGGTCTCCATCATGGATGCAAAGTATTTTGCATTACACAGAAAGGCCCGAACAATGAGAAAACAATCATCTATAAATGAAGATGCCACAAAGGTTGCATCCTAATGGTAGGCCAGTAGGGCTCTAGCTCATCCTTCTGGACTGCCACCTAAAGAGCATGAGATAGGATGTTAGCACATAAAATAAATAGGTAAGGGGAGAAAGAACACCCTTGCCAGAGGCCACTGGTTAAGTGAATAAATTTGATTGGAGAGCTATTGATTAGGATGGCAAAGCTCGAGCCTTCCACACAATCCATAATCCAATCTACCTACCATAGAAGCCAAACTCCAGAAGCATCGACTGCACAAACCTCCAGCTCATGCGGTCATATGCGCGCTCCATGTCTAGCTTGATCGCTATCAAGCTCCGATGAATAGAGGTTCTCTATAGGTCATACATAAACTTCTAGGCAACCGGGATATTATCAGTAATGCAATGGCCATTGAGAAATGCCCTATGCTCCTAGCTGATCGAGCGTGGAATGATTGGCTTTAGGCAATCAATCAGAACCATCGCACACACTTTATAAAGGATGATACAGAGGCTGATAGGCTTAACGTGCCCAGGTACTATCACAGCAAGTCTCTTCGGGATGAGGATGATCAGTATTCTTTTCCACTTCTTCGATATTTCTTTAACCTCAAAAACCATCTGCACAGCCTCAGTCACCTCTATACTAATGATCAACCAATATCAATGGAAGAAGAAGGGTGGGAAGCCACTGACCTTGGAGATTTATCTTTCCTAAGAGACCAAAGGGCCCCATGCATCTCGTTAGCCACCACAGGACAAGCAGGGCCTCATTCTCCTAATCAAAGATACTGCAAGTAGGATGGCACCCCTAAGGTAGATCACCCTCACCCAGAGGGATAGTCCAATACAAGACCTGAAGAACTGAAGAATCTAGCCTTTGATCTCATCGCTATCCTCCATAACATTGCCATCAGCATCCCTCAACTATCTAATATGATTCGAAGATCTCCTGATCATCATGGACTGATGGAAGAATCTGATATTTTGGTATCCTTTTCTGATCCACTGTACCTTGGAGTTCTGCCTCTAAAGAGTCTTCTACCATCTCAAGAGAGAATGGTGCTCAGAAAGCTTGTGATGAAGCTCCCATAGGTCAGACTCCTGGAGTCCACCCTCCTGATCCTCTCTCCTCTACAGCTTAGCAATATCCGCCTCCATCATCTCGAGTCATTTGAAGATGTCACCTACTTCAAGCTAGTTTCATTAGATGAGCCTGCATCGCACCAACTCTAGCCTTCGAGTCATCTAATATCTTGCATCCCCATGAACCAGCATCCTCCATACCTCTCTAATTAGATCCCATAATTTCTGATAGAAAGTCTAGAACTTCTCAAATCTGAATGGAGCTTTGAGCAGGCGAGGGTCATCAGTAGTGATAAGGAGTGGACAGTGATCTGAGGCAATTCTCGATAGATGGTCCACCTGGCGCGCAGGGAATCATTGGAGTCATTTGGCAGTGCCTAGGGCTTGATCAATCCTCTCCCAAACCCTAGCACCCCCAAGACGATTGTTGCACTAGATAAATCTGGGACCAATATAGCCAAGATCAATCAATCCCAGGTTATTGATGAACTTCCTGAACTCTCTGAAGTCAATGGTGTTATCATGCTGTCTGCCACCCATTTTCTCATGGGGCCCTATAATGTAGTTAAAGCTCTCGGTAATAAGAGAGGGTAGGCCCTACATAACTAGTTTGGCAGTATTGAACTAAAGGATCCTTCGCTCCCTATACTCAGTGCTAGTATACACCCCCAATAGTAGCCAAGAATCTCTAGTCTGCTCAGAGATGACCAAAGCAATTTGTTGCTCACATTCGTGGAAAGCATCCATCCTGATATCACCACGATGCGATAGCACCATGATCCCCCTAGCCATACCCCTAGACTCTATGGCATAAGAGCACCATGATGGCAGAATCCATCTTCTGGCTTAGTCAAGGCTCCTCCTCGATAATTAAATCTCAAGCAAGATATAAATGTCAGTATCATACTGCTGGATAAGTCTTCTGAATGTCATTCAGAAGGAGGGCTTCTCCACCTCCAGGTGTTCTATATCAGCAATCTCATTAGAAAGAGTGGCATGGGATGGGTCAAATCTTATGACCCCCTCCATTAGAGTATCATCCTCCGATCCCACTATCGACAATCCCCCATCTACTAGCCTCCTCTCCTCTCCTTGGATGGCCTATCTTAGCTGGACTATAATCTTATCCTGGTCTAATCCCTATATCATCTCCTGCTCAGGGTGCTCCATCTTCTTTATTTCAATATCCTTTGGAACCACACTTAATTCTCCATCCCCCTAGGTCCTGGTTGAAAATAGAAAGACTCCCGACTCCTATGGAGCAGCAAACACCTCCATCTAAGTCTTCGGACAAGTTGGAGCCTTACCCTTTGCTCTAATTATAGAGGATCAGCCTTTTTTGCTTTCAAGAGACCCTTTCTCCTTGCTCATAGGCTTCTCTTGCACTTGGCCCACATCAAATTCACTGGGCTAGGTATGTGGGCCGGGTGCGCTTGGGCTGGGCAGGGCTGGCCTCCATTCCCCCTGTCCGTGCCACAGCCAGGCCTGCATCGCATGGGCTTTCCCCTTCTCATGGACCGCCAGCAGGCCAAAAATGCTGGCAGGCCAAACCACGCTCATACCCGCACCTGCACTCGACACCACGCCTGCACGGATCTCTGCACCCTACCCTGGCTTCGATCCAACCATTGAATCAGGGGGGATTGATGCCATGCAACTTTGGTTGGCTTTAGCCAACCGTTGGATCCCTTCGTCGGGTTAACTTGGTTTGGGCTATCCTAAGTTGGCTCTATTAGATATATGTGCCCTAGAAGCCAGAATTGGCTGACACTTGTAATACACTTCTAGGGGCAAAATTATAATTTTGACTAATATCAATAAAATGGATTATTTACTATCACATATGTGTATTTAGTGTCTGTGATACATCCTTTGAGTTAATGGTAATGATAATTCATATTTTCAAGAGTTGAAAATTTAAGATATGAATAATCATTATTAACTCATAAAATGCTTCCGACCATAGGATCATCACGAGGATGGTGATTGATCCGGAAGGTTGGTGTACAATCGCTTCTCTTTAGTAGATGAGTCTTGAGTCTATGGTGTGGAGACACCGGAGCGAGAGTACAGGTACTCGTTAGAGAATGAGGGCACTGAGCGTGACCATCTCGAGTAGTCATTAGGAGTCTACCTTCTCGTCAATGACTGACTCGATGCTGCAGTAGTGTGTCTGGTTCTTTGACCTGAGATGCATCGGCAGTTCACCTTGAGGGTGTTATAGTTTGACTACACCATTACTCGGTCTCCTAGCCATATGGAATCCCTGAGGTGTATGTTGGCTATAGCATGTTCATTGTAGGAACTGGATTGCATCAAGATGGAATCTATCTACCTCGGTGGTAGAGGAGCAGCCCTATGATGATCATGAGAATCAAGTCCAGAAGCCCATGGCCATGGCAGAGTGAAATAATAGAAAGAGTTTCTATTTAGATTTTCACATTGGACTCGAATCGAATGATTACATCATATGACAGAGACTAGGGTTTGACGAGTTTACCTTAACCCTAATCTGATCGGGGCTCAAGATAGAAGAACTTAATCACACAGGTAGCTGCACCAAGAGGTTCGCATTCAGCTCTGATGGGTTGCCACCATATACTGCTAGGTGTCACTGGTGGATTTTGGGAGCAATTAGAATGATTTAGATGATCGATCATTCTAGCTGTTCGAATCAGAAGAGTTCTGATCCATCGAAAGGAGTTTCGATGATGTCGATGATAGAGATCATGACATATCCCATTACCATACAGAACTGAACCTAACTGGGTCACACAAACAAGGGTTTGAATCTGGTGATCATCAATTGAACTGATCTAGTTCAATTGATCTGAATGAGATTCAATTAGGTTCAAGAAAATCGTGCTAGCACTCGATTGAACCTAACGTTCTTCTTTTGCTATCATAAATAAGTTGTCCTGACTGAGCCAAAGGAGTTTGTGCTCAATCAGAGGCCTTCATATGGTCTGACTGGAGGTTGTCCAAGTCAGAAAAGGTTGTCTTATTTTGTAAGACATTACCTGCCATTTTTGGTCACCTGCCATTTCTTGTTCTTTGACTTTGGTCAAAAGTCTACCTTTGACTGGTCAAATGTTGACCATTGACACTTTGACTTTTGATCCACATGTCATGCACCTATTGGAGAGCTGGTGGGGGCCTGTCCCCCTGCCAGAACCTGGCAAGGAGGAGGGCGCACGCCACCCTAGGCGTGTGCCCAAGTTGGAGGCGCCTAGGAGTCCTTGTTGGACAAGGACTCCATCTCCTTTTTGGATTCCAATTAGAGTTCTACTAAGAATCCAACTTTGACTGGTCTTAGGCGCCCTCTAAGGAGGAATCCAGGGGTCTCTATTCCACCAATCAGATTTAGATCTGATTTCACAAAGGGTTGTGATTGGTTGGGAAGGAAGAGGAGTTGGATCACAGCTTAGTCTATAAATAAGACCCTGCGCCCAACTCAAATTAAGCATTGAAAATTGAGAACCCCACGCCCCAAGGCTGCCTCTCCCCTCTTCCTCCATGCCAAACCCACTTCTCCCCTCTCCTCTCCACGTCCAAAAGGAGTTTTGGACCTTGGTTGGTGCGATTCCAGATCAAAGAAAGGCGATCAAAAGCTAAGAAGGCTGCGCTGCTGCAAAGGACGACTGCTGATCTTCAAAAGAAGTTTTGAAGATCCTCCAGATCAGATCCAGATCTGATTTTTGGAGGCGTGATAGAGAAGAAGAGGATCTCCAGATCCAACCCGAGTGGATACCGGTAGAGGCCAGGCGCTTGCGTGGCTAGATCCAGAACCTTCCGCTGCAATCAGGATCATCAACAGGGTAATAGGATTACCCAAATCAGGTAAATTAAATTTGATTTAATTTATCTTAAATTTATTTTATTTATTAAAATAATAAGAATCAGATCTAAAATATATTAGATCTGATTAGGATCAAGAGAAAAATTTTTTTAAATATATCTCTTGATCTGATCAGATCTGAACGAACCTGGACCGGAAAATCAGGATTTCCCTTCAACTGGTATCAGAGCCATGGTTCTAAATTATTTAGATCTAATTTTAATTTTATTTTAATTAAAAAATAAAGTGATTTTAGATGTCACATGAGATGTGATCAGATCTGAAATCAAAAAAAATTAAAATTAAATGATTTGGATCTAAGATTAGAAAATATGCATGACTAGTTCTAAAATAGAATAGTTCTATAGAATAGTTTTGCATGTTTTTGATTTAATCTGATTAAATCATATTTTAGATCTTTTATTTACTATTTTTTGATATTATAAGTTTATAATAACATCTGAAAAAATAGCAAATAAAAATTATTTAATTTTAAATATCATATGAGATATGATTGATGCATGTCTAGACTAGTTGTAGAATAGTTCTACATAATTATCTAGATTAGAATTTATTTTGATTAGATCAATTTAAATCTAATTTTTTAGATTATTATGAGATAATTTAGATCTGAAAACATGCATGATTTGATACATGAGATGTATGCAAAATATGCCATGATTAGATCTAATTTATATATGAGATATATGATATAGATCTAAAACTATTTTGTAGTATTGCAATGTTCCTGATTAAGGCGTTCCTCTTGGCCGTCCGGTCATAAGAATGAAGAAGGGTTTAAAGGCCCTCTCTTCCCATTCGATGGGGTGTTCTTATGATGTGTAGGGGTGCTGCGTGTTCGTCCTTAATCAGAAACCCAAAACTTACTTTCTGCAAAACCCTAGATCCTGAAATCCTAGGATTTATTGTGCATATTTTGTTTATGAACCCTAACTTAATTAAGAATTAAGTTTATGGAATATTAATTAGGTCTAAAATTGAGAATTTCAGATCTAAGACATATTCATAATACTGGGTTCGGGGGCTTGGGTAGCTCAATTAGGTCTAAGCGGTTGATCAAACCGAATCAAGAGTTGGTTAGATGGGATCAACAATGCTTAAATTGACCAGCCTAATAGGATTAAGTCTGGGTCAAGATCGAGTCACGATCAAGCAAGACCTAATTAGGCTCAGAGGTTAGAGTCTGGATTGTAGGCTAACCCAATTGGTTCTGACTCAATAATTTGGTGTCTAAGGTAAGTTTGGCACATACGACCGACTGGTTTTTAATTGGAAGCTACTCGACCTGAATGCGTTCTTGTACGAGTTAATGGCATATTCCTTCCACCGGTCTCACTTACCTGGCCATATCTGTTGACACAGTTCTGATCTTGAGGTGGTCAATAATCCGAGCTAACCCATGCCACTAGGTTAGTCATAATTGTTATGACTAAGCCAAGTCTAGTTTAATGAGACCTGAATCAATTCTCCCTAAGAAAAGATTAAGTCTGAGGTCTTCCACCATTGTAGATGTGCGGGCCCTTCCCGGGGTTGATTGTTCTCGGCTGGATACAGTGGCTCAGTTGCACCGAAAAGATGCAACCATGTCTATTAGGCATTGGATGCTATGGGCTGGAGGATGAGTTGGGCTCAATATTTCGGATACGGTGAGAGACTCAATTAGGAACCCAGTCTATGCAAATGGTGGGTCTGACTTAACTAAGGAGTGGATCAATATTTCGGATACGGTGAGATTCATGAATTAGAGACCAAGTTTGGGTGCACCATGATTAGAGAATCATTGAACAAGAGTTGTTCACTCATTGGCTAACCCATCACCAATAACTGTTAGGTGAGGTGATGAGTCAGTTGGTGAGACCGCACCACCCACTAGAAATCATTAATCGTGGAGATTTTTGCATCTCTACAGAGGGAGTGTAGGGATCCGAGAAAATAGTGGAAGCTAATTTGTTTAAAAATAAAATCCCTAAATAAATTGGTCAAGTCAAAATTACAGTATCTAACTAGAATCTTTGACTCTCTACAGGAAAATGTCTGCGTCCAACCCATTGGCACGTATCCTGGACACACATAGACTGACTGGACCCAATTATAAAGATTGGCTCAGGAACTACAAAATAGTTTTGGGTTCCGAGAAGTTAACCCATGTTTTGGACCAGGACCCTCCCACCTTACCAGCCCGTCCATCCATTGAACAGAGAGCGTCTCTGGAAAAATGGATTGACGAAGATAATAAGGCCAGATATTACATGTTGGGCTCGATGTCTGATGAGCTCCAGCGCCAACATGAAGATATCGGGACTGCTCGCCAAATGTTGGCTCACCTGCAGGAGATGTTTGGTGAACAGAGTCGCGCAGCCAAATATCAAGTCACGAAATGACTTTTTAAGGCTAAGATGCGTGTGATGGGCAGTCAGTCCAAGATCACTGTCTGACAATGATCAAGGACATGGAAGAGCTTGAGAAGCTCGGTGTGAAGTTGGACTTGGATCTGCAGAACGATATTATTCTGCAATCCTTGACTGATGCATATGGGCAATTCATCATGAATTACCACATGCATAAACTTCAAAATTCCTTGGCCGAGTTAATGAATATGCTGGTTACCGCTGAGCTTTCTATGAAAGGTTCTAAAGGCTCAGTTCTTGCTATGGAACGGACTTCTTCCAAAAGAAAGTCTTATGGAAAGAAAAAGAAGTCTGTGAAAAAGCAGAAAGGTGGAAGGATCAAAGAAGAAGAAGGCAGAGAAGAAGAAAAAGGCCGATGGCAAAGGAAAGTGTTTTCCATTGCAACAGCGACGGCCATTGGAAGCGGAACTGCCCTACTTACCTGGCCACCCTGAAAGAACAAGAAGGAAGGTCCTTCTGGAGGTATGCTCGTTATTGAGTCTAACCTTACGGTTTCTTCTGCATCCAGTTGGGTGCTTGACTCTGGTTCTAGTGCTCATCTGTGCACTTCTATGCAGGGTCTTGAGGATAGCAGGAGGCTGAGGGATGGAGACATGATCCTACGCATCGGTAATGGAGCAAGAGTTGCTGCAGTAGCCGTGGGAACATACCCTCTTCGATTACCATCTGGTTTAGACTTAGTTTTGAAAAGACTGTTATTATGTGCCTGCAGCTAGCAGGAATTTGATTTCTGTTTCATGCTTAGCACAAGAAGGCTTATGTGATCACCTTCTTTAAGGACCATTGTAACATTCTTTATGAAAGAAATAAAATTGCAAATGGTTTCCTTATTAATGGTCTTTATCAGCTACATATTGATGTAC
>QRFJ01000270.1:1173871-1344137 GCA_006176705.1 Cocos nucifera
TAATTATCTAGATTAGAATTTATTTTAATTGATTAATTTAAATCTTTTTTTAGATATTATGAGATAATTTAGATCTAAAACATGCAATTCAACATGAGACATATGCAAAATATGACATGATTAGATCTAATTTGTATATGAGATATATGATATAGATCTAAAACTGTTTTGTAGTATTACATGTTCCTGATTAAGGCGTTCCTCTTGGCCATCCGATCATAAGAATGAATAAGGGTTTAAAGGCCCCCTCTTTCCATCTGATGGGATGTTCTTATGACGTGTAGGGGTGCTACGTGTTCGTCCTTAATCAGAAATCCAAAACTTACTTTCTACAAAATTTTAGATTCTGAAATCCTAGGATTTATTATGCATATTTTATTTATAAACCCTACTTAATTAATAATTAAGATTATGGAATATTAATTAGATCTAAAATTGAGAATTTTAGATCTAAGACATATTCATAATATTGGGTTTGGGCTTGGGTAGCTCAATTAGGTTTAAGTGGTTGATCAAACCGAATCAAGAGTTGGTTGGATGGGATCAACAATGCTTAAATTGACCAGCCTAATAGGATTAAGTCTGAGTCAAGATCGAGTCACGATCAAGCAAGACCTAATTAGGCTCAGAGGTTAGAGTCTGGATTGTAGGCTAACCAATTGATTCTGACTTAATAATTTGGTGTCTAGATAAGTTTGGCACATACGATCGACTGATTTTTAATTAGAAGCTACTCGACCTGAATGCATTCTTGTATGAGTTAATGGCATATTTCTTCCACCGATCTTACTTACCTGACCATATCTGTTGATACAGTTCTGATCTGAGGTGGTCAATAATTCGAGCTAACCCATGCCACTAGGTTCGTCATAATTGTTATGATTATGACAAGTCTAGTTTAATGAGACCTGAATCAATTCTTCCTAAGAAAAGATTAAGTCTGAGGTCTTCCACTATTGTAGACGTGCGGGCCCTTCTCGGGGTTGATTGTTCTCGGTTGGATACAGTGGTTCAGTTGCATCGAAAAGATGCAACCATGTCTATTAGACATTGGATGCTATGGGCTGGAGGATGAGTTGGGCTCAATATTCTAGATACGGTGAGAGACTCAATTAGGAACTCAGTCTATGCAAATGGTGGATCTGACTTAACTAAGGAGTGGATCAATATTTTGGATACGATGAGATTCATGAATTAGAGACCAAGTTTGGGTACACCATGATTAGAGAATCATTGAACAAGAGTTGTTCACTCATTGGCTAACCCATCACTAATAACTGTTAGGTGAGGTGATGAGTCAGTTGGTGAGACCGCACCACCCACTAGAAATCATTAATCGTGGAGATTTTTGCATCACTATAGAGGAAGTGTAGGAATCTGAGAAAATAGTGGAAGCTAATTTATTTAAAAATAAAATTCTTAAATAAATTGATCAAGTCATAATTATAATATCTAACTAGAATCTTTAACTCTCTACAGAAAAATGTCTGCATCCAACCCATTGGCACGTATCCCGAACACACATAGACTGACTGGACCTAATTATAAAGACTGGCTCAGGAACTACAAAATAATTTTGGATTTCAAGAAGTTAACCCATGTATTGGATCAGGACCCTCCCATCTTACCAGTCTGTCCATCCATTGAACAGAGAGTGTCTCTAAAAAAATGGATAGACGAAGACAATGAGATCAGATATTACATATTGGGCTCGATGTCTAATGAGCTCCAGCACCAACATGAAGATATCGAGATTGCTCACCAAATGTTGGCTCACCTGCAGGAGATGTTTGGTGAATAGAGTTGCGCAGCCAAATATCAAGTCACGAAATGACTTTTTAAGGCTAAGATGCGTGATGGGCAGTCGTCCAAGATCACTGCCTGATGATGATCAAGGACTTGGAAGAGCTTGAGAAGCTCGATGTGAAGTTGGACTTGGATCTGTAGAACGATGTTATTCTGCAATCCTTGACTGATGCATATGGGCAATTCATCATGAATTACCACATGCATAAACTTCAAAATTTCTTGGCCGAATCAATGAATATGCTGGTCACCATCGAGCTTTCTATGAAAAATTCTAAAGGCTTAGTTCTTGCTATGGAACGGACTTCTTCCAAAAGAAAGTCTTATGGAAAGAAAAAAAGTCTGCGAAAAAGTAAAAGATGGAAGGAACAAAGAAGAAGAAGGCAGAGATGAAGAAAAAGGCCA
Source organism: Cocos nucifera (assembly GCA_006176705.1). Lineage (NCBI taxonomy): Eukaryota > Viridiplantae > Streptophyta > Magnoliopsida > Arecales > Arecaceae > Cocos > Cocos nucifera. The sequence goes on from QRFJ01000270.1 coordinate 1,176,083, forward strand.
ATGTCAAAGGAAAGTATTTTCATTGCAACAGCGACGGCCATTGGAAGCGGAATTGCCCTACTTACCTGGCCATCCTGAAGAACAAGAAGGAATATCCTTCTGGAGGTATGCTCGTCATTAAGTCTAACCTTACGGTTTCTTCTGCATCCAATTGGGTGCTTGACTCTGGTTCTAGTGCTCATTTGTGTACTTCCACGTAGGATCTTGAGGATAGTAGAAGGCTGAGGGATGGAGACATGATCCTACGCGTCGGTAATAGAGTAAGAGTTGCTGTAGTAGCCATGAAAATATATCCTCTTCGATTATCATCTGGTTTAGACTTAGTTTTGAAAGACTGTTATTATGTGCCTGCAATTAGCAGAAATTTGATTTCTGTTTCATGCTTAGCACTAGAAGGCTATGTGATTACCTTCTTTAAGGACCATTGTAACATTCTTTATGAAAGAAATAAAATTGCAAATGGTTTTCTTATTAACGATCTTTATCAACTACATATTGATGTACCTGTTCTAACTATCGAGCAAAATGTGAATGCCAAACGACCTAGGGATAGTCCAAACAACAGGTATCTATGGCACATAAAATTAGGTCATATAGCAGAAGATAGGATCAACAAATTAAAGAAAAATGGGCTATTGAGTCCATTGACTTTCGAGTCATATCTAACTTGTGAATCTTGTCTTCAAGGCAAAATGACTAAACTCTCTTTTATTGGACATGGGGAAAGGGCCACAGATCTCCTTGCCCTAGTACATACTGATGTGTGCGGCCTATTTGATGTACCAGCTAGAGGTAATTTTGTCTACTTCATCACCTTTATCGATGATCTATCTAGGTATGGGTATATGTATCTTATGAGACATAAGTCTGAAGCTTTTGAAAAGTTCAAAGAATTTAGACATGAAGTAGAAAAATAAACTGAAAAATTTATTAAGGTTCTTCGATCAGATCGAGGAGGTGAATACCTTAGCCGAGAATTCCTAGACTATCTCAAGAAAAATGACATAGTCTCTCAATGGACTCCACTAGGAACACCTCAACTCAATGGGGTTTCAGAATGGAGAAATCGGACTCTATTGGATATGGTCCGATCCATGATGAGCTTCACAGACCTCCCTGATTTTCTTTGGGGACACTCATTGTTAACTTCAATCTATCTACTGAATAGGATTTCCTCTAAAATCGTTCCTACCATACCGTATGAGATATGGCACGGTAAGAAACCAAGTCTGAGTCATCTCAGAATTTGGGATTGTCCGGCTCATGTAAAAGACAACAAGCGGACAAGTTAGAGTTAGGTCCTTTAGAGCTCGATTCATAAGATATCCTAAAGAGTCATTAGGATACTATTTCTACATTTCAGAAGACCACAATGTGATTGTGAGTCGATATGCCATCTATTCTTGAAAAATAGTTTATTCAAGATAGCGACATTGAAAAGCAGATCAAGCTTGATGAGAAAGTCTCACAAGTACAACGAGCTAAGGGTCAACTGAAATCAAATCAGGTTGAGCCAATAAGAACACTACCTCCTCCACCTCATAGATCGAAAAGAGTTTCTCATCCCCCTAAGAGATACTTAGGTATTATTTCAGAGGAAGTAGAGGAAACATTCCTCATAGGTAATGGTGCTCATGGTGATGATTCCAAAACCTACAACGAGGCGATATCAGATTTCGACTTTGAGAAATGGCTAGAGATAATGCAGTCAGAAATTGACTTGATGCACTCAAACCAAGTCTGGACCTTGGTAGATCCACCAGAAGGTATAGTATCTATTGGTGTAAATGGATCTTCAAGAGAAAGATTGGTGCAGATGGAAATGTGGAGACATTCAAGGCTAGACTAGTGGCAAAAGGTTATAGTCAACGCGAAGGCATTGACTATCAGGATACCTTTTTTCCACTGGCTATGCTAAAATTCATCCGCACATTATTTGCCATTGCAGTCTATTTTGATTATGAAATATGGCAAATGGACGTGAAAACAGCGTTCTTGAATGGATATCTTGAGAAAGATATCTATATGGAATAGCCGCTAGGTTTCACATCCAGTGATACTGATCACAAGGTTTGCAAGCTGCAAAGATCCATATATGAACTTAAGCAAGCATCTCGGAGCTGGAACACTCGTTTCAATGATGTGATCAAAACGTTTGGTTTCATCAAAAATGAAGAGAAACTGTGTGTTTTCAAAAGGGTCAGTGGGAGCGCTGTTGTCTTCCTTGTATTGTACGTGGATGACATCCTCCTCATTAGGAATGATATTCCCATGTTAACAATAGTCAAAATATGGTTGTCCAAGGAATTCTCCATGAAAGATCTAGGTGAAGCATCATTTATTCTAGGAATTAAGGTCTATAAGGATAGATCGAATAGGATGCTAGGACTTTCACAGAAGATGTACATAGAGAAAATACTAAAGAGGTTTAGTATGAAAAACTCTAAGAGGGGATTAATACGGTTTAGACATGGTATTCATCTTTTCAAGAAAATGTGCCCGAGCACACCTGAGGAAATAGAACGCATGAGCAAAATCCCTTATGCTTCTGCAATAGGGAGCCTCATGTATGCCATGCTATGTACACGACCTGATATAGCCCATGCTGTGAGCGTCACAAGCAGATATCAGTCAAATCCAGGTGAAGAACACTGGACTTTTGTGAAATATATCCTTAAGTACTTGAGAAGAACTAAGGATATGATGTTGGGTTTTGGTAATAGAGAACTCCAAGTCCAAGGATACATAGACTCGGATTTCATGTCCGATATAGATGATCGAAAGTCGACATCTGAGAGTCTGTTTGTGTGTAATGATGGTGCTATCAGCTGAAAGAGTTCCAAGCAAATGATGATAGCAAATTCCACCATGAAAGTAGAATATATTGCTACATCAGAGTGTGCGAAGGAAGGATTCTGGTACAAGAAGTTTGCTGCAGAAATCGGAGTAATGCCATCGATGCCATTCCTCTATACTGCGATAATAATGGAGCCATAGCCCTTGCTAAGGAGCCAAGATCTTATAAAAAATCTAAGCACATTGAACGGCGATACCACCTCATCCGTGATTATCTCGAGAAGGGTTATGTCGAGGTCAAGAGAGTCAACTCTATAGATAATGTGGTAGACCCACTCACAAGCCGTTGGAACAATAAAAGATCAAAGCCCATCTTGAGAAGATGGGACTTAGACTTATAGTCAATTGACTTTAGAATAAGTAGGAGATTGTTAGATATATGTGCCCTAGAAGTCAGAATTGGCTGACACTTGTAATACACTTCTAGGGGTAAAATTGTAATTTTGACTAATATCAATAAAATAGGTTATTTACTATCAGATATGTGTATTTAGTATCTGTGATACATCTTTTGAGTTAATGGTAATGATAATTCATATTTTTAAGAGTTAAAAATTTAAGACATGAATAATTATTATTAACTCATAAAATGCTCCCGACCATAGGATCATCACGAGGATGGTGATTGATCCAGAAGGTTGGTGTACAATTATTTCTCTTTAGTAGATGAGTTTTGAGTCTACGGTGTGGAGATACCAAAGCAAGAGTACAGATACTCGTTAGAGAATGAGGGCACTGAGCGTGACCATCTCGAGTAGTCATTAGGAAGTCTACCTTCTCGTCAATGACTGACTCGATGCTGCAGTAGTGTATCTGATTCTTTGACCTGAGATGCATCGACAGTTCACCTTGAGGATGTTATAGTTTGACTATACCATTACTCGATCTTCTAGCCATATCGAATCCTGAGGTGTATGTTGGCTATAGCATGTTTATTGTAGGAACTGGATAGCAACAAGATGGAATCTATCTACCTCGGTGGTAGAGGAGTAGCCCTATGATGATCATGAGAATTAAATGCAGAAGTTCATGACCATGGCAGAGTGAAATAATAGAAAGAGTTTCTATTTAGATTTTTACATCAGACTTGAATCGAATGATTACATTATATGACAGAAACTAGGGTTTGATGAGTTTACCTTAACCCTAATCTGATCAGGGCTCAAAATAAAAGAACTTAATTACACAGGTAACTGCACCAAGAGGTTCGCATTCAGCTCTGATGGGTTGCCACCATATACTGCTAGGTGTCATTGGTAGATTTTGGAAGCAATTAGAATGATTTAGATGATCGATCATTCTAACTATTCCAATTAGAAGAGTTTTGATCCATCGAAAGGAGTTTCAATGATATCGATGATAGAGATCATGACATATCCCATTACCATATAGAACTAAATCTAACTGGATCATACAAATAAGGGTTTGAATCTGGTGATCATCAATTGAACTGATCCAGTTCAATTGATCTGAATGAGATTCAATTAGGTTCAAGAAAATCGTGCTAGCACTCGATTGAACCTAACATTCTTCTTTTGCTATCATAAATAAGTTGTCCTGACTGAGCCAAAGAAGTTTGTGCTCAATCAGAGGTCTTTATATGGTCTGATTGGAGGTTGTCCAAGTTAGAAAAGATTGTCTTATTTTGTAAGATATTACCTACCATTTTTGATCACCTACCATTTCTCGTTCTTTGACTTTGGTCAAAAGTCTACCTTTAACTGGTCAAATGTTGACCATAGACACTTTGACTTCTATCCACGTGTCATGCACCTATTGGAGGACTAGTGGGGGCTTATCCTCTTACCAGAACCTGACAAGGAGGAGGGCACACGCCACCCTAGGCGTGTGCCTAAGTTGGAGGCGCCCAGGAGTTCCTGTTGGACAGAGACTCCATCTTCTTTTGGATTTCAATTAGAGTTCTCTTAAGAACCACTTTGACTGATCTTAGGCTCTCTCTAAGGAGGAATTCGGGAGACTCTATTTTCACTAATCAGATTTAAATCTGATTTCACAAAGAGTTGTAATTGATTGGGAAGAAGAGAAGTTGGATCACAGATAATCTATAAATAAGATCCTACGCCCAACTCAAATTAAGATTGAAAATTGAAACCCCACACCCCAAGGCTGCCTCTCCCCTCTTTCTCTACACCAAACCCACCTTCTTCCTCTCCTCTCCATGTCCAAAAGAAGTTTTGGACCTTGGTTGGTGTGATCCAGATCAAAGAAAGGCGACTGAAAGCTAGAAGGCTGCACTGCTGCATAGGACAACTGCTGATCTTCGAAAGAAGTTTTGAAGATCCTCCAAATCAGATCTAGATCTGATTTTTGAAGACGTGATAGAGAAGAAGAGGATCTTCAGATCCAGCCTAAGTGGATACCGATAGAGGCCGGGTACTTGCGTGGCTTGATCCAGAATCTTTCGTTGCTTATAGGATCATCAACGGGTAATAAGATTACTCACTTTAAGATAAATTAAATCTGATTTAATTTATCTAAATTTATTTTAATTTTTAAAATAATAATAATCAGATCTGAAATATCTCAGATCTGATCTGAATTAAAAAAAAAATTGAAATATATCTCTTGATCTGATCAGATCTGAATGAACCTGGTCTGAAAAATCAGGATTTTCCTTTAGGCCCGATACCAGATTGACTTGGTCTGATTCTCGCCGAAGGGCCCCAACTCAACTCAGCCCCTTTCTTCTTCATTCTGCCACTAGCCTTCGGTCCCGACAGCCACAGTTGGACTACAACCAAACACGGCCCCAACTCCTCCTTTTCTTCATTGTAGACCACGTTCTTCGTGCTGAGACCCATTGATGATCTCCCCCCTTCTTTGTAGGTTGGACATACCGCCGGCACATGAAGACGGCTGCACCAAAAACACACGTTGTCTAGATTTTCATAGATAAATCTCTGCCACTAGGGGCCCTTAGGTCCATCGATCACCATCCTCGATCGTAGCGGCCGTCCAAGGTCTTGTTTGATGCAGACTCGTGAGAAGCCGAGTCGTGACCGCTCCATCGTGCAATCATCCAATGCTACCATCTCTCTTGCCAATGCCACTATGCTTCGGACCGCCACCTCTTCCCGAAGCTCCGTCGGGAGCTCCAATAGCCGAACCCATATCAGGGCCGACTGGATCGAGCCCTCGGATGGATGAAACTACGATGGCCAGGGCTCCACCAATAGCCAGACCCATATCAGGGCCGACTGGATCGAGCCCTCGGATGGATGAAACTACGATGGCCAGGGCTCCACCACCATCACCTGGCCCACCATCACATAGGAAATTCCAAGGACCGCATCCCTGTCTCCTCTATCGACGATTCGGAACAAGAGATGGCCCCGGTTCAAGATATAGCCCATCACCTCTTCCTTGATTCTAGCTCATGACCAGAACTCCTCGATCACTGCCTCTATCCTATTCGTCGCCCGAGGCTCTTGGCCATCACTGTTGTGGCTAACCATGCCTCCCTGTATAGAGTAATATATAACTCCTCTTGCAGTAGATTCATCTATAGATAGAATAAAATCTATAGGGAGGAAAAGTTATGCATCAATGCCAAAATATACAAATCATAGACCCATGGTCTTTTCTTTTCTTTTGTTTTTTTTTCGCTTGGCAAATGTTCCCATATTTGGGTTCTTTGTTTTGGAGCAGTCACACTAAATGATCCTTATTTTGGAGTGGACCTACTCAAGTGCAGCATAGTTAAAGGGATTCGGGTACTTTCCCTTCTTTCATTCGCGATGTCAACCATTAGATTGTATAATATCTATTTCGAGATTTGGATGACGATAGAGACCAGAGTCCTTTTGCAATCAGTGAAAAGTGCAATCTAATGATTGATGTCATGGAGAAAGGATCAATCATTCCTACAACCAGAACGCTATTTAAGAGCAGCAGGTAGAACTATTCAAGTAACGAGTCGTGACTAACTTTGACATAAGGTTGATTCGAGGTGTATGCAAGGAAAATATGAAGGAAAGAGCATGCTTTAGTTATGATTCATTTATTACATCACTAGTGGTTCATCTACTCACCACCGGCAGGGATAAGTTTCAGCCGTATACATACCCACTTTTCTTTGTTAATTTCTGGATTCTATCAACATCCCTGTATATTCGTTTCCTCATCCCTTCCAGCTTTGTCATTGTACAATATTCAGTTTCAATAAATTTAGATAGACAAGCCTATTTTTTCATTAAAATAATAGAAAAGACAATCTATATATTAATAGCAATGGACATTGACACACCTGAGCTGTCTTCATGTATCTCTGATCTTATCCCTAGCAGTTCTGATAAGCTAGATCAACTTTGGCAACTATGAGTAAAGGCTGATTGGTGACCTATTTGGGAAGGGATCAAGTGACTGAAAAATTTGGGATGTGCGCATGTGCCTGTCCCATTATTGACCATATGCTGCACCAACTGTTCTATAGCAATTTGCTCTACGAACATGTAACTGGAAATTAGAGTATCTCCCATTTTGCAGTCATGCATAAGGCTAATATAGAAAGTTATGACAAATATCGTATCCATGATTTGATACGTATTTATTTCTGTACAGTCTGCTGCATCAATCATGCAAAATCTGTGAACGTACTATATGCAAAGTTATGACAAATATCTTACCTTCTCTCTATCTCCGAAGCATTTTTCTGAGTCAGCTGCGGTATTAACAAGGAGGCAAGGAGCGCTGATACATAATTTCCCCCAATTTATAATATTATGCAAACAACTAAGGAGGCTCACTTCAACTAACTAGCTGCTGGAAGAAACCAAAGCTAGTTGAAAGGAATGGGCTCTGGCTGTGTTTCATAAACACTAAGAATATTGTGAGGAGTATTTATAAATATTTCTTTAGTGTAAATTTGTTCGTACGTCGAATGTATTACATTTGATCATCTTTTTCTTTTCTTTTTTTTTTTTTTCTGAGGTGTGTGTGGGGGGGGGGGGGGGGGGGGGTTAGGATGCGAGAAAAACCTAGCCGAAATCGGGTTTGAACGAAACACATATTTAGTTCATTGGTACCAACATCTAATAACTTTGCAGACTATACTAATTCTGTACCTTGATAAAATCTTGAAAGGGATTCATTTTTTCTCTTAGAAAAAATAACTTGCTCTCTTCCTTCCGTTGAATTATATCTTTTTAATTTTGAGGGAATAAGGAGGAAGTGAATCACTTCGGCAATTTATTAATTCGAAAAGAAATTTATATAGGAAGAAAAACAAAAAATGAAAAAATCAAGAATGTCAATTGCTCTAATCAAGGAGAAGAAAGATTTCTCACAAACTTGATCCGATCAAAAAGAATGAAAATTTTCTTCAATACATTTGAATCCCACAAGAACAAACTAGAAGAAGAGAAGATTTTTGAAAATAGAGCCTAAATCCTTTTTTTTTTATTGATTCTTCATGCACTTCATAAATTGAGGTATATAGTCCTCATTTATAATAGTATGGTCTATTCTTGCATAATCCGACTTGGATTTTTCTTCTTAATTTCTACAAGGATGTCCATCCTTAAACAATTTTGGTTGAATTCATCTTTCTAGTTTCTAAAAAGTTATTCATTCTTATATAATTCGGATTAGATTCTTCTTCATAGTTTAAATAGGATCGGATCTCTAAAAAAAAAATTTAATATAATAAATTATGAAAAATAATAAAACTCTATGGGAGGTAGATCTAAAATTATACATTAACTTTGCTTTCTATTGTTCTATCTAATTCTTTATGGATTGAAAGATAATATCCTATTAAAATCTTTTCCAAAAAGATTAGTGCATTGGCTCAAATGATGAAATTCTAGCCTAATTTAACCTCTTTGATTGGACCAAAGTCGTAGATCTCAAAAAAATATTTAATTTTTTAAAAAAACATCTCAATTGAACGTTGTATGATCTAGCCTCCTAAAATTTGATAAGTGATTCAGCTTTCTGATATGGCAGATCTTGGACATAGACCCTATCCACCCCTACTTATAATCACTACAGTGATTCACATCGAGTTAGACGATCTTACTAGATATCTGTAGTGGTCAATATAATTTACATTAAGTCTGATGATTATCTTGAATATCAACGGTAACCAATATGGTTCACATTGAATTTGGTAATCCTTCTTAATATTCATAATGGCTAAAGAAATCTATATCAAGTTCTACTTGTAGTGGCCAAAATAATTTACATCGAGTTAGATGATTCTCCTAAATCAGTGGCGTAGTTAATTAATCAAGAGGACAAATACTTTACTAGGAGCTCTGGGGAGGATATATATATATATATATATATATATATATATATATATATATATATATATATATATATATATATATATATATATATATATATATATATATATATATATATATATGCTAATGTCACTTTGTATCAATGTCACTTTGTATCTATGATAGGGCATGTATGCGTAACTGACATAATATCATATTTCATATGCCCTTTATAATCACTGGTAGGCTTGTATTTGTATGAAATAGTTTCAAATATCGATCTATCTTAATTTTAGGTGTAATATCCCAAACCAGCAAAATAATAATTTAATAAAATTTCATTTTGATCTAGAATTCAGTCATTTGTGGCATAGCATTTTCGAGGATGTACTTGAGCATTTAAATGATGAATTAAGCCATGGCAATGAAGCAAGAATCTAAATGTGAAATTAAGAAGGGGAATGATCAAGGAGTTAGATTAATAATTATGATATTTAAGTTGAATTTTGGTGAATATTGAATAAGTAACAGGTAGTATTTGGAAGGATATTTAAACTAATATTTATGGGTGTGGTAATTTTGAAGCATAAGATTTTGATTTAAAAGAAATTTCTGAAACTCAGAGGAGGGGGTCGACCTGTTTTAAGAAGTGTCGACTCCATCTCAAAAAAATAGAGAAGCAATTTTGAAAATTTTGTAACGGCATGTTTTGGGGTTGACCTATTTTGAAAAGTATCGACTCGTTTCTATAAAAGTTGATCTAGGGGATGACTTATTTTGAGAGAAAGACTGACCTGAGAGATGGCCTGTGTTGCAGATGTTGATTCATTTTTTAGAGGTGTCGACCCTAATCGTGAAAAATTCTGAGAGTGCGTTTTAGCCGAGAGACTTTTAAGTTGTATTTTTAAAATAATTTTTCATGAGATGACAGAGCAGCTTGAGGATATTAATAAATAGCTAGAAAATCATCTAGGTAATACCTAGTAAACCTGAAATTAGGTGGATTCTTTATGGATTGACACATAGCAAATTCTTTCTAATTTATTCCTTTCTAAAACAAAAGCCATCGATTTTTGTTATAGTTGTTTTGAGTTCTGAAATTAAATAGAGAGGAAAGAGGAGAGAAGAGAGCTTAGAGAAAGTTCTGTTTTCAGTTAGAAATTAAAGAAAAATCAGTTAGGAAGAGGAGATTGGGTGGTGAGTTAGTTTGAAGAAGAAAGATAACTTATTGGGAGATGAAGGAAATCTATTTTCAAGTATTGTTATTAGATGAAATATTATTATAAAGTAAATTAAGTAGCTAAATTGAATTAAAATGGTGAATTATATTGTTATTTTACTCAAACTATTTGAATAAATTTTGTTAGAAGTTGGAAAGGTATTAGCTAAACTGAAAATCGTTGGTGAGAATGAAATACAGTTGAGTTAATGGAATTCTTGAATTATGTTAAAGTTTAGTTAAACTTAAGTTAAAGCAAGCAAGATAGAATGAAAACAAAGATAAGAAGAGTTAAAGAATAAGAATAGAAGCAAAGGATGTAATTTTATGTTCTTGTACTAGAAGGTATGATATTAATCAGTATTTATTGATGTTATTGAAAAGAAAAAGAGTTGGAAAGGAGCACTTTGAGTAAGCCAATTAGCTAATAGCCATTTGAGGTGAGTGGTTTTTTATTTAGCTTTGATATTTTTTTATGATGTTTATTATGAAAGTTGAAAGTAGCTCTTTTAAAACAAGTTCAAATATATGTGTTTAACTTCTATTATTCTTCAATTTATATATGTATCAGCAAGCATGGAAATAGGAAATGAATTTTGTTGAAATATTATTCAAAGAGATGGATATATATGTATATATATCGTTTGAAACGAAATTTCATGATAAGTAGAAATATTTTGATTTTGTGTTTCAGCTTTTGGAATTCAATTTCTCAATGTTGAAAAAATTATTTAGTATTTTTTGAAAGGAGCTACCCATAAGAGTGATCAATCTATCGGGTGTACCCTAATATTTAAATTTAGCATAAATATTTACGTGAATATTTGCATGAGCTGACACCCCCATAGTAAATATTGCAGTGTGCCCGTAGAGGCTAATCTACATCATTTGGCACAATATCATGCTAAACATTGGCTACCTTGAAAGGGGTGCTCTGGGTATGGTTGACAATAGCTAGGAAAAGTGACTATTATCATATTATGATTTATTATTAGCTTTACTGTTGTTGGATACAATGCAGTTTTAAGAAGTTTAAAGAATAGTTCTATAGTTTCAATTTTAAATGTTATGTTAAATTGCAAGTTAAGCATTATTATTTTTCATTATTAGATTGATTATTTACACACTGGGACTTTCAAGTCTCTCCCCTCACTTTTTTTATCTACAATTTTGGAGTATCCTAGCTCACAAATAAATATCAGCATGTGTATCAACTTTTTAACTAGAGCATTTTTTTTTTTTTTGTGGTTTGTAAAAGAGATGTATTTAGAGATGTATTATATAGTTGAGATAGTTAAATCAGAAACTGATAAGTACGTTGTATTTTGAGTGACTTGTATAAAATGTATAAAGTATGATTTTGTAATTGGAATCTTAAGTTTGCTTATGTAAATTGATAAGTTAAGTTGAGATTTTTGTTTTAGCAAATTAAGAAGTTAAACTAAATTGCTTATATTACAGATTAATAGATTGAATGAGTTAAATGATATTATAAGTCAGCTTAGTTACAATTTAGAATCCCCTTTGCTATTATTTAAGGATAAAGTTTAGCCTCTTTACTCTTAGATAAGAGTGGGGTGTAGCATGCTCGTCTGGTAGCCAGGAGTGGAATGTTACACTAGGGATCATTCATAACTATCTAAGAGTCTTTAAAACTTTATATTTTTTTTCAAAACATACACATAAGTGAAAAATACTAAATAGCATGATAAAACTCATGCTTCATAAACATACTATTTTCATTAAAAATATTCATAGAACCATATTTTTATAACAAAGCAAAATTTTTATAATATACTAACTTTTATTTCAAGAAAATCTATTATTATCCATGATAAATCATATGCAATGAAAAATATGATTGTTTGAAGGTAAATACTTTGCTTACTACGGGCGGTAAGCTTCTGCGCGCACCACTCATGGTGATTGGCTCACACAAGAACCAAGGCAGAAAAAAAGTATAGTATTTCATAAATTTTTTTTCGTCTGAGCTCGTGCGTGAGTCAATCACTACAGACGGTGAGCGCGGAAGCTCACCACCCGTAGTGAGCAAAGCATTTTTCTTATTTGAAAATTAATAAAAAGTGCAAGATCTGCTTGCCTCTTCCACCTTAGACCTTTAAACTTATGAGGCTAATCTACTAAACCTATTTAAAATATTAAAAGCAAAATTAATTTTTATTTGATGATGTTAATAAAATTAAAATAATAAGAAAAAGAAAATGATTGACCAAGTGATGGCATTCAATGGCTTTGGATGGATTAGATCTAAATGACTTGATTAATTAACCATGAAGTATGGACTCAATCAAGATAAAGATTGTTCAATAAGGTTCATTAATAATGGATTTCAAATATATTAAATGGGACCAATGATTGGCTTAGGCACTAGGATGGTTCTAGATTTTTTTGCCGAAGTCAACTCAGATTTGAAGGAAAGGATGATGAAACCCTTCATTAGAGTCTAAGGGTCTGCTTTGAGAGAAAGAAGGGTGAAGAGAGAGAAGAGAGTTAAACAAGAAAGAGAGAGAGTTCACCTCTCCTAGAAGAGGAAGGGGAGGTTGGGATTGTTGGGGATCATGCCAAGGGTCATGGTTGGTGGTTGAAGGTGATGGATAGCTAGTAGTAGTAACTAACTGATAAGAAATCATGAGAAAAAGGCCCAAAAAATTGAAAAACTGTGGTCCTTTATCGTTTTTGTCCATTGGCTGATCATTAGTGACCATGGCTCCATTGTTGAGGAAGATAGGTCCAGAAGCTCAGCCATGGGTCCAATGTCAAGAAGCAACAATACCAATGACTTGAAAAAGAGGAAAACATATCAACAAAGTAGGGGAAGGGGTTTTCGACTCGATTTCTGGCCAACGAAACTAGTTCAAGGCCAAGGAAAAAGGAGAAAGTAAAAGAGAAGAAGGTTGGGCTTTATCTTGACTCCAACGAGAATTATAGCCTGGATTTCCAATAGGTAGACTAAGAAGAAAGCAAGAAAAAGAGAGGATGCGAGGCGTTGCTCACTGGTAGAGTATTATGGAGGATAGAAGGTTCCTCTTTGTAGAGGAGACCTTGGTTTCTAAAGCCTAAGGTCTCTAATTTCTATTTGGAGTTAGCGGAGGGGAAGAAGACTCCTTTTGGAAGTCTTCCACTTTTTGGCATGCATGTAGCACACATGGGGCTGGCAACAAGCCAAGACTAGGTTGGGATGAGTCCGTCCTATCAAGTGAACTAGGCCATTTCATTCTTCCTCCCTTAATAAAGTTTCATTCTTGAAATGTATACTTCATTCTTAATTTAGTGAAGATACATAGTCTTCATCTAATATTCCATCGTGTGGTTGTTGCATAACTCTCGTCCAAACCCATACTTTGACCGATACTCTAGATCAATTTTTGTTAACCTTATGGACCACAAACTTAATTAAAATTCTATTTATTACTAGACTTTAAGTTCTATCCATGATCAAACCCATACTCTAATACCACTAAATGTCATGTTTCAAATTGAGAAATATAATATGGTCATGTTGCCAAGATGTACAACCTACAATAACATAAAGTCAAAAATTATAATCTCAAACAAAATAAAAGATCTAAATCCATTATCTACTAAACAATTAAATAAATACCGATTCAGAGTGATTAAATTCAAATTTAAATGCCCAAACCCATCATCTTAAAATTCATAAATTCACCAACTACAAATTTATAATCAATTAAAGAACTAAAATTTTGCTATAATATCACCAAATTAACTAGCACGAACTCCAACACTGAACCATTCTTCATTCCTAATGATCCTAATCTTCTAGAAAAATAAAATAAAAAAAGATATGAGTTATACATCTCATTAAGTAAAACTTACATTATCTTACTAGATCAAGCATAAATTTTTATACGAACTATTTATCATTTAAGAAAATAATAAATATTATAAAATAAAGTATTTCATAATATATGATAAAAAAAGTCATAAAGCATATCATATATATCTAAATCAACAATATTTCATAAACATTATTCCAAATATATATTGCAAAAAAAATCATGATTCGTGTTGCCATTTAGCCATATTATACTCCAAAGCATTTCTCATAGATATTCGTATTAAGATCGTTTTATACTCACAATAGAGCTTATGCTTGTCATCAACAAAATATCTTATTTCGTATGCTAACTTCATACCCACTAGCAGGGCTTGTATTTGTATGAAACTGATTCTAAATATTGATCTACCTAGACTCTAAGGGTCACTCCTGATAATTTAAAAGCCTTTAAAATATTTATAATTTTTTTAAAAATGCATGAATAAATAGATGGAAAAACACTAAATCACATTATAAAACTCATGTTTAGTAAACATGTTATTTCATTAAAAATATTTATGGAACCATTATTCACAATAAAGCCAAATTTTCATCATACACATGTTAATTCTTTGTTTCAAAAAAATATGATATCATTAATAACAAACCATATGCATGAAAAATATGATAATTTAAAAAATAATAAAAACTTTATGGTCTACTTATCTATGCCACCTTAGACCTTCAAGCTTCACTAGATTAATTTGCTAAACCTAATTAAAAACATTAAATTTGAAATTAATTTTTATTTGGTGACTTTAGTAGAAGTAAAATGACAAGAAAAAAGAGATAATTGGCTAAATGATAATGTTTGGCGGCTCTAGATGGATAAGATCTAAGCTAACTCAATCCATGAATCATGAGATATAGACTCGATCAAAGCTAAGATTGTTCAACATGGGTCATTAGTAATGGGAGGGTTTAAAAAATACTCAACAAGGTTGGGATTATCAGTTCAATAGGCTACCTTGGCATCAAGTGGTTCAAGATCTCTTTGTGGCGGCAAACTTGAATCCATGCAAAAGGAAGATGGAATGCTTTATTGGAGTCAAGCATTTGCTTAGAGCAAGAAGAAAAAGTAAAAAAAAGAAAAAAATAAAAATAAAAAGAGAGACCTTCATCTCTCCTCGAAGAGAAAGGCAAGCCTGAGTTTGCTAGAATCATGCCAAAAGGCATGGTCGAAGGCTAAAGGCAATGGACAGCCATCAATAATGGCCAACCAACGAAGAAACCTAGAAAAAAAATACCTAAAAATAAAAAAATTAAGATAATTTCTTATTTTTGGCTATCAGCCTAGCATCGACGACAATGACTCCATTATTGAGGAAGGTAGGAAGGTCCAAGAGCTTGGCCATGGGTTTAGTGTCAAAAGGCAGCAATGCTAATGGGAAAAAGTAAAACGAGATGGGAAAACAAAAAGGGAGGGGGGGGGGGAGGAAAGTGAGAAGAAGAAGGCTAGACTTTATCTTGACTTTGGCGAGCAGCTATGGCGAGCAGCTATGGCCTAGATTTCCAAGAGAAATAATGGCAAAAAGGCACATATTTGAAGGGAGAAAAGTGGAAGAATGAGAGAGGATGAGAAGTGTTACTCCATGTTGTGAAGGGAAGGAGGTTCTTCTTATACTGAAGACTTAGCGTTCTAACAGTCCTAGATCTCCAATTTTTATTTGAACTTGCTAGAAGGAAAAAAAATTTCTATTAGATTGCATTTGGTACATTACCAAATAGTAGTAATATGAATTACCTAGTAATCTGAATTACTTACAATTTGAATATATTGTCAGTAATATTGATTACTATATTTGATACATGTAGATAATGTTGTAGTAAAATTATTAAAAATTTAAATTAATATGTTTGGTATGATAATTAAATTATTGATAATATAACATCAAATTTCTAAAATATTTTTAAATTAAATTTATTAAAAATCACATCATATGTATAAAATATAAATATATATTATAAATATAAATATAATATATAATATTTTAATATATATTTATATTTATAATATATTATTATAATAAAATATAATATTATTATAATATATAATAATAATATTTTTATTTAATATAACATATATTTATATTATATAATATTATATTTTTAATATAAATATATATATATATTATAATATATAAATATAATATAATTATAATATATTCTTATGATATCATCATACATTATTATATTATTATATTATAATATTATTATAATATATAGTATAATATTATTATGATAATATTATATAACTAATATTATGTTATAATATTTTCATAATATAACATAATTAATATATTATCTATTACATTATTAATATAATAATATTATTATATTATATAAATTAGATTATAATATAAATATAAATATATATATTATATATTATAATGTATATTATATGTATTCTAATATATATTATAAAATATTATTTTAATAGAATATAATATTATATGATTATAATAATATTATTATATTATATATATTATTATTTATAATATAAATATATATTATGTATTATGTATAATAATATATTATATTCGAATATATCTTTATATTATAATATATTATTATAATATAATATAATATAATATTACATAATATTATATTAATATAATATTATTATAATATATTATTATTATAATATTATATTATAATATAATATAATATTATATTTTTTATGAAGATATTTCTGTTTAAATATGTTATTATCAAATTATCAAATATTTGATAATTTAAATAACCATCCCTTCATTAATAATTCAGATTATCTCATAAAAAATAATTTAGGTTACCTAATAATTTAAATTATTAATTTTTTAAAAAAATATGGTGAAACACTTTTAAATTACCCATTAGAGTCTTCCATTTTCTTGGAGTCTTCCATTTCTTATTATATGTGTAGCATACATGAGGTTGGCAATGGACCAAGCCCAAGTCGGGATGGGTCAGACCAACCGAGTGGATCAGATCATTTCAAACACAACCATCCAACAAACTCAATATTTCAAAAATAGTAATACAACCATCCAACAAACATAATAATTTAAATTAAAAATAAGTCCTTAAATTAAAAATAAGTCCAACTACACCAAGTACCATATTGGATGAATTTTTCAATACAAGAGAATTTTGGTAAGCAGGCAATCCTCCATTTTTGCCTTCATCAATTCACGAACATAGCATACCTGAAAGAAGAAAAAAATACAAAAAAAACAAATTCAATTAATAAGATAATTCATAATATAATTTACAACCATTCATTCAAAGTTTATAACTTTGTTAATACCCAGAAAGGTTCCATAATTTATTACATTAACAAAGGTTCCATAATTTATTACATTAACAAAAGAGTCATCTTCATGCCTATCTTATGAAGTTCCTAGTTTAGATTTATACCAAATATAAAAGGTATTAAATGCATTAATCATCGGGTATGTTCAGCTTCAAATTTGGTATCTGTTTCAATTTCCAATAGGATTCAGAATGGAAAGTCACCAAAACCTTAAAATCATCACCGAAGCATCCCCATTTAATTTTATGTATCCATTCTCATTGACATCCCTAAACCAACTCCAGAAATTCTCATTTAATCATAAAATATTTACATTATGGAAGGAGAGAAGTTAGAATAGAAATGAATGGTCAGAGGACAGGAACACGTCGTCAAATGATATTCGCTCACTGTTGGAAAGGGGCCATTGCAAATTCCTGCAGAAATTCATAGCAATTGGATGTCACGAGCAATAAGATCACTCACCATTGAAGGGAGTACACAATGCATCATCACCATATACCGAGGAGGTGGAGACGGTGAGGCAAATGAATGCACCAGATTTTGTGTAACAGCTGAACACAATGCACACGGTGCAAAATCACAAATTTTACTCAGAATATCCACATTCTATTCTAGAATCATACTCTGAAGCTCCAAGAAAGAGAAGTTAAACAAAGATAAGGTAGAATTCCATGCGGACAATGAAGAGGATGTTTCCCATAACACCTTTAGATTACACAAAATGGATGACACATTAGCAGATGCAATAGCTGTCAGTAGTCAAAAGAAAGGTTCTGCGGGTTATGTAGCTCTGATTGATGAATTTAGCTGTTGAGATTCTAAACTATAATAAGGTGATTCATCTAACTAAACATCTAAAAGAAAAAGATAGATTGATTCAAAACATTATACATAAAATAGAACTATGATGGGCCTCAACAAGAACATTGATTTCATCATAAGAAATTCCAAAATAAAATACTTCAACTTGCTTAAAATCTAAAATAAGATGGAAGGGGAAAAAAGAAAAATATAGGAAACAAACGATTGATCCGCAATGAAGTGTTAGAAGACTAGGTACAGAAGGATTGCACTATTATGTTAAATAGCTCATGAAGTTTATTTTAAAACATAAAAGAATACAGTTCTCTATCATACTTGATTATTACATCTCAACTAGGATTTGTTAATAGCGTGCAGAGAAAGTCTAGCTGTGAACATGAGATCTGAGAGGGACAAAAGTTTAGAGAGAGAGAGATAGAGACAGAGAAAATAAAGCCAATCTGAAACCGATAAACAGGTTTTCAAGGAGAATTTGATAAAAAAAATTGTAAGAAACTGTTTCCACGAATGCTTTTCACATGATTTATGTATCATTCATAGCATATTCAGAGCTTCTAAGTAAAACCAGAGTAGCTCTCATTATAACCTGCCCTATTATTTGGTCAAACATTAAGAAAACTTTTTCTATCATGGTAACTTCGCAAAGCATCAACTTTTAGGAACTATGTCAACAAGTTTAGAGCACAAAATAAGCTATGTTAAGAAAAGCAATATACAGAAAAGAAACATGTTATGATAAATAACTTAGAGATACCTAAATTTTCTAAGAAGTAATTCCATTAACGGACCTAATAATACATTTTTCAGAATTACAAGCTCAGACATGAACATAGCTTTCTAAAAACAATTGTACCAAGTAGAAGTACGGACCACATATTTGAACATTGTTATCAAAACCTCCTGAAAAGCATGGTGCTAAAGTTAATGAAGTCAATAAAAGCTACATGTCAAACTAGTGACGAAAATACATACACCAATTGGCTGATAAAATCTTCAAGAATCATATGCTACCACACATGATCATAAGAAATACGTGAAAGTTGGGAGTTGGGAAGGCATCTTGACACACGCTAAGAAGTGCTTTACAGTTTGTTTACACTTTTATTATGAATATATTATTTAGACGCTTTTAGAAGAGTTAAAAGGAGTGAATTCCTATTTAGGAATTTGAAATGAAGTGGGGGACTTCTGATTAAACGGTCATAGGTGCTGGGGTTCCCATATGGCTATAGGATGACTTGATGTTTAATCAGAGGAAATGAGAGTACAGCACGCAACCCAGATTAAAGAGAAAATTCAAAAGAATCGGTTAGAGCCAGTTACAGGTAAAGAAAAACCGAGAAATTAAATCGCAAAATAAAAATCAAAAGAAGGAAGCCTCTAACTTAGAAATTGCAGGTGAAGGAAGCCTCTTAAGTTAGAAATTGATGGGAGAATGTAAAGAAGAAAAAGGAGAAGCGATAAAGTTTGCAGTTCAGAAGCAACGGGAAAAAGAAGAATAAGTGTGGAAGAAGGAATTGTTTACTAAAATTCCAGGAAAAAAAAAAAGAGAAGAGGGCGATAAGAACAAAAAATTGAAAAAAAGACGATGAGACTCTACTTTTTGGTGGTGTGTTTTCTAGGATGTTAACAAATTGCACACAGCATGACTAGAAGCAAAAATTATACATAACCCATCCAATATGTACAAATAACTACTTACGCTCTGTAACCTCAATCCAGACAAACATGCAGGATCTAACTCACCAAGACAACAGTATCATTACTATAGCCTTTTTCTTTCTTAGATCCCTTTACCTGGCAAAGATTGTTCAAGACAAGAAGAATACCTCACAAAACGACAATTACAAACATCAATTATAGATTAGTAAAAAACAGAGGTGACAAAATTCTGTGCAGCCGAAACAAATCCACAAACACAACAACCTCTGCAACAGAAGTAGCAAAAGGATAATTGTTCATCGAGATTCTGGGATTTTTCTGAAAGAAGATAAATTGATTCGGATTATGCTGCCTCTTTGTCCACATTTTATCAAAATTTGGGCTTCAAGCTATGAAATTCCCATCCAGCGGGCATGCATTGTATTAAAGGCCTACTAAATAAACAAGTCAGACATCATTTCAACAGATATGACCAAATAAACGACTGCAAACCCTAAATCCCAAATTCAAGGTCTCATTCATTTGAAGATGCACATCAGCTGCAATAGCGTACATAAATCAAAGTATCCATACACACCATGATATTAAAGGGAACAAGCAGAAAAATAGATATCCCTAAAGATTGAAATCCGAAACGGAAGCAGAGGATCACGAAAAGGGAAAATTAGCCAAGCCTCAAAGAACTTCGGCACTTGTGTTAATTCTACCTATATGTTTCACCGTAGGAGATATCAGCCAGCCGGTGATCGATCAGTCCTGCCTCTTGAGCTTCTCGAATCGCTGGTTGAGCTGGTCGACGCGAACGACGAGGTTGGTGACAGACAAGAGGAGCCAATAGAGGAGGAGCGCGGCGGCGATGAGGATGACGTTGCGCTGGCTTTTGATGATGGACTTCTCGTGACGGAGGTACTCGGCCGGGGTGCAGGCGTGCTGCTTGTCGCACGTCGGCCGAGTCTCGTACTTCCAGTAGATGTCCATCAACAGGAAGAGACAGAACGGCACCACCGAGAGCAGCGGCTTCAGCGCGTTCCGCACCACCGCCACTATCCCTCTCCGGAGGCTGCCCAGCCCCGGGAGGGTCAGGAACAGCAGCATGATCGCCTCCGCCCCCGCAGCGTACCCCAGCACCACCCACTCCAGAGCCATCTCCGGTGACGAGAAAACCCTAACCCTAGCTCTAGATCGCCCTCGATCAAAACGCTAACCCTAGAACAAGATCTGAAGTCCTTTCGGGAGCCCTCCTCCCCCTCTCTGTTTTTTCCACTCACCCTCGAGAGAATTTGGCGCTGGTTAAGAAGAAGGGGTTGGCTTTTAAACCGGACCACGAGGTCGGTGATAGGTTAGATGATTGACACGTGGCATTCGAAAGTTCTAGACGTGCTGCACTTGGCGAAGTATCGATCCGCCGTACAGGTAATCAAACGTCGGATGTGGACGGATGACTGTTACAAAGACGCCTAATGATCAGAGGATCTCACGCGGCATGAGATAACTTTGCACAGTGCAGGCTGCCGTATTGACGGCAATTTCACCGTTTACGTTCGGTATCAGATGGCTGGAGCCCACAAATCGTTCGGCGCAAAGCTTGGGAACCTTTCGATTTGTGGGCTCACGCTTGCGAACCATTCCCCTCTTTCGCTTTCGCTTCGCTACGAAGGAATGGGCGATTCCATGCCAAATACCACCCATCCAAGCGTTGTTTGTAACTTGTTATCCAAAGAAAAAAAGCATTGTTTGTAACTTTAGGGTCCAGGTTCTTTGCCTCCGATTCCACTTTTGTGACCTACACACGGCCTCTGTGTTGGGTTAAAATATTATGATAATATACTTGGCGTTAACATAGAGCCAAGTTAGTGCATTTTTTAATAAAATTATATATTTTTTAATGTTGATACGGCCAAGGTTCATTTGTTCCAAAATCTCACTTGCTAGCTCAACCCAGATAATGACATAAATTCCACAAAATCAAGGGCTATCAAATCTCCAAACAATCAATATAGTAACAGCATAATTAGTTCCAACTCAGTGCAATTTCAGCATAAAAGGAATATTGTAATCCATTAGATCGGTAGGTAAGGAAAGGGCTTAATTACTTGCCCATGAATTGCACGATCTTAACCATACAAACTAGTACCCTCCCATCTATAAATATCAAGCATGGTACCCTCCAGGTATAAGAAATCGTTACACATTCTTTTGCTCTATCATCTCTCTCACTCTCATCACTCCTCTTTAAACTCTGTGGCTTAAGCATCGGATATCCCAAGCTAGACATATTTCGGTGACTCCCTAATTATTTTTTTTAGGATCAATTTTTTTGTGAGTAAATATTATAAAAAAATTGCTCTACTTTTTCATTAACCAACTTACCCATGTTCTCATATTTTTTAAGATGAGAAAATTAGTTTCTCATGGATAGCATTTACCTATAAAATGAAAAAAAAATTTATCCACCTAGAAGGTGGCTTCTAGGTGGATAAATCATTTTTTCATGAGCTAGTAAAGTAGGCATTTAATTTTATATCTAAAACACCCCATCCTCATTTCCAATATTTTCATCATTTAATGCTCAATAACTCAGTCATCTACCTTTTTAAAATCTAAAAAGCATAAGGATATTATGAAAAATATGAATAAATTTTAACAACTTACTCAGAAAAGTAGTAATGTAAAAGAACATGAGTAATAGATTTTAGGGCAACTTATCCATGTATAAAAAAATATAGGTAAATTATTTTTCTATCTAAATATTATCTAAAAAAATATTTACCTTGAAAAATATAGTTTTTCAGGTAAATATTTTACCCGCAAAAGAACGGGCCCTTAGTTGCATATTGAACCCAACACTTTGCAATGCTGCTCCAACCTAACTAAGTAGCCTCACCCATCAACTCGTCAACCTATCATATTAGATTTTAAGCGGTAATGGATTAGAGCTAAAGGAAAGGTCACTTTATTTGGGTTTCCATATAGATTTGAAGAAGATGAAACCTAGAAGAAATAATTACTCATTCATCAATCAACCCTAATAGGAATTTAATGATCCCAACCTAGCTCTCAAAAAGATCTCAAGCTCCACAGTTGACTTTTGAGGTGATAACTACCGAGTAGTTCAATCTGCTTGTGCAATAGTGAAGACTTTGATGATGGTAGTCTAAGATATGTAATGCCCGAACCAATAACCTACCACCGCACCACTGGATCGTTAGGATAGCTCAGTTGAACATAATGCCCCTCATCTTGGGAACTCCATCCAACACCGAGAAGATGATTGCCCTAGTGCTCATTCGAAGATAGGCTTTAGCCCCAGAATCCTCTTAGTTAGAGAGGCTTTCCAAGAAAGAAGCTAATCTCAATAAAGTATCAAAAAAATTGATAACAAAATCGAAACCTTGATGACAACAGTCCAACCGGCTAAGGGTAGTCACCTAACCAGCAGCTATTAGTATGTAGCCTTAATGTTTTTCAAGCCAAATGGTATCATTTGAAAACAATATAATCTCTTGTTGGTGATGAATACCATTTTAACCTTGTCCTTTTGGTACATCCTGATCTGATTATATCCCTAGAGTACATCCATAAAACTGAGTTAGTTGCTCGAGGTAGCATCAAGTAAAAAATTATCCTTCAAGCATACAATATTAAGTTTAGTGAAGTTGATTTAGACTTTCTAACACCTATTATCCTTCTTAACAAGCACCACATTAGCTATAAATTATGTATAGTTGATTTCATAAACGACCCCAGCCTTAAAGAGTTTGTCTTTATCAATAACCTATTGTGTTCAAGTGCAAAGTGTTGAAAATTATATCCTAAAGTCAATCATCTAGATTGTAGATGGTTGAGCTGAATGCAATTTATACTTAAATTTTAAATGAATAAAATTATTATTTTGGCATTTTATCACTCTTGTGCATCTTCCTGTAATAAACTATTCTGTAATGAAGTCCTAAGGACTATTTAGACTCGATAAGAAAGGATTTATCATTTAATCCTTAAATTAGTTCATGATTAAATGATTCATTATTATCCAGAATGATAACATATCGAGTGTAGGTCGTTGTGTGTCATAAGTATTGGTTGTCCTCTTAACCAAAAAGTATGGAGATATTGTTATGGCATGCAGGTGAAGTGTAGAGATATATTTCATTGAACGTGATCCAATTGTGGAGCTCTCTGCTATCAAGAGTTGCTCGCAAAGGATATGGGTATAAGTGTCCCTTAGACCTAAGATCACTATAGTGACTTGCAAGCAACTCACTGTACTTAGGTACCGAACTATCTGAATTTCTAATTCAATGATGAAAGGCTATTGGATGTAGTCAAGTACTTGTGAAGTCGGTGTATGAGTCAAAATGAGATTGACCGCTCCAAGTGTTGGAGCAAGTGTATCACTATATTTCAATTTAGCAAAATCTTGATCGAGATAGTCTATTCAATGGACAAGTACTGAATTTTGAAATACAATGTAAATGATTTTTCAGGATTGACAGTTAAATTTTAGGTTATCTTTTGAGCATTGAGGTCAAGGAGATGAATTATAAGATAACCATATACCATAGGTTCGTCATTATTGCATTACGACTATTCAACCTATCCGAACATCGTATACCATTGCTAGATGGTCACATCGATTAGTATAAAAAATTAGTTTCTATGCTATCGACTTAGGATTCGAACCTATGGGGTCATACGTAATAGGAGTTTCTATCTGATCTGATGGCTGATCGAGAGTTTCAATAATCTGAAACTCTATGGTTAAGAGTTTCACAGGACTGAAACTCTATGACTAGGAGTCGCACTGAACTGAAACTCTACCTTTATGGGTCCTACTAGACTGAAACTCAGAGTTCTACTTATCTAAAACTCTCTGATCAAGAGTTTCACTAGTCTAAAACTCTATGATCATGAGTTTCATTCATTTGGGATACTAGGTTCAAGAGTTCCATAGCTTTGGGACTCTTCAAGAGTTTCATGTTGATGGAACTCTATTGCCCAGATACCCATCCGATTGAGACTCTATATTTATTAAAAGATTAATTAATAATTTAATTGCTGATTAGCTCAATTTGATTAAGCGATAAGGATTTGAATAAATCTAATCAAATTAGATTCAATTGGGTTTGACCCAATTAGGTTATGTGATAACCTAATCGCTATAGAAGATTCGACCTTGATTTGATCAAAAATTGAACCTAATTAATTTTTAATTTAATTAAAAGTTTATTAGTTTGGATTAAGCTTAATTTGATTGGGTTTAACTTGATCTAATTATGTCTAAAAAATTAATTTGGTTAAAATCAATTTGGACCAATTCAAATAAGATTTGAATTTGAACTTTTTAATTTCCTTGCACCTTGACTACTTTGACCCACGCCCTCCTCTATTTTTTGAATGAGATTTCTCACATAGAAATGGTTGTATGCCCCTCCTCTCTTTTGCCTTTGACCTGGTCTAAGTGTTGGACTAGTTCAAATAAAATTGAATTTCAAATTCAAATGATAGTTGGTTTGGTTGAAACCTCCTAACCTTTTGATTCTTATCTTTTTCTTGCGCCAATCTCATTCTCATGCAAATTTTTTGTGCATTTCTGAGAGAGAGTGCATGTAGGAGAGTCCTTCCGTGTGCTTCTCATCTGAGTGGGTGCAAGAATGGGATAAGAACCATTTGAATTTAAATTCAAGTGGTTGGATGGTTAAAACCTCTTAACCTCCCAACCTCATCTGATCACACAAAAAAAATCCATTTTTGGTCACCCTTTTTAAAATATTTTTTTCTCCTGGGTGTGTGATGATTTGTGAGAGGCATCTGAGAGGGGGTGCAAAAGCTTTCTTAGAGAAAGAAAAACTAGAGTGGGGTGCACTTTCCTAGGCATGGAAAAGTCCATGGGGAGAGGCATGTTTTTCCTACGCCATTATTCCTCACACCTTGATTCTATTTTTTTCTCTTTTGTCGCCCATCTAAGAAATTTTTAAGAGTGGGTGTACGGTAGAGAAAAAGTTCCTCAACCCATGAATATTTGTTTCACAGGAAAACTCCTAAGAGAGAGGGCATGAGAAGATTTTCGAGTGCCAGGGTTTTCTGGGTGAGTGAAATCCTAGAGTTAGGACTCAGGGTTCGGGTGGAGAGATTAAGCATCGTGAGTGCTCGATCACCACCATATTTTCACTACCACCTCATCATCCTCCATACTATATGTTTTGATTTTTTGGAGCATCCAGGAGATCAGAAAGAAGGTGATTGATTGGATCGATCGAGATCAGTCATCGAAGGCCCCGATGAGGAGCTAGCACTTTCATGGAGCTGATCGGGACCAAGAGTTTCATGTGGACCAACCATAGAGGTTAGACAAGTATGCAGCTACAATGCGATACCAGAGCTTCTTTCGGTGGATTTAGATCATGGAGATCAGCTATCCACGCACAGATATTGAGTTCTGAACTCGTATTGATCAGTGAATATAATTTGCTGATCGATCGCATTTAAATTTTTTATTACATATTAACTTGTCTAGATCCAGATGTAGGATTTATTGATATGATCAATGCATGCTTAGAATTAATAGTAGATTAATTTTAGCTTCCATTTCTATTTAATTCAAAAATGCATGCTGAAAATCCTACATGATTTCCATCAACTCCTCTATTTTTGCCTCACTAGTTGGCTAACTTGTGCATCATAATAGAACCTAGACCTAGCATATCGATGGCTAACAAGGCAAACATGTTAGTGTTGGAGTGGAGGAACTTGATAAGTCGGTCTTTCATGTTCTCATCGAGCAATAAGTCAATTTGAACTTTTGAGATTTTTTCTTCATCAAAAAGCAGGATGGAGGACCGAATTCCCTGTGCTACTCATTTGGTTCATGTTGGATGTCACAATCTTCAATGGGCAATATTTCTAATTAAGCTTTTGAAATTCTTTCTAAGGGTGGCTAGATAACACTATTGGCCACCATCATCTTTGACTTCTTCTATCCTATTACTAGTGGGGAATCTCATCATGAGGTAATAAGTAGATGCCATGGCTCATGTCATATTTAATCTCGACCAACCAAGAATGGCATTATCCATCGAGGGGAATTTAACAACCAAGAAAGTCTGGCATAATGGTCACCTACCGAGGTTTTCAACTTGCTATGATCGAAAGGGTAAAACTCCTTTCACAGTATAGGGTTCCTAGAAAAACTAATTAAAAGAGGGTCAATCCTTTTTAACTAATCTGTTAGTAAGTTCATTTTCTGGATACCTTATATAAGAAGATATTTACAGAGCTCCCATTCTCTACTAAAACTCTTCTAACATCATGGTTTATTACAGTAAGAGAAATTACAACTGGATCATTATAGAGGGTCTATGCCACCTCTAAGTCAGCATCCAAGAAATATATGACCTTGGCTCTTGATCTCTTTGAGGCTAGATCTCCCACTCTAACAGCTTAGGCATAAGTCTTGGGTTGACAAGCTTGAACCTCCTACTACAAGCCTATCTAAAATAGTGTTTATGACCTTTGTAGTAGGTTAGTAGTCTTCAAGATTTTCTAGTGAGCATTTGTCCACTTGTGCTCTTTCTTATCATCATTGGTTCTCTATGTATCGACCAAGATGTCCTTGGCAAATAAGAGTCTCAATCTTGAGCCCTCTATTTGACATATACATCGGTATCGTGGCTGTGATCATTATAGAACTGATGTTATTTCTTAGGGTTTCAACCACCAGGAGGAGTTTTCATCTTGTTTAGCCACTCAAAAGATCTCAGCATTTTATTTTCATTAGAATATGAGCTTTGAACATGTTGAGAAAAGTATCCTTTTGAATCTTGGAGGTACACTCCTTAGACGTCAGGAACTCTCCTTCTAACAGGTGGTCCCATTTTTCTGACCTTCTCTTTCTTCTTGACCCTTTTTTTTGGGCCATTCCTACCCTTATTTGCCTCCCTTCAAGCCACCATGGCCACCATGAACTTGATATATTTTTCAACTTGAGATAGCAGTTTAGTCAACTCCTCTATAAGAAGAAACAAAAATGGGAAGATTTTAACTCATTCCTTCCTGCCAATGCCGCAACCTTCTTGTCTAGGTCGTGGATCTCTAACATCTTCGTGTTGAAGCAGAAATGTTGAAGTTGTTTCTTCTAGACTTCATTTATCTTGAAAAACCTCAAAAGAGAGGGACCCTTTCTTTAATACTAATTCATTGGCACTCAAAACATATCTTGATAGGTTGGCGAGCTAATAAGTGAGACTACTTTGCTTGATTGGGTGGCGAAGCATCAAATGTGTAAGGTTCAATCTACAACCAAATGAAATGATCAAGGGGTCACCAAAATGTATTTGGCTGGGTGTCCTTTGATTATAAAGTCAGATAGAGTTTCAAGAGGAAATAGGAGAGATGAGAAAGATGGTAGAATGAAAGCATAGCATAAAGATTTCTTATATGTGGGGGGTCTCCATGGTTGATATTTGTAGAGAAGAGGGTGCTCTCTATGCAGTTAAGATCACTCGATTTATAGATGAGCAATTAAACTCTTTTCTAATTTGTTGATCTGGATGGTTCGATATTCTTTTTTAGACATGCCAAGATTTTATCAATAATGATAGAAATCTTTGAGCCCTTAAATATGATCTATTATCTCCAAACTTCTTATATATAAAAAGTCATATGATTTGTAGACCTTAATTAGTCTATACGTTACATGATAAACATTAGACATTTAAATAAATACAAGATTTTTCACCACTTAATATATAGGTTATGTATCTTTGAATCATATGATTTATCATATGCAATAGTTTTGACATAGTAGATCATGTCTAATAGCTTGAATCATTGATATGATACAACAACAAAAATAGCCTATAACAACAAAATTTTAGTAACATTCAGAAAAAAGTATTACTATAAATACTCTTATGATGATTTTAAAAATATCATAAAAGATATATAATATTGTAGCACTTTATTAAGAGTATCACAAGAAGTTATTATATAGTAACGATATCTTATAACTACTATAAGAAATTGTATTCTATTATAATGATTTTAAAAATTATCATAAAAGATCTATAATATTATGATGGTTATTTACAAATATTACTAAAATTTGTAATGATATGATGGTATCATATAAGAATAATATATTATGGTTAAATAGAATTTAATTGATAATATTTATAATTTTATTATAGAATATTAATTATTTATCTATAAAAAATTTTTATCATTTATATATCATTATATAACTAATAGTTTTTATTATTAATTATTTATGAATTATTTTTATGATAAATTAGTATCATTGCAAACTAATTTAGATTTTTTATGATGATAATTTTAATCACTAAATATATATTTAAACTTTTGAGAAAAATATATTATATATTTAATAAATTCTAAAATTAATATGATTTTAATTATAAGGGTCAAGATAGTTTAATAATTAAATAAAAATAAATCTTGATGTGAATCCACTATCAATGTTGAATGCACAATATCACAACTAAGTAATGATCTATAATATAATTACTAAAAATCTATATAACAATAGATTTAACCAAGAATTTAGATCTGATCCAATCTAATTTGTATTAAAATATATATGAAGAATTTAAGGATTACTTATACAAAATGAATAATATAAAGTTTAACATATTATATATTAAATATCATTATTTTGTATTTACAGTATAAATAAGATGAATCATAAATTATTTATTTTTAAAGGACTTTAGAAAATATTTATTATTATAGAAATATATTAAAATTATTAATATTTTAAAAATATTTTAAATAATAAGATTTTCAAAATATTATATAGAATAAAATAAATCAATTTATTTTTTAATTTTCTTTTAAAAAGAAGGGGACTGATTTTTTATGAAAATAATTAATTATTAAAACTAAAATATCATAATATATTTGAAATAAGTATACTTTATAATATGAATAAGTTTTGAATAAGTATAATATATAAACTACAACTCTAAATCAGATGTTAATATTATCATGGTGGTTAACTCTAAGTAACTATCCAATAGGTTTTATGTTGGATTCCCTATAAAGGTGATAAAATTGTATGTTGGATCAAATACAAGAATATCATATACAAACATAACTTCAAGTATAGAATAAGATGATAACATTTAATTAGAAAAATATTTAAGATTAATTTATAAAAATTATGAGATTCTAAATATAGTATTATTTTTAAAAATATTTGATTTTGATTACTTAGTTAAAATTATAAGTTGGATCAAATAAAAGGATACCATATACAAACCTAACTCCAACAAAATAATTTGATTGTAAAAATATTTAATATTAATTTATAAAAATATGAATTATAAATGTAGTATTGCTTTTAGAAAATGTTTGATTTTAATTGTATCTATAGCAATAGTTATAATCACTGCAATGAGTTATACTGATGATTATAAACCATGACTATAGAATGACTCAAAACCATTAGCATATACTTGCTTATACTAATGCTCACCAAAACCACAGCAACAGGTTTTAGCGATGCCACATATTGCCATAGTTTACCAACCATTGGTATAGGCTTTACCAATAGTTTTCTATATTTTTTGCTATGATTTTGACTGCTACTATAGACTTTTTTGGTTGTAATGTGGGATCTCCATCATCCAATTAAAAGGGATCCAATTATAAAACTTGGCCCTTTGGCTGATCTATTTAGCCCAAACAAGAGGACTCATGTACTTGGCATGTGAGTCAGGGGAAGGGGGAAAATATGACTCTAACTAGGAGTCGCCTTCTTCTCCAAGTCTGATGGAAAACAAACTCTTAATCTTTGAGTTTGATGGAAATTAAAATGGCCTCCTTGATTGCCCAAAGCCCTGAAGTTGATGTATAAAAGAAGCCTCAATTCCTCCTTTATGCAATCAAACCTATAGCTACCTCAGATTTGTATTTTGGTGGAGATTTCCTTGGTTTCTAAAGAGATTTTTCCATCAATGCAGCTTTCATTTCTTGCTAGGATTGAGGCCAGTAAGAAGGAATAACACTAATATATAAAAGGGCTACAACAGTAGTTTGGAACCACTACTGTAGTCTTGAAAATCACTGGCATAGCCTATAATAGCAGTTTTGCAACCGCTGTATTATCGTTGTCGTCGTAGGTTTACAGCAGCAATAATTTCTGCGGTTATCCTAACCATTGTCATATACTAGGTATAGCAACAATTATTAAACCACTACTATAACCTTGTCTATAACAGTAGTTCCTCAACTATTGCTACAGACAAGATATAGCAGTGATTATCCAATCGCTGCTATAGACTATATAGCAGCGGTTTGAGAACCATTGCTATATCTATCATAGTAGTAATTATCTAATCGCTGCTATTGATTGTATAGCAGTGATTTTAGACCACTGCTTTATCTATCTATAACAGCAGTTATCCAACTGCTATTATAAATTCTATAGTAGTGGTTGGGTAATTGTTATTATATCA
The DNA here is from genome assembly GCA_006176705.1 of Cocos nucifera. Classification (NCBI taxonomy): domain Eukaryota; kingdom Viridiplantae; phylum Streptophyta; class Magnoliopsida; order Arecales; family Arecaceae; genus Cocos; species Cocos nucifera. Next base: position 1,207,521 of record QRFJ01000270.1, read on the forward strand.
TTTATAGTAGTGGTTCTCCAAACATTGCCATAAATTATGGTAGCAGTTGGCACAGATTTATGATAGTGGTTGATATGGCTACGGTAGCAATTATGCAACCATTTCCATAGACTATTGAATAGCAAAAAAATATCATAAATTTATTATTTTTTATTCCTTTTTACTTGATAGATGCAGTTCAATATGTAATTACTCAAATTAAAACTTAAAAGAACCAAAAAAGGCACAAAAACTCAATAATAATTCATAAATATATCTTAAATACTCAAATTATATTATTGATCAAATTATATTATAATATTTTTTAAATAAAAATAAAATATATTTAAAATTTGCTAAATCAAAATTTTCCTCTCCAAGTATCTCATCATCACTAGGAGGGGCTGAAGTAGGACCGAAAGGGGCTTTAGCAGAAGCTGGAGGGGTTGGAGCTGGAGCTGAAATGCCAGTCAATATATCCTGAATGCTCAAAAAATTAGCTCCAAGATTAATGAAGAGCCATGTCACCATAGCGGATATGATACTTTGTAGCTGGTCTATATGCTCCTCAGCCTGAGATGCATGCTCTTGAGCCTAAGCTACCTACGCCAAAGCCTCGTCAAGTTGCTCCTGGCTAACAACCCTTAAAGTATGTGAGAAGATGTTTATCTCAAACCAATAGCTCGTTGGTGTATGTCCAAGCCTACAATAAATTCTTGTAGAGTGCATAGATCCCAAGATCTGAGATAGATGGTTATGAGGGCCAGAGATGTCCAAGCTCTCACTCGCAAGTGCATCTAACTACTCCTATAATTATAAATTTAAATAAAATTTTATAAAAAATACTATAATGCTAATCATACTAATTATACTTTAGTTATTACTTATAAAAATTCTTCTGATCACAATGTTCATTAGCCTACCCTTCTTGCCCGTATGACTCGATCGAAAGATGGCACTATGGCTGGGCATCACCCCCTCTCTTGTTAGCTATAACAATCAATTAGCTTATTAGAAATATGTAAAAAAATAATAATTCAATAACTTATAAACTAAAGGATCAAAATTTATTACCTCTTTATGCACACAACTGGCTATAGACTCATGATCGAGAGTGTGCGTGTACTCCTAAGCAGTCCAATTTTTTCGATTCTGATGAGATGTAGTCTAAAAAGTATTCAAATCATATAAGTTAAAATCAAATATAATTATTAGTGCAATAAAAATTTTACAAGTTACAAATTAAATCTTGAACTTCTAGCTTTTCCAATGCTTGACTATCTCTTTCTACTAACTTGAGAGACTATTCTGGATCAAAGAAATAAGCTCCTCCTTACTTTTCTACAGTGCTCTAACCACCATTTATGGAGCTTGACTTTGTAGTTCTAGTACAATTCTTCAATCTTTTTCAGTCAGACTTTTTGAGCCCTTTCATGATCTAAAAAGTCATACCTCCTCTGTATAAAGTTATCAAAAGTCAGTTATGAAATTATTCTAATCAAACTTAGTATAAACATATCACATGCATATATAATTAAGATACACTTATCCAAATCTTTCCACATCCAATTTCTGACAATAGCATAAATTAATTGCCAGTCTATGGGAAGTATGAGAATGATGTCAGACCATCTCACTAGTACTCTAAGAAAGGAATGCATCTTCCATACAGTCTCTCCTACTAGCCTTCCCTCATGATCGTATTCCATCATAATCTGATGCTGGTAGTTCCACACATGCGGCGTGCATGTGGGACCATAAAATATCTTACTAGATAATGCACTTGCAATAAAAATATATTATGAATATATAAAAATATATAATAATTATATAAAAAATAAATAAATAAATAATTAGTATAATAAAAACCTACTCTCATTGGAATCGTGCAATGTGGATACCGTTGAAGCCAGATTGGTGGGTGGAGTAAGTGCCCAAGATGCATAAGTTCGCAACGTGGTTATCGCTGGAGGCTCAGATGTGCCAGTGTGAGGAGTATGTGTCTGTGAAGTTGAAGCCAATGTAGAGATGGATGGAGTATGCACTAGCAGCGACTCAGATGCAGAGCTCCATGTAGCCCGCCAAAAAATGTGGGTGAAAGCTAGATGGCATTTTGGTGCCATCGTGACCTGCAACATTAATGAACATTAACAAATATAACATGTTGAACAATAATATTAGTATAGTATTAATAAATAAATACTAATATTTATATTATTTGATCAATTGAACTCATTACCTACTGGCATCTATAATATGGACATCACTATCGCTCCTGACAAATGTATCTATGATCTTGATAATACCAGATAAGTTTTGCCTTAGAGAAATACTTTGTATGCATGGTCGAACATCGTCATCAACCTCTGTATCATCAAAGATATGTTTAGATACCATCTTCACAATAGCATCCCATTAAGGCTTCAAGGGATCATTAACATAGAATACTTGACTTGCTTGGGAGGCAAGTATATATGGTTCTTCAGTGCGAAGATAGCGTTGCATATTGACGAGCGTAAAACTACACTCATCAGTCTTCATTTTTGACTAAGACAAGATATCAAACCAATCATATTTCATCAATGTAACCTTCCTTTTAGAATAGTAGTCCAAGATGACTATTTTTTCTATAACCCTACAATAGTTCTGATTCTCCGTATGAGGCTATAAATTCCTTGAGCTAGTATAATATCCAGTTATGGCGCTCAACATCATACCACTATTTTATGTTATCATATTTTGGGCTTGACTGTAAATATTGAATATATAGCTATTGATGACGAGCTATTTATACTCATGCATGGTACGATTAGGTCCCATTGAAAGAATACGTACTTCATGGCTCACATCATCGAGTGGTAATCTTCATACTTAAGAAGATAATATCTAATTAGTAAATATGTTCAAATAGGAGTACAAGATAGGAATATGTACTCACTTACATAATCTTTGAACCACTCAAAAAATTCTTTGTTATATATATATATATATTTGCATACTTAGAGCACCATATTTTACTCTTATGACCTTCTTGTATTTGATAAAAAAAATAAATTTAGATATAATAGGATATAAATAATAAAAAATAAATAGGACTAAGTGACTCATCTTATGTATGGCTCAATGACATTATAATTAAACAACACGTAGTAGTGTGCTTTATTCCTTTCCTCAAGACTCAAATTAGTGAAGCGGTATGAAGTAGAAAGTCTATCTAGCTATGGAATGAACTCAAATGCAAGCTAAATCGGCTCATACTAATCATTTTGATTTTTTATTGATCAATTACAACGTATCTTGAGCTTGTTTAAGTACATGATATAAAAATTCATACTCTTGACTTAAATAATCTTCTATAATGGATCCCTCTGGATGATTCATATTTCTTATATAAGATTTCAGTATTTAAATATTCCTCTTGATGGAGTACATTCATCGATAGAATACTGGGCCTTCAAGTATAACTTTTTCATAAGGTGTATAGTGAGATCCATCATAATTGTGACAAATGATGGTAGAAATATTTTCTTCATATCATATAATATAGTCATCATCCTTATCTTAATTTTTTTCACATCATTCTTAAGTAACCTCTTCGTACAAATATTTTTATAGAAGTTGCAAAGATGAATAATAACAATTCTCATATTTTTTGGCAACACATGGTGAATAGCTATTGGAATCAACTCCTATGTTAATACATGATAATCATGAGTTTTCAATCCATCAAATCTCACATCCTTACTATTCACATGCTTTGATATGCTACTTGAATATCTATCTGGGACCTTTATATTCTCCAACACAAAAATATGGACTGTTTAGAGGTATTCATAATATAACATGCATGAATGAGCCTCCATTGTTCTCTTCCTATCAACTCTGGATGGAGTGATCTCCTAATATTCCATTCTTTCAAGTCAAACCAAAAATTCAAGTCATCCTTGGTCTTATCCCTGATGTTCAAGATTATTGCCAATAGAAGCTCGCATATATTTTTTTTCAATATATATGACATCTAAGCAGTGGCGTAATAAGTTTGTCTTTCATTATGGCAAGTCAAAAAATATACTTTTTTCTCTAATTAAAGTGTGTGTTATCTATCTTTGATCGATGCTTCTTCTTTTTACCAAATTCAATATTGAGACCATCCAACTCTCTCAGCATCTCACTCTCAGATATCTGGCTAGGTACCTTACTTTCTTCAATAGTACCATCGAACGAGCATGCGTCCCTTCTATAGGATGGTTTCGATGGAGAAAACATTAATGCCCTATAAAGCTAAAGCTCCTTCGATATATCAACCTTTTAGATTGAATATTTTTTTCATAAATCAGGTATGCTTGCTCACCTTTCATGCTCCAACCCAATATTAAGGCATGAGCTGAAAAATCATTTGTTATCCATATAAGCACCAAGCACATGGAAAATGACTTATTCATCAAAGCATCAAAAGTTAGAACACCATGAATGCTCCATAATTATTTCAGCTTGTAATAAGAGGATACAAATAGACATCAACATTATTTTCTATCTCCATCGATTTAGGGATGAGCACTCTCATGAAAGTAAAGAATTTTTTCATACATATCCATGGTAGGAGGTTGTAAATATGAGTAAATACTGGCCATATATTATGATTGATATTCATGTACTTGAATAGGTTGAAACCATCGCATGACAAGTTCAACCTCACATTACATATCTTTTGTGTGAAGTTGGGATGTATATATTTCATTAAACTTTTGCAATGCCTCTCCATCGACTGGATGCCTTAATATATTATCTTTTATTCGCTCCTCTTCATGCCATCTCATGTTCTTCAATATCCTTGCCAACATAAACAACTTTTATAGTCTCGATATTAAAAAAAAGTGCCACATCAATTTTTAAAAAACATAGGTCAATGTGCCATCTTTGTTCTATTTTCATCTTGATATACCACACCTTGTGCACTTATTTTGTTTGGCATCCTCCTTCCAATAGAGCTTGCAATTATTAGGGCATGCATGTATCTTAGTATAAGTAAAGCCCAATTATTTAATAATCTTCAATGCCTCATAATTATTTTTTGAGATTTATGCATTGTTCGGAAGAATATCTCCCAAAAGCTCTAGTATATAGTTCACTATATTATAACTGAACCTATTCAAGCATTTCGTATGATACAATCGGATTGAAAACTTAAGCTTCGTAATCTTTTCATATCCAAAATATAATAAAATATTAGCATCCTCCATCAACTTACAGATCTTCTTCGCATCCTCTCTGTTTATCATTCCATCAACCATGGGATCAGACATGGACGTAGATGCACTATCATTTTGGTCAAAAATTGGAAAGATGTCATGAACCATTTGTTCCATTCCTTTATCATGTTGATCGCCTCCTTGCAGTCTGCACTCACCATGTTGATCCTAATAAATTTTATAGCTAGGTTTAAAGCCATTAATGATAAGGTGATCATTTATATCTTAACGAGGTAGCTAAGACCCACCTATACGCTTGTTATAAAGATATTGGATAAGTCCATGGTCCCTATTGGGAGATTTTTATGCGTACCAAAGCTATGACAATATAGGCTAAATTGAAGATCATTGAAGGCTGAGGCCGAGGTCCTATCTCAAATCGAACTTGAAGTCATCAAAAGATGCAAGCCAAGGTCATTAGAGGCTGAGGCCAAGGTCTTATTTTAGATCGAGCTTGAAAGATGGAAGCCAAGATCTTCGAAAGGCCGAATTAAAAATCATTGAAGGTTGAGGCCGAGGTCCTATCTCAAGCCAAGCTTGAAGTCATTGAAGGCTGAATTGAAGGTCATTGAAAGCTAAGACTAAGGTCCTATCTTAGACCAAACTTGAAGTCATCAAAAGATGGAAGCTAAGATCTTTAGAAGATTGAATTGAAGGTCATTGAAGGCTGAGCAAAGGTCCTATCTCAGGTCGAGCTTGAAGTTATCAAAAAATGGAAATCAAGATCTTCAGAAGACTAAATTGAAGGTCATTGAAGGCTGAGGTCGAGGTCTTATCTTAGCCCGAGCTTGAAGTTATCAAAAGATGAAAGCCAAGATCTTCAAAATGCTAAATTAAAGATCATTGAAGATTGAGGCTGAGATCCTATTTCAGGCTGAACTTGAAGTCATCAAATGATGGAAGCCAAGATCTTCAGAAGGCTGAATTAAAGGTCATTGAAGGCTGAGCCAAGATCCTATCTCAGGCCGAGCTTGAAGTTATCAAAAGATGAAAGCCAAGATCTTCAGAAGGCTAAATTGAAGGTCATTGAAGGCTGAGGCCAAGGTCCTATTTCAGATCGAGCTTGAAGTTATCAAAAAGTAGAAGCCAAGGTCTTCTGAAGGCTGAATTAAAGGTCATTAAGAAGGCTGAGGTCGAGATCCTAATTTAGGCCGAACTTGAAAAGGCTGAAATTTTCACTCTTGACTCCACGTTGTCAACCCACATAATTAAGAGATGGTTCCCCTCTCCCGCATGCTATGAGGAGACAATACCTGACATAATTTTTGAAAATATTCTAGTGGATAAATAAAATATCTCTAACAACACACTGCTTTTCCATGACTAACAACCCACAAGCCATCCTAACAAACTTCAGACCCTTTTATAAAAGAAGAAAAAGAGGGATCCCAAGATATGTAGACTCTTCTCTCTAAAATACTCATCTTCTTTTTTTTATTGAATGAAAAACTGACTTGAGCATTGGAGGATCTCCGTCGGAGCCAACTCTGGTTGAGGACTTCTCTTATAGGTACGATTGCCTCTATCACATCACCGTCGACTTGCTGCTATCGCATAACTCCAACCAACCTGACCTCGAGATGGATTTTCGCATCAATAGATGGCACTAGAGGAAGGGCATTTGAGCTCGTTTATGGAAAGAAATGAGTATCCAGCGAGAGAAGCTCCATCGCATTGCTCCAATACCAATGAGATTTAACATCCATCTTCAACAGATCCTATCCAGGCTCAAACTTGGGGCTCCAAATGAGAAAAAATTTCAATCGAAAAGAAATACTCGAGCAAAGAAGGAGACGATGACAAGGATGATCTGGACCGACAAAGAGCCATAAGACCTAGATAAAAAATATAATTATGTAAATTTTTTAATCATATTATATTCCTAATTTTTCATCTATTCTCTTGAGTTCTAGATAGAATCAAACATTAGAAAGAGGATCTTTATTTGCACTCCAATATACTAGGCAAAATAAAGGCAACCTCTGAAATCCAAAATGAAATGAAGAGACTAAGATCCTGGGAGAGATGAAAAAATGGAGTGGTATCATAAAAATTAGAGAAGAGGGAAGAGAGGCTTTCCTATGTTGGCGGTTACTTTCGCATGAACCTACTGTCATACTTATTGCATGTTTATTTGGACCGAGATATCATTTCTATTCATTATTCACCATAAAGTCACAGTGAATATCATAGCTCACACTCATCCTCTAAGAAAGATCAGCACAGACACCATCCATATAGTTGAAAGAAAAAATGAAATTATGTCTTGTATGTTTGGAAAGTGATATGGGATGTTTTCATCAAATCTATTTTTACCGCATTAAAAAAAAATTTAATAGAATGGCTGTAAATAGTATTGCTCGGAATCTAGAGTCTAGCTTGAAGAACCCACATTGGACATAGATCAAAAACTGGAAGATGCATCATATGTTCATACATTTATGATACTTATAAAATTCTTTAAATTCAGCCTGAAAAATAGTAAATAATAGGACTCTTTGAACCATGATAACACTAGAAGTGCACTTCTATCAAGGACAAGATGTAAAAAACCTTCTCAGTATATCATAATCTCATTTACTTGAGCTGATTTTGCAGCATGAATGAGGAAAATGTATTTCGATAAAACATTCAATACTAATAGTGTAGATTCTTTCATGCATTTAAAAGACAACATCTGCTTAGCTCCTACATTTTTTTTTTTATACTAATTCCTTATGATTTTAGTTGATGTAGCATAAAAAACATCATGATTTATATCCATGATTACCTTCTAAGATCAACAAAAATATCACCACTTTGCATGCTTTATTAAAAAAAATGATGAAAGAATGATCAAATCGGTCCTCTATTTCAAAAAAATAGAGAGGGAAGAAAGGGCACAGGCCTCCCCTAGCACATGTACGTTTGGCCGACGTCCGCCACCCCCACTGTTAGGCATGGCCGTTTGGCCTCCTCCAAGCCCGCATGCATCCAGCCGATCTCCTCTCTATGGTGACCCCTTCGATCTCCTCTCCCATGCGTCCGACCAAAGTCCCCTACATCCGTCTCACCTCTATAGCCAATATCCTCCCGGTGCACCAATCTCCTCCCTCGTGACTCCAAATGGTGGTCAAAACCAGTCATGACGATGCTGACCTTCTTCCTCTGTGCTACCAGGCACGATCAAAATTAGTCACAATGGTGCTGAAGAGAAAATCCTAATTTTCTGGATTAGATTCGTTCAGATCTAATCAGATCAAGAGAGATATTTCAAAAAATTTTCTCATATATCCAGATCAAATCTAAGATATTTCAAATCTAATTTTATAGATTTAATAAATAGAATATAAATAAATTAAATCTAATTTAATTTATATCTTGATGTTGGATAATCTGATTATCCTTTGATGATCTTGCTGATTGCCTGAGGTTCTGGATCTAGCCATGCAAGCGCCTAACCTCTATCGGTATCCACTCGAACTGGATCTAGAGATCTTCTCCTTCTTTATCACCTCTCCAAAAATTAGATCTGGATCTAATTTAGAGGATCTTCAAAACTTCTTTCGAAGATCTGCTGTTGTCTCTGCAGTAGTGCTGCCTTCTTTCTTTCTCGTCAGCTTTTTCTTGCCTGGATCGCACCAAACTAGAACCCAACTTTCCTTGGTGTGGAGAGGAGAGAGAGGACTAGAAGATGGCATGAAGGAGAGAGAGGGGTAGCCTTGGGGCATGGGCTAAGAAAAGATTCTATCAAAGTTGGACATAGATAGAGTTTATATAGACCCTACTACGCCATGCAGTGCCACATCATCCCAGCCAATCACATTGCTTCGTGCAATTAGATCTAAATCTGATGGATGGGATGACATCACCTGATCCAATTAGATAAGAGCTCCTCTAATTCATCCTTAGATGGTGCCTAAGATTGATCAAAGTCTATAGTTATGGGCCACCTAAGTAGAAACTAAGAAGCAACCTGGAGTCCCATCTGTATGGGACTCCAGACGTCCCTATCCATGGACGCATGCCTCCCTAGGCATGCACCCCCTCCTTTTCAAAATCTAGCAAGGAGACAAGCCCCTATCTGCTCTCTAATAGGTGCATGATACATGGACAGATGTCTAAGTATCAAAGATCAATGTTTGACCAAAGTCAAAGAACAAGAATTAGTAGATGATGAAAAATGGCAGGTATTGTCTCAAATTTATCTCATAAATTAAGATAATCCTTTTCTAACCTGGACAAGCTCCAGTCAGACCAAGTAAAGGTACCTAAGTGAGCATAAATTTATTTGGCTCAGTCGAGATAACTTTTAATGATAATAAAAGGAGAACGTTAGGCTTAATCATGTGCTAACACGATTTTCTTGAACCTAATTGAATCTAATTCAAATCAATTGAACTAGGTTAATCCAATTGATGATATCCAAATCCAAACCCTTGTTTGTATGACCTAGTTAGGTTCAGTTCTATATGGTAATGGGATATGTCATGATCTCCATCATCGACATCATCAAAACTTCTTCCGATGGATCAGAACTTCTTCTAATTCAGACAACTAGAATGATCGATCATCTAAATCATTCTAATTGCTCCCAAAATCCACCAGTGACACCTAGCAGTATATGGTGGCAACCCATCAAAGCTAAAAATGAACCTCTTGGTGCAGCTACTTGTGTGATTAAGTTCTTCTATCTTGAGCCCCGATCAGATTAGGGTTAAGGTGAACTCGTCAAACCCTAATTTCTATCATATGATTTAATCATTCGATTCAAGTCCGATGTGAAAATCTTAATAGAAACTCTTTCTATTATTTCACTCTGCCATGGCCATGGGCTTATGGACTTGATTCTCATGATCATCATAGGGCTGCTCCTCATCCACCGAGGTAGATAGATTTCCTCTTGGTGCAATCCAATTCCTACAATGAACATGCTATAGCCAACATACACCTCAGGATTCCGAATGGCTAGGAGATCGAGTCATGGTGTAGTCAAACTATAACACCCTCAAGGTGAACTGCCGATGCACCTTAGATCAAAGAATCAGACACACCACTGCAGCTTCGAGTCAGTCATCGATGAGAAGGTAGACTTTCTTATGACTGCTCGAGGTGGTCACGCTCAGTGCCCTCATTCTCTAATGAGTACCTATACTCTTGCTCCGATGTCTCCACACCATAGACTCAAGACTCATCTACTATAAAGAAGCGATTGTACACTAACCTTTTGGATCAATCATCATTCTCATGATGATCCTACGGTCAGGAGCATTTTATGAGTTAATAATGAAAATTCTTGTCTTAAATTTTCAACTCTTGAAAATAAGAATTATTATTACCATTAACTCAAGGGATGTATCACAGACACTAAATACACATTTATGATAGAAAATAATCCATTTTATTATTTATAGTCAAAATTATAATTTTGTCCCTAGAAGTATATTACAAGTGTCAACTAATTCTAGCTTCTAGGGCACACATATCTAACAAACTTTCACTTGACCTAAAGCCAGTTGGCTATAAATCTAAGTCCCATCTTCCCAAGGTGGGCTTCGATCTTCTATTGGCCCAACGGCTTTGTAAGCGGATCCATCATATTGTTTGCGAAGTCGACTCTCTTGACCTCAACGTATCCCTTCTCGAGGTAATCACAGATGAGGTGGTATCATCGCTCGATGTGCTTGGATTTTTGATGAAACCTCGGCTCCTTAGCAAGGGCTATGGTGCTATTGTTGTCGCAGTATAGAGGAATGACATCTGATGGCATCACTAAGATCTCTATGGCAAATTTCTTATACTAGAATGCCTTCTTTACAGCTTCTGACACAGTGATGTATTCTTCTTCCATGGTGGAATCTACTATTATTGTCTGCTTGAAACTTTTCCAACTGACAGCTCCACCATTACACACAAATAGACTCCCAGATGTCAATTTTTGATCATCTATATCAGACATAAAATTCGAGTCTGTATACCCCTAGATTTGGAGTTCTCCATTACTAAAGACCAACAACATATCATTAGTTCTTCTCAAGTACTTAAGGATACATTTCACAGAAGTTCAGTATTCTTTACTTGGATTCGACTGATATCTGCTCGTAACACTCATAGCATGAGCTATATCAGGTTGTGTACATAACATGGCATATATGATGCTCTCTATTATTGAAGCATAAGGGATCCTGCTTATGCATTCTATTTCCTCAGGTGTGCTAGGACACATCTTCTTGGAAAGATGTATGCTATGTCTGAAGGATACCAAACCCCTCATAGAGTTTTCCATTCTAAACCTCTTTAGCACTTCCTCTATGTACATCTTCTGTGAAAGTCCTAGCATCCTATTCGGTCTATCTCTATAGACCTTAATTTTTAGAATAAAGGATGCTTCTCCTAGATCTTTCATGGAGAATTCTTTAGATAACCATATTTTAACTATGGTCAACATGGGAATATCATTCTCAATAAGGAGGATGTCATCCACGTACAATACAAGAAAGACAACAGCACTCCCACTGACCTTTTTGAAGACACATGGCTCCTCTTCATTCTTGATGAAACCAAATAATTTGATTCACATCATTAAAATGAGTATTCCAGCTCCGAGATGCTTGCTTAAGTCCATATATGGATCTTTGCAGCTTGCATACCTTGTGATCATCATCACTAGATGTGAAATCTAGTGACTGTTCCATATAGATATCTTCCTCAAGATATCCATTTAAGAATGTCATTTTCACATCCATTTGCCATATTTCATAATCAAAATAGGCTGCAATAGCAAGCAATGTGCGAATGGATTTTAGCATAGCTACTGACGAAAAGGTATCCTGATAGTCAATGCCTTCGCATTGACTATAATCTTTTGCCACTAATCTAGCTTTGAATGTCTCCACATTTTCATCTGCACCAATCTTTCTCTTGTAGATCCATTTACATCCAATAGGTACTATACCTTCTGGTGGATCTACCAAGGTCCAGACTTGGTTTGAGTGCATCGAGTCAATTTCTGACTTCATTGCCTCTAACCATTTCTCAGAGTCGATATCTGATATCACCTTCGTTATAGATTTTGGGATCATCACCATGAACCCCATTACCTACGAGGAACATTTTTTCTACTTTATCTAAAATAGTACCTAAGTACCTCTCAGGAGGATGAAAAACTCTTTTCGATCTACGAGGTGGAGGAGGTAGTGATTGGTATTGGCTTCAACCTGATTTGGTTCCATTTGGTCCTTAGCTCGTTGCTCTTGTGAGACTTTCTCCTTCGAGCTTGATCTGCTTTCCAATGCCGCTATCTTGAATAAACTATTTTTCAAGAAAGATGGCATGTCGACTCACAATCACATTGTGATCTTCTGAAATATAGAAATAATATCCTAATGACTCTTTAGGATATCCTATAAATCGAGCTCTAAAGGATCTAAAGTCTAACTTGTCCGCTTGTTGTCTTTTGACATGAGCCGAACAATCCCAAATTCTGAGATGACTCAGACTTGGATTTCTTACCATGCCATATCTCATACGGTGTGGTAGGAATGGATTTTAGAAGGAACCCTATTCAGTAAGTATATTGCAGTTAACAAACAGTATCCCAAAGAAAATCAGGAAGGTCTGTGAAGCTCATCATGGATCGGACCATATCTAATAGGATCCGATTCCTTCATTCTGAAATTTCATTGAGTTGAGGTATTCTAGGTGGAGTCCATTGAGAGACTATGCCATTTTTCTTGAGATAGTTCAAAAATTTTTGACTAAGGTATTCACCTCCTCGATCTGATCGAAGAACCTTAATGGATTTTTTAGTTTGCTTTTCTACTTCATGTCTGAATTTTTTGAACTTTTCAAAAGCTTCAGACTTGTGTCTCATAAGATACACATACCCATACCTAGATAAATCATCGATAAAGGTTATGAAGTAGATAAAGTTGCCTCTAGCCGGCACATCAAATGGGCCACACACATCAGTATGTACTAGGGCAAGAAGATCCATGGCCCTTTCCCCATGTCCTACAAAAGGGAGCTTAGTCATTTTGCCATGAAGACAAGATTCATAAATTGGATATGACTCAAAAGTCAATGGACTCAATAGCCCAATTTTCTCTAATTTGTTAACCCTATCTTCTGCTATATGACCTAGTCTTAGGTGCCATAGATATCTATCATTTGGACTATCCCTAGGTCATTTCATGGCATTCACATTTTGCTCGATATTAAAAATAGATACATCAATATATAACTGATAAAGATCATTAATAAGAAAATTATTTATAATTTTATTTTTTTATAAAAAATATTATAATGGTCCTTAAGAAAACTAATTACATAGCTTTCTAATGCAAAGCAAGAAACAGAAATCAAATTTCTGCTTGCTGCAAGCATATAATAATAGTCTTTTAAAACTAAGTCTAAACCAGATGGTAGTCGAAGAGGATATATTTTCACGACCACGATAGCAACTCTTGCTCCATTTTCAACATGCAGGATCATCTCACCATCCCTCAACCTTCTGCTATTCTCAAGATCCTTCATGGAAGTGCACAAATGAGCACTAGAACTAGAGTCAAGCACTCAATTGGATGTAAAAGAAACTGCAAGGTTAGACTCAATAACGAGCATACCTCCAGAAGGATCTGTCTCCTTCTTATTCTTCAGGATGGCTAGGTATGTAGGGCAATTCCGCTTTTAGTGGCCGTCATTATTGCAGTGGAAATACTTTTCTTTGTCAGCGGCCTTCTTCTTTAACTCTACCTTTTTCTTCTTTGCTCCTTCTACTTTCTGCTTTTTCATAGACTTTTTCTTCTTTCCAAAAGACTTTCTCTTGAAAGAAGTCCGTTTCATAGCAAGCACTGAGCCTTTAGAATATTTCATAGAAAGCTCAGCGGTAACCAGCATGTTCATAAGTTCAGCCAAAGAATTTTAAAGTTTATGCATATGGTAGTTCAGTCAAAAATTGTAGAATTATGTCATTCTATAGATCCAAGTCCAACTTCACTCCAAACTTCTCAAGCTCTTCTAAGTCCTTGATCATCATCAGACAATGATCTTGGACTGACTGTTCATCACGTATTTTAGCCTTAAATAATCATTTAGTGACTTGATACTTGGCTGCACGACTCTATTAACCAAACATCTCTTATAGGTGAGCCAATATTTGATGAGCAATCCTGATATCTTCATGTTGGTGCTAAAGTTTATCAGACATCGAGCCCAACATGTAATATCTGGCCTTGTTATCTTCATCCATCCATTTATCTAAAGATACTCTCTATTCAGTGGATGGATGAGCTGGTAAGATGGTAGGGTCCTGGTCCAATACATGAGTTAACTTTTTGGAATCCAAAATAATTTTGATGTTTCGGAGCCAATCTTTATAATTTGGTCCGATCAGTCTATGAGTGTCCAAGATTCATGCTAGTGGGTTGGATGCAGATATTTTTCTGTAGAGAGTCAAAGTTTCTAGTTAGATATCATAATTAAGACTTAACCAATTTATTTAGAGTTTTAATTTTTTAAATAAATTAGCTTTCACTATTTTTTTGGATCCCTACACTCTCTCTATAGGGATGCGAAAATCTTCATAATTAATGATTTCTAATAGGTGGTACAGTCCCACCAACTGACTCATCACCTCACCTAATAGTTATTAATGATGGATTAGCCAATGAGTGAACAACTCTTGTTCAATGATTCTCTAATCATGGTGCACCTAAACTTGGTCTCTAATTCATGAATCTCACCGTGCCCAGAATATTGATCCACTCCTTAGTTAAGTCAGACCCATCATTTGTATAGATTGGATTTCTAATTGAGTCTCTCATTGTATCCAAAATATTGAGCCTAATTCATCCTCCAGCCTATAGCATCTAATGCCTAATAGATATGGTTGCATCTTTTTGGTGTAACTGAACCACTATGACTAGTCGAGAACAATCAATCCTGAAAAGGGCCCGTACATCTACAATGGTGGAAGACCTTAGACTTAATCTTTTCTTAAGAAGATTTGATTTAGGTCTCATTAAACTAGACTTGACATAGTCATAACCATTATGACTAACCTAGTGGCATGGGTTAGCTCAGATTATTGACCACCTCATATCAGGACTGAGCCAACAAATATGACTAGATAAGTGAGATCGATGGAAGGGATATGCCATTAACTCGACAAGAATGCATTCGAGTCGAGTAGCTCTCAATTAAAAATCAGTCAATTGTATCTGCTAGACTTACCTTCGACACCAAATTGTTGAGCCAGAATCAATTGGATTACTCTACAATCCAGACTCTGACCACTAAGCCTAATTAGATCTTAGCTTGATCGATCACTCACGTGACTCGATCTTGACCCAGACTTAATCCTATTAGGCTGATCAATTTAAGCACTATTGATCCTATATAACCAACTCTTGATTCGATTTGATCAATCGCTTAGACCTGATTGAGCTACCCAAGCCCGAACCTAATTTTATGAATATGTCTTAGATCTAAAATTCTCAATTTTAGACCTAACATATATTTCATAATCATAATTTTTAATTAAGTTTAGGATTCACAAACAAAATATGTAAATAAAATCCTAGGGTTTCAGGATTTAGGGTTTTGCAGAAAGTAAGTTTTTGATTTCTGATTAAGGACGAATGCGCAGTACCCCTACATATCATAAGAACATCCCATCGAATGAGAAGAGAGGATATTTAAATCCTACTTTGTTCTTATGATCGGACGACCAAGGAGAACACCTTAATCAGAAATATAAATCTATAAAACTAGTTAGATCTACATCATATATCTCATATATAAAAATTGATCTAACTTAATACATGTTTTGCATACATCTCATGTATCATATCATGCATATTTTTTAGATCTAAATTATCTCATAATTATCTAAAAAATTAGATTTAAATTGATCACATCAAAATAAATTCTAATCTAGATAATTATGTAGAACTATTCTATAACTAGTCTAATCATGCATGCATCATATCTCATATGATCTAAAAATTAAATAATTTTATTTTCTTATTTTTTAGATCTTATTATAATATTTATAATTATCAAAAAATAAAAAATAAATAGATCTAAAATTATAATTTAATCAAAATAAATCATGATCATGCAAGACTACGTATAGAACTATTCTATTTTATAACTAATCATGCATATTATAGGACTTAGATCTATATTATTTAATTTTAATTTTTTTAATTTTAGATCTAATCATATCTCATGTGACATCTAAAATCATCTAATTTTTAGATCAAAAATAAATAAAAATTAGATCTAAATAATTTATAAAACCTGGCTTTGATACCAGTTGAAGAAAAAATTCTGATTTTTTGAATCAAGTTTGTTCAGATCTGATTGGATCAAGAGAGATATTTTAAAAATTTTTCTCATATACTTAGATCAGATTTGAGATATTTTAGATCTAATTTTATAGATCTAATAAATAAAATATAAATAAATTTAATTTAATTTAATTTATACCTTGATGTTGGGTAATCTGATTATCCTTTGATGATCCTACTGATTGCCTGAGGTTCTGGATCTAGCCATGCAAGCATCTGGTTTCCACCGATATCCACTCAAACTGGATCTGAAGATCTTCTTCTTCTTTATTACCTTTCTAAAAGTTAAATTTAGATCTGATTTAGAGGATCTTCAAAACTCCTTTCGAGATTTGCTGTTGTCTCTACAGCAGTGCTACCTTCTTCCTTTCTCGTCAGCTTTTTCTTGCCTGGATCGCACCAAACTAGACCCCAACTTTCCTTAGGCATAGAGAGGAGAGAGAGGATCAGAAGATGGCATGGAGGAGGGAGAGGGGCAGCCTTGGGGTATGGGCTAAGAAAAAACTCTATCAAAGTTGGGCGCAGATAGGGTTTATATAGACCCTGCTGCGCCATGCAGTGCCACATCATTCCGACCAATCATATTGCTTTATGCAATCAGATCTAAATTTGATTAGTGGGATGATATCACCTGATCCAATCAGATGAGAGTCCCTCTAATTCATCCTTAGATAGTGCCTAAGATTGGTCAAAGTCTATAGTTATGGGCCACCTAAGTAGAAATCAAGAAGCAACCTGGAGTCCCATCCGTATGGGACTCCAGGCATCTCTATCCATGGGTGCACACCTTCCTAGGCATGCACCCCCTTCTTTCCAAAATCTAGCAAGGGAACAAGCCCCTATCTGCTCTCCAATAGGTGCATGATACATGGGCAGATGTCTAAGTATCAAAGGTCAATGTTTAACCAAAGTCAAAGGACAAGAATTAGCAGGTGACGAAAAATGGTAGATGTTGTCTCAAATTTATCTCATAAATTAAGACGATCCTTTTTTAATCTAGACAAGCTTCAATCAGTCCAAGTAAAGGTACCTGAGTGAGCACAAACTCATTTGGCTCAGTCGAGATAACTTTTAATGATAATAAAAGGAGAACGTTAGGCTCAATCATGTGCTAGCACGATTTTCTTAAATCTAATTGAATCTAATTCAAATCAATTGAACTGGGTTAGTCTAATTAATGATATCCAGATCTAAACTCTTATTTGTGTGATCCAATTAGGTTCAGTTCTGTATGATAATGGGATATGTCATGATCTTCATCATCAACATCATCGAAACTCCTTCCGATGGATCAGAACTCTTCTGATTTAGATAACTAGAATGATCGATCATCTAAATCATTCTAATTGCTCCCAAAATCCACCAGTGACATCTAGCAGTATATGGTGGCAATCCATCAAAACTAAAAATGAACCTCTTGGTGTAGCTACTTGTGTGATTAAGTTCTTCTATTTTGAACTCCGATCAGATTAGGATTAAGGTGAACTCATCAAACCCTAATTTTTATCATATGATTTAATCATTCGATTTAAGTATGATATGAAAATTTTAATAGAAACTCTTTCTATTATTTCACTCTGCCATGGCCATGGGCTTATGAACTTGATTCTCATGATCATCATAGGGCTGCTTCTCATCCACCGAGGTAGATAGATTCTCTATTGGTGCAATCCAATTCCTACAATGAAGATGCTATAGCCAACATACACCTCAGAATTCCGAATGGCTAGGAGATCGAGTCATGGTATAGTCAAACTATAACATCATTAAGGTAAACTGCCAATGCACCTCAGATCAAAGAATCAGACACACCACTGCAGCTTCGAGTCAGTCATCGATGAGAAGGTAGACTTTCTTATGACTGTGCGAGGTGGTCACGCTCAGTGTCCTCATTCTCTAACGAGTATCTATACTCTCACTCTAGTATCTTTACATCGTAGACTCAAGACTCATCTACTATAAAAAAGTGATTGTACACCAACCTTTCGGATCAATCACCATCCTCATGATGATCCTATGGTTAGGAGCATTTTATTAGTTAATAATAAAAATTCTTATCTTAAATTTTTAACTCTTGAAAATAAGAATTATTATTACCATTAACTCAAGGAATGTATCACAGACACTAAATACATATTTATGATAGAAAATAATTTATTTTATTATTTATAGTTAAAATTATAATTTTGCCCCTAGAAGTATATTACTAGTGTCAGCCAATTCTGACTTTTAGGGCACACATATCTAACAGATGCCAGCATTCTCCTCCCCTGCATCCCTGAGCATGATCCCGGTGGCTCGGACCTCCTTCTTCCTTGCGATCTCAGCAGCTCCGACCTCCTTCTCCCTTACGATCTTGGTGGCTCCGACCTTCTTCTTCCTCACAATTCCGACGGCTCCGACCTCCTTCTCCCTTGCGATCCCTCATGACTCCAAGCTCCTCCTCCCCCACGCTCCCATGTGTGGCCCACGATGACTCCAATTGATCTTCTATCTCTGGCCAATCTTCCCTCTCTCATGCACTCAAGAGACCCCTCCAACCGACCTTCTCCTCCCCATGCAGCCCCAGTTGCCGTCGAGCTTCTTGCCCCCTGTAGTTAAGCTTTTCTTCCATGCATCTGGGCATGCCCCTCTAGTCGAGCTCCTCCTATGTGCACATATGCGACCGAACCCATCATAGCGATACCAAAGTTTCACCCAGGCGGCGCCGAGGTCCTCCATCGTGATCTCAGCCGACACCGATCCCCTTCCCCAAAAAAAAAGGGAGAGAGAGAAGAAGAAAAGAATAAGAAGAGGAGGAAAGAAGAAGCTAGCCGATCCTCTCCCCTTGTGCCTACATGTGTGTCTGGCCAGTGTTCTCCCTGCGCGCTGACCTTCTCTTCCGCATGCCCGGGCATGACAGAAGTTCTCTCAATGGCACTGACCCTCCCTCACGTATCTAGATGTGGAAGAACCTGCCACGTTAGTGCTGGGTCCATGCACTCCAGCGTGGTTGAACCCACCACCAAGCAGCTCCCAAAGTCCTCAGTGCGCATAGTGCCAAAGTCCTCCCGAGGTCCATGTGCCCCAAATGCAGTCGAAGTCCCCCGTGCATGCATCCGTTCGACCCTTTATGAAGTTCTCCCATGCATATCTTGCATCAAATGGTGCCAAAGCTAACTTGGAGCAACCTCAAAACCATTTATAAAAAAGTCAATGCCACGACCTCCATACATGGCTCTATGAATTTCACCCACCGAACCCAAGTTACTAAAAAAAAGAAGAGAGAGAGAGAGAGAGAGAGAGAGAGAGAGAGAGAGAGAGAGAGAGAAGAAGAAGAAGAAGATAAAATCTAATTTAAACTAAAGTAATTCAAGGCAAAAGCTCAAATCAAATAACAAGAGGGGGCCAAATAGAACCCAAGATCTTCCAAATAGAGAACTCATAGTAAAAAACTTCCAAACTTCTATCCATTATTATTTTATTATTATTTTTTTTCTTTTTTCTTTCTTACAGGACTATAGGATACCAAAATTATGGACCAACCCAAAGCCAGTTAAGACTAAGTTCAAGAAACTAAGGCTGAAGTTAAAGTAAAAATAAATGCTAAAGCTAAAGTTAGAATCTAGATCCATCCAAGGTCAAGTTCAAGACTCATCCGAGGTGCAAGCAAAATAAATTTGAGATAAAAACTATACAAATCCAAGGCCAATCCGAGGTCAAAACCTAAGCCAAGCTGAAGTCAGATCTCAAACCAATCCAAGATCAAGTTCAAGATCAATCCAAGATCAAGTTCAAGATCTATCCAAAGTGAAAGCAAGATAAATCTGAGGCAAAGTTCATACAAGTCCATGGTCTACATAGGTTCAAGCTCAAAAGACCGAGGCCAACAGAAATTCAACCTCAGTAAGCCAAACTCATCAAAAAAAAAAAAAAACTAATCCAAAGTTAAAGCCTAAGCCAAGCTGAGGTCAGATTCAAGGCCAAGTCGAGGTCAGAATCAAAGATAAGCTAAAGTTAAAATCACAATTGAGCCAAAGTCAAAATCATGACTAGGGCTGAACTACCAAGCCCAAATTCAAGTCAAAAAAAAATCAAGGCCAAGAAAGCAGACTTAACAAGAACATCAACCAAAGAAGACCTATGATTATTTAAGATAGGAGGAGGGGAGAGATCCTTTCAACGATCTTTTCATGCTTTAATGATCTTGTTAGGAATAGGAGGAGGACCTCATCCTAACAAAGATAAAGATCAATCATATCAGAAATAGGAGGAGAATCTTATTCTAACATGGATCAAAGGAGAGATGCCCTCTCAACGGCCCTTTCATGTCTCGATGACCTTGGGAGGAGAATCTCGTCCTAACAAGAGTAAAGACCAACCATGTCAGGAACAAGAGGAGAATCTCATCCTGACATGGATGAAGATCTCTAATTATTTAAGACAGGAGGAGGGAAGAGATCCTTTCAACGATTCTTTCATGCTCTAATGATCTTGTTAGGGATAGGAAGAGGACCTCATCCTAACAAAGGTAAAGGTCAACCATATCAAGAATAGGAGAAGGACCTCATCCTAACATGAGTCAAAGGAGAGAGACCCTCTCAATGATCCTTTCGTGCCCCGATAACCTTGTTAGAAATAGGAGAAGAATCTCATCCTAATAAGGATAAAGGCCAACCATGTTAGGAATAGAAGGAGAATCTCATTCTGATATAGATGAAGACATCTGATTATTTAAGATAGAAGGAGAAAAGAGCCTCTTTCAATGGTCCTTTTATGTCCCAATGATCTTGTTAGGGATAGGAGGAGGATCTCAATCTAACAAAGGTAAAGATCAATTATGTCAGGAATAGGAGGAGGACCTCATCCTGACATGGGTCAAAGGAGAGAGATCCTCTCAACGATTTTTTCATACATCGATGATCTTGTTAGGAACAAAAGGAGAATCTTGTTATAATAAGGATAAAGGCCAACCATATCAAAAATAGGAGGAGAACCTCATCCTGATATGGATGAAAGCCTTCCATTATTTAAGACAGGAGGTAATGAAAAGAGGCCTTCTCAATAGCTCATTTTGTGCCCCAACAATCTTGTTAAAAATAAGAGGAAGACCTTATTCTAACAAGGATAAAAGCCAACCACGTCAAGAATAGGAGGAGGACCTCATCCTGATATAGACAAAGACCCTTACAAGAGACATGAAGGCCTTCGATTATTAAATCTATGGTTGAATATCAAGATCCATAGAAATCCAAGTTCAAAATATTAATATATGCATAAATTTGATCTTAGAAGCAGAAGTTTACAAAAATCCAAGCTTCGAATATCAATATGAGCAGAAATCCGATCTTAGAAGGCAGAGATTTATATATGCAGATATCCAACCTTAGATGGCTGAGATCAATAGAAATCTAAGCTCAAAAAGCTGAGAACAATATTGAATCTGAGCTAAAAGATAAACACCTTCAAACAATTTCAATAAAAAATCTAAAGATTCCAAGTTTAAATGATAAAAAAGGATATGTCTTTGGCAAGTTTGATTTAGTATACTTTCTTCGCCCAAATCAAGGTTTGGACTCGAAAGTAGGAGGGCTATTGTTGAAAGATTTTTATGCTTATAGAAGATATGACAACATAGTCTGAATTGAAGGTCATTGAAGGCTGAGACCGAGATTCTATCTCAGGCCGAACTTGAAGTCATCAAAAGATGGAAGCCAAGGTCATTGAATGCTGAATTGAGGATCATTGAAGGCTGAGGCTGAGGTTCTATTTTAGGCTGAGCTTGAAAGATGGAAGCCAAGGTCTTCAGAAGGCTGAATTAAAGGTCATTGAAGGCTGAGGCTGTGGTCCTATCTCCGGTCGAGCTTGAAGTCATTGAAGGTTGAGACTGAGGTCCTATCTCAGACCGAACTTTAAGTCATCAAAAGATGGAAGCCAAGATCTTCAGAAGGCTGAGTCAAGGTCCTATCTCAGGCCGAGCTTAAAGTTATCAAAAGATGGAAGCCAAGATCTTTAGAAGGCTAAATTGAAGGTCATTGAAGGCTGAGGTCGAGGTTCTATCTCAGGTCGAGCTTGAAGTTATCAAAAGATGAAAGTCAAGATCTTTAGAAGGCTGAATTGAAGGTCATTGAAGGCTGAAACCGAGGTTCTATCTCAGGCTGAACTTGAAGTCATCAAAAGATGAAAGCCAAGATCTTTAGAAGGTTGAATTGAAGGTCATTAAAGGCTGAGCCGAGGTTCTATCTCAGGCCGAGCTTAGAATTATCAAAAGATGGAAGCTAAGATCTTTAGAAGGCTGAATTGAAGGTCATTGAAGGCTGAGGCCGAGGTTCTATTTTAGGCCAAACTTAAAGTTATCAAAAGATGGAAGCCAAGATCTTCTGAAGGCTAAATTGAAGGTCATTGAGAAGGCTGAGGCCGAGATCCTAATTCAAAGCAAACTTGAAAAGGCTGAAGTCCTAATTGAAGATGTTCCAAAGGCTGAAGTCTCCATTTTTGACTCCAGATTGTCAGCCCACATAATTAAGAGATGGTTCCCCCCTCCCGCATGCCATGAGGGGATAATACCTAACATGATTTCTAAAAATATTCTAGTGGATAAATAAAATATCTTTAATAATTCACTACTCTTTCATGACTAATAACTCACGAGCCATCCTAACAAACTCCGAACCTTTTTATAAAAAAGAAAAAAGAGGGACCCCAAGGTATGTAGACTTTTCTCTTCAAAATGCTCATCTTCTTTCTTCTATTGAACGAAAAACTAACTTGAGCATTGGAGGATCTCCGTCGTAGCCAACTTCGATCGAGAACTTTTCTTGTAGGTATGGCCACCTCCATCACGTCGTTGTTGACTTGCTGCCATCGTACAACTCCAGCCAACTCGACCTTGAGATGGATTTTTGCGTCAATAATTTTTGAATTTTTTTATAGTAAAATCAAGAAATTTTTAAAGTCCAACCTCATATTTTGACGATAGCCTACTCAATTTCATCCACCTCTTATCCATTATAAAAATGATGACACTTTAATTAAATCATGTATAGATATGAGGCATAACATAATAACATCAAGATAATTTGGTAGTAATTGCTCATAATTTGCACATGCATATCAATGCTTAGAGTTTATAACATCATTACTTAGTTAAACAAAAAATATTATGTACATTAAATATCATTACATACTAATGATTATAAATAAATATTTGAAGGAATAAAAATATATTAAATATTATTTTTAGTTATGCAATAAATGCATCCTATTATCAACTAATAGGTAAAGATAGGTTTTATCCCATTCAAAAATTATATTAATTTTATAGATTTATTACAGTAATCAAATGATATACAATAAGGATTGAAAGAAATTTTGGTGTCATTTTTTCTTAGTTCTCTTTAGTAGGAAGAACAAAAAAAAATATTATCCAAAATTTCTTTCGAATCCTCAGATACCTTTTGCTTACTGTAATTACCTCTAAAATTATTTATAATTTTTAAACTATCCAAATTGGACAACCAATTAATAATTATACATAATTCTTCCACCTATATAAAAATATATAAATATATAAATGCTGTAGATTATGTACACTAATCAATTGATGAGTCTATCATTATGCAATGTAATAAGCAAAAGCAATAGGGACTAAACAGTAACCCAAAAAATTTTATGCAATAAAATGAGCAGAGGATTCCCTCCCCTCCAAGTGAAGCCGCACCACAAACTAGGCGTCATCCATGAGGGCGCGAAAGTTCAAGCCTTCCATCAATGGAGCCTTGCCATTCATCGATGGTGCTGCTGCGCATTTCAAAACCATCCCTCCACTCATGGTGCTTCTTGGCAATGGTTGATGCCGCAGGCAATGATATGATATGATGTTGTGATGTGATCGATCTGCAGGGACTTAAATTATAGTTTTGCCCATCACTGTTTGTTTACTATACTATCCATTTATGTTGGTTTCACTTGGGCTTGGGTTCGGTCATACTAGACCAGTTCAAGTTGTGGAGACAGGGACCAAGTCCAACTATAGACCATGATTGGATATTGGGTTTAATCAATAAAATGATTGGAGGATTGAAGATATTGATTTATCATGTCTATTTGTTCACTTTGAAGCAAGATGATATCACTAAAATTAACCCTTCTAATAGCCGGCTCAATGTGGATTATGGTCAACAAGCTTATCTAGCCAAACTGGTTAGGTCATTGCTGGTATATTCTATATTGGATATATTGTGTTCATGCATTAAAACTTATATGTGTATGCATGCTTAATATACTGGAAGCCTACATATTTGGGGTCAAGAGAATAGACAAAAAATTATTGATGCAAGATCAATAGATCTTTGTTTTGAGTGCTAGGAAGCCCAAATCCAATACCATGAAAAGCCCTTTTAGCACTAGCACGAATGTACTTACATATATACAAGCATATCTACCTCCTTAGATACATAAGTACATGCATGCATGCATACATACGTATGTACATATATCCATGCATATCCATGTACATACATACCTACACACATATACATACATGCATGCCTGTTTTTTCCAAACTTTACCATAATCAAATATTGCATATCATGATCGATAATTACTAGAACTCGTGGCATGACCTAGAACCTGACAGCATGATCGACAGCTGCCGGCATGGCCCTAAACCCATCATTATGGTCCAGAACTCATGGGCACGATCCAGAACCCACTAGCACGGCCCACAGCTATCGGCATGGTCTAGAACCCACCAGCGAGAGTT
Source organism: Cocos nucifera (assembly GCA_006176705.1). Classification (NCBI taxonomy): domain Eukaryota; kingdom Viridiplantae; phylum Streptophyta; class Magnoliopsida; order Arecales; family Arecaceae; genus Cocos; species Cocos nucifera. Next base: position 1,232,825 of record QRFJ01000270.1, read on the forward strand.
CTATTTAAATATTATTATAAATATTATAATAAATATTATTATAGTTATTTATAATATTATAAATATTATTATAAATATTATAAAAAAATATAAATATTATTTTAAAATAAAATAAAAAAAATTATACCTATGACTGCAGGGAGAAGGGTCGTGTAGAGCTACAAGGATTATCGGTGGCGACGCTAGTGAAAAGGGGTGGCGGCAGAGGGTGGAGCTAGAGGCAGGGCGGCAACCAAAGGGGGCCTGGGCCAAGGGAGGAGGGCGGCACTAGAGGGAGGTTATGGCCAAAGGGGCCTAGGGCCAAGGGGGCAAGGGTCAAGATAGGTGGGGCCGAAGGGATCAGAGTCGGCAGTAGGGTAGGCTGGTGACGATGCCACAAGGAGGGTGGCCAAAGGGGGCCAGGACTGAGGGGGCTAGAGCTGGTGGCAGTGCAAGAGGGAGGGGGCAACGATGGGTGGGGCGGGTAGGGCCTAGGTGCTCCCAAGCCTTGGAAGGCCATAGAAAAAGTCAGAGTGCTGGTCATTAGGAATTGTATCCCAAAGTCAATCATCAGCCTATTGACGATTGAGATATTATAATTGATTTATGAATTAATAAAAAAAAGTTTGGCATCTTTTTCATCATAAGTTTGCATCTTCTAATGAACTCCATTATTGTGATGAAGTTCTTAGAATTATTTAGTTTTAATAAAAAGAGAATTTATCGATTAGTCCTTAAATTTATTCACGACCAAATGATAGACTGTTAATTAGAATGACAACATCTATCGAGCATAGATCGCTATATACTATATAGATTGATTGTCCTTTTAACCAAGGAGTGTGGACACACTGGTATGACATACAGGTGAGATGTATGGATACATCGTCATTGAACGTGATCAACTTCAGAGCATTCTACTGTCAAGAATATCTCTGATAGGATATAGGTATAAGTATCCCTTAGACCTAAGATCACCTCAGTGACTTGCAAGCAACTCACTGTATTTTGTTATCGAACTAACTAAATTTCTAATTTAGTAATGAAAGACTTCTAGGCACAGTCAAGTACTTACAAAGTTGGAGTGTGATCAAGATGGAATTGACCACTCCAAGAGTTGGAGAATAATGTATCACTATATTTCAATATAGCAAAATCTTAGCTAGGATAATCCATTAGATGGATTTGATATTTTGAAATATAATGTAGATAATTTGATCAGAGTTGACAGTTGAACTCTGAGGTATCCTACGAGCATTATGATCAAGAGAATGAATTATATGAAAACTATATCCGCATGAGTTCTAAGGATGGTGTTCTACACCTTCGACCTATCCGATCGTCGGGTTTCATTGCTAGATGATCACTTTGACTGGTATAAAATTTTATTTTTATACTACTGACTTAGGTTCAGACCTATGAGGTCACACACATTAGAGTTCATATTTTGATCGGATGGTTGATCAGCGATTTAGAATCATTTTAGTGTTAAACAATCAATACGATTGATGTTTGACCTAGTGCAAGTATTGCAGGAGGATTGATTAGCAATTTGATTACTAATTAGCTTAATTTGATTAATTCAATAGGCTGAGATTAAGTCTAATTAAATATAATTTAATTAGATTTAGTTTAAACTTAGTTGGATCAACTCCAATTGGCTTATTGGATAAGCTAAGTGCAAGGAAGAATTAGTCCTAGTCTAACTAAGACTCGGGTCAATCCAATTTTTTAGTTTAATTAAAAAATTAAATTAAAATTTAATTTAATTTAATTTAATTTAATTAAGTTTTTAAATATATTAGGGTCTTATTTAATTAGATTGGTTTACTCTTATTTTTATTTGGTTAATAGACCTTATTTGACCATGTGAAAAAGGAGTCCTAGTGTGACTAGGACTTCCTATTCCTTGCGCCACCTAATCTTCATGCTCCATCCATTTCTCTTTATGTTTTTACATGAAAAATCTCCACACCCTAAGCAATCTCACGCCTTCCTTCTCTCTTCCTTTTTCTCATATGAAAATTTGTTTGATGACCAAGTCAAAAGGGGAGATTGGTTTTGCTTTAGGATTCTATGAGATAGAATCTTAGTCAACCAAAAGACTTTCTTCCTTTCATGCCGCCACCTCCCTATTTTTTCTCTCTCTATTATGGAATTCTTTGGCATTTGTGGCACCCTCCCTTACTAGTCCATGATAGAAAAGTAAGGTGGGGGTGCCCAAGAGTTGGGCACCCCAACAACCTGCCATTTGGTGACTTTCTTATTTAGGTTTTTGACCTCACTTGGACTCTGCATATCTTATTATTTAAAATAAATTTTTGACTAAAATTTTTATGGATTGTATACATTTGAGTAATCTCTTTGGTGTAGAAAAATAAGAGAAAAATTCATCTGGGCATGGAGATATTAAAAACACAAATTAGGATGTCTAAAAAAAGAATAAAAAAGAAGAAGAGGATCTTCTTCTAGGATTTTTGTTTCAGATCTCTTCCTCCCTTTTGTGAGCTTTTGAGAGGTGTCTTAACATCATAAATCTTCTTCTTTTTCTTTTGATATTTTAAAGTATCCAAATTTCAAAGAAGAAAGTATCGGATCGACCGTCGAAGAGAGATCAGCATAGTGCTAGCATACTATGCTGATTTCCTGCATTAGAATCTCTGATCATATTCGTGGGCTCGTATGGACGACTTCTAGAGGTCGGATGCATGTGTGGCTCGTAACTTCATCCTTAAATCTAGATCAGTAAGTTAGGACATCTAACTTGCTCAGATAATAGATCCGATCTATTATTTTATAGCTGCATTAGATGTAGTATAGATCTAGATTGATATGATCAACCTTTTCTTTCTTATTTAATTTCTAATTTTTGATTTAAATATCATGCAATAATTATATAATAAGATCTTAGATCTAGAATATTTTAGATTAATTTTGATTGATTTTAATCTTCTACTTTCTGATCTTGAAAAAATTTTAAGATCTAGTCCTAAAACCCTAGATCTGGTTCCTTTAATTGGTATCAGAGCCTAGGTTCTTATTACATAATTTTTATGCATGTTTAAATTATTTCTTAGATTAGATCTAATTTATAATTTAATTATTAAATCTAAAATTAAAAAAAAAATAGATCTCACGAACTGCCATAAGGTTGTCCTACTGTAAGATTTTCTCCTATAGTGAAAAGATTGTCCTAGTTCGTGATGATCTGACTCTAATCATATATTTATTAGATTTAATATAATTTTATTTATAATTTAATAGATTTAATATAATTTTAGATCTAAAAATAAAATATTTTAGATTGTATGGACTGCCATAAGATTGTCCTGCTGTAAGGTTTATCCCTTCCAGTGGATAGGTTGTCCTAGTACGTGCTGATCTAAAATATTGATCATAAAATTTTAGATTATATTTAAAAGATTTTATAATCTAATAAAAAATATTTTAATTTAATTTCAATAATCATAAATATGTTAGATTTTATCTAGAAAGATTTATGATTGATTATTATTGAAACTATTTCAATTACATAAACCTGTTTAGATTAGATCTAAAGTAGTTTTATGTTTATTTTACTTGCATATTGATTATGAATCAAACATGTAACTTGATTGATAGAACCATATTATAAAAATATTTTATAAATATAAAAATTATTTTTGAAAAGCTAAATCCCAACCCTCAGCCCAAAACTTAATTAAGAATTAAAAAGTTGTTTGATTAGGTTCTAGGATTATAAATTGAAGATCCTATGACATGAATCATAATACATTGGGTTAATGGATTAGTAGAGATTAGGTCCATTAATTGGGTTAGACCTAAGGTTAGATTAAAGAATCGACTTAATTAGAGAATTGACTAAATCTAATCAATTATTGTCTTAGATTAGGTCAAGGATTCTCTAGATCAATTGCAGTAGTTGTTGTTGGTCAAGTCCATGTCTTTAACAAGAATGAAATGGACTTGATTTTTGACTAAGAGGTCTAGCTCGAATTGTTAGGTTGATCTAATCAAGATAAATTAAATCAGTTGGTGTTTAAGGTAAGTTTGGCACATATGATCGATGGTTTTTAATTGGCAGCCTGCTTACCTGACCATTTTTGATGGTGCCTAAGGCAAGCTTTGGCAGACCCTTCCATCGATCTCAGTTACCTGGCCTTCTTAGTGAGATTGAGTTTTGATTAGATCACTTAATAATTTGAGTTGATCTATGTCAGTTAGGTAAATCAGTGTGACTGATTTAGGTACTCCTAGACTAGCCTATTAGTGGTCTCCCTTAAGCTGACTTGGTGAAGCCAGTGGGAGGATTATGACAAGCTGGTTAATTTAACCTACTCACTTCTATAAATAAATTCTCTAAAATTATTAGGTCCTTAAAATAAAGTAGTTATATGATAACTAGATCATAGCCTTCCATTAAAGTGGATGATAATAGGTCCATCATTTGAATAATCATTGGAGGCCCAAAGGTCTGGTGCTTATCGATTGATGGAATTATCATTCATTATATGATCTCTTGGATACATCTTTCTAAATGGTGGTTAGGTGGGCCAACCAAAGTTGGATCTGATCATTCATTGGTTGGATGGGCCAAGTATGGTCATATTAATGGTTGGACCTAACTGGACCCTTTTTTGAGAAGGCCAAAGCCAACTGATCAGGGTTTGGAGCAAAATTTAATTACTAAAAATTATTTGAAGAAAGAATTGGTTATGAACCTACCCTTAGATGTACATGGGTGGGCCAACCAAAGTTGGACTTGTGTACAGTCTATGGATTCTAGTATCCACTAAGAAATTAAGGTAATTCCTTGAATTGGAGGTAGAGGCTACCAATTCAAATAAAATAGTGGGAGACCCTTTTGATTAAAGTCCAAATATCTAAGTTTAATAAATCAATTACCAATTAGATTATATTTTTTCTTTATGCAGATATGGCCACTTTCCTATTGCTCCAATCATTGTTGGACAATGATAAGTTGGTGGGACCCAACTTTGGTAGCTGGTACCAAAAGTTGAAGATTGTCCTGGAGCATGAATGGATCCTATATGTACTGACGGATTCTGCACCTGAGGAGCCAACAGTCAATGCACGTGGAACAATCAGAGATAATTATCAGAAGTGGCTTAATGATCGAACCATGGTGTGCTGTATTATGTTAGCTACAATGAACGATGAGTTCAGTCATAAGTTTGAGATAGCTCAACCAAATGAAATGCTCCAAGTGTTAGAGAATTCTTTTAGCACACTCGATAATGTTAAGAGGCACAAGACTAATTGTGCCATCTTCAATGCCAGAATGCGGGATGGAGCCTCTATCATTGATCATATACTGTACATGATCGAGCTGATAGATCATTTGAATAAGCTCGGCTTTCTCTTGCATAAATAACTTGAGAAAGATGCAATACTGAACTCGCTGTCCAAGTCTTATCTTCCATTCCTTACACATTATAGAATGTCAAAGTCTAAAGTTGACTACCATGGGTTACTGGGGTTACTTCAGAACTTTGAGAAGGCTCACCAGCTCCATAAAGAGTCGGTGAACTTAGTGGGAGGTTTGTCTTCTCGTTCTTGACCCTTTGAGAAAGAAAAGAAAAACAAGAAGAAGAAAGCCAAGAAGGTGCATGTTCAGGCTAGGACATCTATGCAGGCTCAGACCCAAAAAATCAAGCTTGATAAGAGTCAAGCTGAATGCTTCTTCTGCAAGAAGTGGGGGCACTGAAAGAGAAATTATACTCAGTACATTGCCTCCCTGAATCCGAACAGGTAGAGGAAGAAGCAAGCTATTGCTGGGCAAGGTATTTATATGATAGATACCAAGAATCAATGGTTGGTTTATGATGAGTTAGATCTAAAACTTATGAAGTTTATAGACTCCAGCTTTCAATCTAATCATGATGATAGTAAAAGTGTATCGGGATATATCTTTACTCTAAATGGTGGAGCCATCTGCTGGAAAAGTTTTAAGCAGCATATAGTGGCTAACTCTATTTGCGAACTAGAGTACATGGCAACATTAGATGCAGCAAAAAAAGCTGTATGGCTAAGAAAGTTCATCATCGAGCTTGAAGTAGCATCCTCCATTGATGGTCCAGTTTTGCTCTACTGCGATAGCACTGGTGCCATAGCTCAAGCAGAGGAATCGAAGGCATACAACGGACAAAGCATATTCTGCACCGCTTTCATTTGATCCATGAGATCATGGATCATGGTGACGTCGATCTTCAGAAGATCGATGAAAAGGAGAACCTAGCCAACCCCTTCACTAAAGTTCTGACAATCAAGGAGTTCGACAATCATAAATTAAAGATGGATATTAGATACTGTGTCGAGTAGCTTTAGGATAAGTGGAAGTTATTGAAAATTATGTTCCAAAGTCAATCATCAGTCTGTTGATGGTTGAGATATTGTAATTAATTTATTAATTAATAAAATTTTTTTGACATCTTTTTCATCATAAGTTTACATCTTCTAACAAACTCCATTGTTGTGATGAAGTCCTTAGGACTATTTAGTTTCGATAAAGAAAGGATTTATCGATTGATCCTTAAATTTGTTCACGATCAAATGATAGACTGTTAATTAGGACGATAACGTCTATCGATCATAGGTCACTATATGCTATATAGGTTGATTATCTTCTTAACCAAGAAGTGTGGAGACACTGGTATGACATACAGATGAGATGTATGGGTACATCATCATTAAACATGACCAACTCTAGAACATTCTGTAGTCAAGAATGTTTTTGATAGGATATAGGTATAAGTATCTCTTAGACCTGAGATCACCTCAGTGACTTACAAGCAACTCACTGTGCTTTGGTATCGAACTAACTGAATTTTTAATTCAGCAATGGAAGGCTTCTAGGCACAGTCAAGTACTTGCAAAGTCAGAGTGTGATCAAGATAGAATTGACCACTCCAAGAGTTGGAGAATAATGTATCACTATATTTCAATATAGCTAAACCTTAGCCAGGATAATCCATCAGATGGATTTGATATTTTGAAATACAATGTAGACAATCTGATCAGAGTTGACAGTTGAACTCTGAGATATCCTACGAGCATTATGGTCAAGGGGATGAATTATATGGAAACTATATCCACATGGATTCTAAGGATGGTGTTCTACACCTTTGACCTATCCGACCGTCGGGTATCATTGCTATATGGTCACTTTGATTGATATAAAAATTTATTTCTATGCTACCGACTTAGGTTCAATCCTATGAGGTCAAACACATTAGAGTTCATATTTCGATCGAATGGTTGATCAGCGATTTAGAATCATTTTAGGGTTAAACAATTAATATGATTAATGTTTGACCTAGTACAAGTGTTACAGGAGAATCGATTAGCAATTTGATTACTAATTGGCTTAATTTGATTAAGCCAATAGGTTGAGATTAAGTTTAATTAAATATAATTTAATTAAATTTAGTTTGGGCTTAATTAGATCAAGTCTAATTGGCTTATTAGATAAGCTAAGTACAAGAAAGAACTAGTCCTAGTCTAATTAGGACTCGGATCAATCTAATTTTTTTATTTGATAAAAAAATTAAGTTAAAATTAAATTTAATTTAATTAAGTTCTTAAATGGGTTAGGATCTCATTTAATTGGATTGATTTACTCTTATTTTTATTTGGTTAAAAGACCTTGTTTGACTAGGTCAAAATAGAAGTCTTAGTGTGACTAGGACTCCCTATTCCTTGCACCACCTAATCTTCACACCCCACCCCTTTCTCTTTGTATTTTTACATGAAAAATCTCCACTCCCTAAGCAATCTCATGCCTCCCTTCTCTCTTCCTTTTTCTCATATGAAAATTTGTTTGATGACCAAGTCAAAAGGAGAGATTGGTTTTGCTTTAGGATTCTATGAGATAGAATCCTAGTCAACCAAAAGACTTTCTTCCTTTCATGCCGCCACCTTCCTATTTTCTCTCTCTCTCTCTCTCTCTCTCTCTCTCTCTCTCTCTCTCTCTTTCATGGAATTCTTTGGCATTTTTTGCACCCTCCCTTGCTGGTCCATGGTAGAAAAGTAAGGTGGGGGTGCCCAAGAGTTCTCTTGGGCACCTCAACAACTTGCCATTTGGTGACTTTCCTATCTAGATTTTTGATCTAACTTGGAATCTACATATCTTACTATTTAAAAAAAAATTTTAGCTAAACTTTTTATGAATTGTAGACATTTTAGTATTCTATTTGTTGTAGAAAAATTAGATAAAAATTCATCTAGGTCATGGAGATATTAAAAACACAAATCAGGATGTCTAGAAAAAGAACAAAGAAGAAGAAGAGGGTCTTCTTCTAGAGTTTTTGTTCTAGATCTCTTCCTCCCTTTTGTGAGATTTTGAGAGATGTCTCAGCATCACAAATCTTTTTCTTTTTCTTTTGATATTTTAGAATATCCAAGTTTTAAAGAAGAAAGCATCGGATCGATCGTCGAAGAGAGATCAGCACAGTGCTAGCATACTGTGCTGATTTCCTACATCAGGATCTTTGATCATGTTCGTTGGCTCGTGTGGATAACTCCTAGAGGTCGGACGTGTGTGTGGCTCATGACTTCATCCTTAAGTCTGGATCAGTAAGTTAAAATGTCTAACTTACTGAAATAATAGATCCGATCTGTTATTTTATAGTTGCATTAGATGTAGTATAGACTTAGGTTGATATGATCAACCTTTTCTTTCTTGTTTAATTTTTAATTTTTGATTTAAATATCATACAATAATCATATAATAAGATCTTAGATCTAAAATATTTTAGATCAATTTTGATTGATTTTAATCTTTCGCTGTCTGATCTTAAAAAAATTTCAAGATCTAGTCCTAAAACCCTAGATCTGATTCCTTCACTAGCTTTGGGAGACTAGAATAGGTGTGAGTCCTAGGGCTAAGATTGGTTTGATCCTAGGGTAGAGGTTCAGCCTCCATAGTCATGAGGCCCTAGTTTGTAGGTCTCATGGGGGCTAATCTAAGTTTGGACTGGATTTGGGTCCATGGAAGTGAGATTGAGCCCAATCTCATTGGATTAGCTTAGAAAGTTTTTTATGGATTGGGTTTTAGTCCATGTATATGTATAAATATACGTGTATAATATAAATCCTAAGAAGTGAGAAGAGAAATCAATATAGCTATTTTCTCTCATATCTCTCTCTAATATTTCATACGCCAAGGTGCCCTAGGGAGTGCACCTCCAAGCACAAAGGAAGGAGGTGCAGAGCCATCTTGACAAGGAGGCATAAAGGAACAGATCTAGCATAGAAAATAGGGGATTCAGATTTAACAAAAAAAATTATTTTGGGGGTCAGTAGGGCCCCCCTTTCTTCCTCCTAATTGGTGGTCGATGATTGGCCATCAATCCTAGGTCAGTGATCGATTCTAGCAAACCAGTGCCAATCCTAGCATATGGTGGTCAGTTCTAGCGATCAAGCTTGCGGTGGTGGTTTTCACAGGTGGTCAGTGGTGGCGAGCACATGCAGGATGATGAAAATCTAGAGGGGGCAGCATGGTGGTCTTCTTCTCCAGTAGGAACACCGTAGGACAGCGGTGACATTCGACTCCAGTGGTGGCGCATGGGTAGTGTTGCGGACGTGCGAGTAGAGGCGACCAAACCTAGTGCCAATGGTTGGTGGAATGTGTGTGGTGGCATGCATGCAGTGTGAGCCGACCGAGGAGGAGGGAGTAGCAAAAATTGGGTCGGATCTTCCCCTTCTGAGTGATGCCAGCATCAATGCCTTTGATTAGGATGCGATGATTGATCGGGGTTTTCTCTCCAAGGTCATGGCCAAGGTCGGCGAGATGGTGCAGGGCCCTCTTTCTTCCTCCTGATGCATGGATCCGATCTGATGGTGGTAGCGCGCATCCAGTGGTAGCAATGATGATGGCGTGCCATAGTGGCAATCTGGTGGTGGCGCATGGGCAGTGGTCAGCCGACGATAGGTGATCGGGTGTTTTTTTTGGTCAGGACGAAGTGGAAGAAAGCCGAACATCTGGAAGGTTCGAGGAGAGAAAAAAAAGAAAAAGGGACTTGGAGTTTTTTTTATTATTTTTCCTTATTATTCGTGGCTATTCTCCTAATTATAGCTTCCCATGGTGTTGAAAAAAAAATTTGCGAAGGCTGAGCTGCTGATGATTTTGTTTGGCATGTTAGAGAAGAGGTCACTCAAGGAATTGAGGTTGAGGTGGAGCTAAAGAAATAACTATTCAGTCTGCTGGAAGGGTAGAAAAGTAGTTGGGGTGCATTTAGCGGTATAACCGGTTGGAGCCTTAGAGTGATAAAGATGGTTGATCCACAAAAAGTCGTAGTAGATTTAGAGGTGGTGGAAGTCCTCAGTGGTTTTGGAGGTGCCCATGGGTTGTGGAGTATTCGAGATGGGAGCAATGACTATGGAGGTCCAGTAGGTTAGGGCTGGGTAGTTGATCTTGGATCAGATTATTTCTTCTATAGAGGCACTAGGAAGAGTCACGGTTCAGGTAGAGGATGGATTGTGTACAACAAGAGAAGACCAGAATACCTATGAGGAGGCGGTGTTGAGCTTTGGAATGAGATAGGTGGATTTGAGCCTAGGATAGGGTTTGAGTTATAGTTTCTTTGGATGAAATAGAAGTGATGGTTGGTGCAGTGACAGAAGATGATGAAGTGCTAGGATGAAATTTTTTAGGATTCAGTCATTGGATTCAGAAGAGTTGGATAAGTTCTTGGATTTTAGAGGAACCTACAGTGTGCAGTGTATCCGAGATGGCTTTGGTGGGGTCCATAGAGTGCGGAGGATCTGAAGGAGCAGCGATGATGATCAAGATGCAACAGCAGGCTTAGCAGTGCAGCATTGAGTGGTTGGCCTCGAATGACTCAGTTATAGAGTCAGATTCTTTTGCAGCAGTAGATGGACTTCGATTTTATGTAGAGCACCAGGCAGAGGTGGCTTCACCAATGAAGAGGAATTTGATATGAGTTTAGAGAGAAGGGATGTAGAGGGAGGAGTGATGTCCCAGCACCAGCATCGAAGATGTACAATTCCAGATGGAGCGACATGTGCAGGAGGATAAGTGTAGTTTTGAGGAGACCATATTAGGATATATAACGAGTGCCGATATAGAAATACTGTTGGTTCTCCAGGAAAGTCCAGAAAAGATGATGCAACTGCCAAGCAGAAGAGATCCTACAAAATTCAGGATGGTGCTAAGGAGCAAGCAAAGATCTTCAGCTATGGAGGTGGTCATCCCAAAGGTCTCCAAGGATATACAGTAGCTGAAGAGGATTGATAGAGGCATTAGAATTTGCATAGGGAGCTATCTAGATGTATTGCAGAGCACAGGTTGGTGTTGCAACCATGGGATCAGAGCATAAGGACATCAATTCGTGGCCAAGGAGTGCGGTGGAGCATGAGTTTCTGGGGCTGTGGAGCATAGGTTGGTATTGCAACTAAGGAGGCAAGATGGTTTCGAGGGGATGGTGTCAGCTCTGGAGGTGCAGGATGGTGCAGATGGTTCATGTGGGATTTGCCAAGACTTTAGGGCATCAAGATGGAGATTATTAGGATTAGTGATACTTTCAAATCTTAGAAAGAGTCAGGATGTTGACTTTGGAAGACTAGGATAAGTATGAGTCTTAGTGCTAGAATCAATTTGATCCTAGGGTGGAGGTTCAGCCTCTACAGTCATAAGGCCCTGATTTGTAGGTCTCATGGGGGCTAATCCAAGTTTGGATCAGATTTAGATCCATGGGATTCAGATTGAGCCCAATGTTACTGGGTTAGCCTAGGGAGTTTGTTATGAGTTGGGTTTTGGTCTATGTACAAGTATAAATATACATGTATATTATAAATCTTAAAAAATGAAAAGAGAAATCAATATAGTCATTTTCTCCCATATCTCTCTCTAGTCTTTCACATGCTAAGGTGACCTAGGGGGCGCATCTCCAAGCACGGAGGAAGCAGGTGTACCCCATTCTTCCTTCAGCCTCAACAGGACATCAAAGAATCCTACACAACATAGATAGTAGAGAGGGGAGAGAGAGAGAGAGGAAATGAAATTAGATGTGAGAAATGAAGGAGAGAGGGTGTGGATAGAAATAATTTTCAAATCTACAGCTACGATTTTCGAGATCACTGCCATAGCCTTATAGCAGTAGTTATCAATCATTGCTATAGACCTATAGAAGTGGTTTAAAAAATCACTGCAATAGATGCATAGCAGCGGTTACTTCCCAACCACTGCTATAGAGCCTAAATATAATTTTTAAATATTTTTTAAAATATGATATAATTTTAGAATTTAAAGTTTATCTTCATCATTTATTATCTAAATAATTATTGTTAGAGTATCATGACAAAAACCACCTCAATCCAATAGCCCTAGCTATGTCGATTAATAAAATTTAATTTCAACGGTCATGAATGATTGCATAATAATCTGATAAATAAAGATCATTGATGGGTCCAAAAAATTATAACAATGATCTCGATGATATTTATAGTACACTATCAAAATTTTACTTTAGTCGGATATCATTATCATGATTAATTTAGCATGAGATGATTTTAGCCGTTAAATGAAAAATGAATGATCAAAAGGCTAAACAATGTATGATTATAAGATAATTTTTTAGATAAATAATCTTTGCTACTACTTTAATTATTTATATGGTGGTGATCATAAGATTCAAACTATGTATATATGAACAATCCAAAACTATATATATGTCTCTTGATACTCATTCTTAAAATCTTTAAGTAATCATGCTTGTGCTTTTGCAAGATCTGTTTAACATAGATGGTTCATATAAATATGACTTGAATTTTATGATTACCACTATATAAATAATTAAAGTAGTATAAAAAAATATTTATCTTAAAAATCATCTTATAATCAGACACCGTTTGATCTTTTGATCACTTATTTTTTATTTAACAATAAAAATTAACTCATACTAAATTGATCATGATAATGATATATGATTGAAGTAAAATTTTGATAATATACTATAAATATCATCAAGATCATCATTGTAAATTTTTAGATCCATCGATATTTTTTATCTATCAGATCATTATGCAGTCATTTGTGGCTATCGAAATTAAATTTTATTGATCGACATAACTAGGGCTATCAGATTAAAGTTCTTTATGATAATACTCTAATGATAATTATTTAGATACTGAATGATAAAAATAGACTTTAAATTCTAAAATTATATAATATTTAAAATAAAATAAAACATATATATATATAGCAGTGATTATAAATAACCATAATAATATGTTGAAACTATGGTAGCGGTTACATATAACCACCGCTATATGTCAAACCTATGATAGCGATTAAATAATTGCTATCATAGATCAAATCTATGGCATAACCATTATCATAGATTAAACCTATTGCAATGGTTATACATAACCACTGCCATTTATCAAGCCTATGAAAGTGGTTAGCAATACTATCGGTTAAATCTATGGCAGTAGTTATATATAATTGCTGCAACAGATCAAATCTATGATAGTGGTTATATAAAATCACTGTCATAGGTCTGACCTATGGCAGCAATTATTTATAACCACTGCTATATGTCACTTATGGTAGTTGTTAGATATATGTGCCCTAGAAGCCAGAATTGGCTGACACTTGTAATACACCTCTAGGGGCAAAATTATAATTTTGACTATAATCAATAAAATGGGTTATTTTCTATCACACCTGTGTATTTAGTGTCTGTGATACATCCTTTGAGTTAATGGTAATGATAATTCATATTTTCAAGAGTTGAAAATTTAAGACATGAATAATCATTATTAACTCATAAATTGCTCCTAACCATAGGATCATCACGAGGATGGTGATTGATCTGGAAGGTTGGTGTACAATCGCTTCTCTTTAGTAGATGAGTCTTGAGTCTACGGTGTGGAGACACCGGAGCGAGAGTACAGGTACTCGTTAGAGAACGAGGGCACTGAGCGTGACCACCTCGAGTAGTCATTAGGGAGTCTACCTTCTCGTCAATGACTGACTCGATGCTGCAGTAGTGTGTCTGGTTCTTTGACCTGAGATGCATCGGCAGTTCACCTTGAGGGTGTTATAGTTTGACTACACCATTACTCGGTCTCCTAGCCATATGGAACCCTGAGGTGTATGTTGGCTATAGACATGTTCATTGTAGGAACTGGATTGCATCAAGATGGAATCTATCTACCTCGGTGGTAGAGGAGCAGCCCTATGATGATCATGAGAATCAAGTCCAGAAAGCCCATGGCCATGGCAGAGTGAAATAATAGAAAGAGTTTCTATTTAGATTTTCACATTGGACTCGAATCGAATGATTACATCATATGACAGAGACTAGGGTTTGACGAGTTCACCTTAACCCTAATCTGATCGGGGCTCAAGATAGAAGAACTTAATCACACAGGTAGCTGCACCAAGAGGTTCGCATTCAGCTCTGATGGGTTGCCACCATATACTGCTAGGTGTCACTGGTGGATTTTGGGAGCAATTAGAATGATTTAGATGATCGATCATTCTAGCTGTTCGAATCAGAAGAGTTCTGATCCATCGAAAGGAGTTTCGATGATGTCGATGATAGAGATCATGACATATCCCATTACCATACAGAACTGAACCTAACTGGGTCACACAAACAAGGGTTTGAATCTGGTGATCATCAATTGAACTGATCTAGTTCAATTGATCTGAATGAGATTCAATTAGGTTCAAGGAAATCGTGCTAGCACTCGATTGAACCTAACGTTCTTCTTTTACTATCATAAATAAGTTGTCCTGACTGAGCCAAAGGAGTTTGTGCTCAATCAGAGGCCTTCATATGGTCTGACTGGAGGTTGTCCAAGTCAGAAAAGGTTGTCTTATTTTGTAAGACATTACCTGCCATTTTTGGTCACCTGCCATTTCTTGTTCTTTGACTTTGGTCAAAAGTCTACCTTTGACTGGTCAAACGTTGACCATTGACACTTTGACTTTTGACCACATGTCATGCACCTATTGGAGAGCTGGTGGGGGCCTGTCCCCCTCCAGAACCTGGCAAGGAGAAGGGCGCACGCCACCCTAGGCGTGTGCCCAAGTTGGAGGCGCCTAGGAGTCCTTGTTGGACAAGGACTCCACCTCCCTTTTTGGATTCCAATTCAGAGTTCTACTAAGAATCCAAGTTTGACTGGTCTTAGGCACCCTCTAAGGAGGAATCCAGGGGACTCTATTCCCACCAATCAGATTTAGATCTGATTTCACAAAGGGTTGTGATTGGTTGGAGAAGAAGAGGAGTTGGATCACAAGCTTAGTCTATAAATAAGACCCTGCGCCCAACTCAAAGAATGAATTAGAGATTTCCCATGCCCCAAGGCTGCCTCTCCCCTCCTTCTCCTCCATGCCTAAACCTTCTCCCCTTGCTCCTCTCCACGTCCAAAAGAGTTTTGGATTTTGGTTGGTGCGATTCAGATCAAAAGAAAGGCGATCAAAAGCAAGAAGGCTGCGCTGCTGCAAAGGACGACTGCTGATCTTCAAAAGAGTTTTGAAGATCCTCCAGATCAGATCCAGATCTGATTTTTGGAGGTGTGATAGAGAAGAAGAGGATCTCCAGATCCAACCCGAGTGGATACCGGTAGAGGCCAGGCGCTTGCGTGGCTAAGATCCAGAACCTTCCGCTGCAATCAGGATCATCAACAGGGTAATAGGATTACCCAAATCAGGTAAATTAAATTTGATTTAATTTATCTTATTTTATTTTATTTTATTAAAATAATAAGAATCAGATCTGAAACATATCAAGATCTGATTGAGATCAAGAGAAAAATTTTTGAAATATATCTCTTGATCTGATCAGATCTGAACGAACCTGGACCGGGAAATCAGGATTTCCCTTCAACTGGTATCAGAGCCATGGTTCTAAAATTATTTAGATCTGATTTTAAATTTTATTTTAATTAGAAAATAAAGTGATTTTAGATGTCACATGAGATGTGATCAGATCTGAAATCAGAAAAAATTAAAATTAAATGATTTGGATCTAAGATTAGAAGATATGCATGACTAGTTCTAGAATAGAATAGTTCTATAGAATAGTCTTGCATGTTTTGATTTAATCTGATTAAATCATATTTTAGATCTTTTATTTACTATTTTTTGATATTATAAGTGTTATAATAACATCTAAAAAATAGCAAATAAAAATTATTTAATTTTAAATATCATATGAGATATGATTGATGCATGTCTAGACTAGTTGTAGAATAGTTCTACATAATTGTCTAGATTAGAATTTATTTTGATTAGATCAATTTAAATCTAATTTTTTAGATTATTATGAGATAATTTAGATCTGAAAAATATGCATGATTTGATACATGAGATGTATGCAAAATATGCCATGATTAGATCTAATTTGTATATGAGATATATGATATAGATCTAAATACTGTTTTGTAGTATTGACATGTTCCTGATTAAGGCGTTCCTCTTGGCCGTCCGGTCATAAGAACGAAGAAGGGTTTAAAGGCCCTCTCTTCCCATTCGATGGGGTGTTCTTATGATGTGTAGGGGTGCTGCGTGTTCGTCCTTAATCAGAAACCCAAAACTTACTTTCTGCAAAACCCTAGATCCTGAAACCCTAGGATTTATTGTGCATATTTTGTTTATGAACCCTACTTAATTAAGAATTAAGTTTATGGAATATTAATTAGGTCTAAAATTGAGAATTTCAGATCTAAGACATATTCATAATACTGGGTTCGGGCTTGGGTAGCTCAATTAGGTCTAAGCGGTTGATCAAACCGAATCAAGAGTTGGTTAGATGGGATCAACAATGCTTAAATTGACCAGCCTAATAGGATTAAGTCTGGGTCAAGATCGAGTCACGATCAAGCAAGACCTAATTAGGCTCAGAGGTTAGAGTCTGGATTGTAGGCTAACCCAATTGGTTCTGACTCAACAATTTGGTGTCTAAGGTAAGTTTGGCACAGACGACCGACTGGTTTTTAATTGGAAGCTACTCGACCTGAATGCGTTCTTGTACGAGTTAATGGCATATTCCTTCCACCGGTCTCACTTACCTGGCCATATCTGTTGACACAGTTCTGATCTGAGGTGGTCAATAATCCGAGCTAACCCATGCCACTAGGTTAGTCATAATTGTTATGACTAAGCCAAGTCTAGTTTAATGAGACCTGAATCAATTCTCCCTAAGAAAAGATTAAGTCTGAGGTCTTCCACCATTGTAGATGTGCGGGCCCTTCCCGGGGTTGATTGTTCTCGGCTGGATACAGTGGCTCAGTTGCACCGGGAAGATGCAACCATGTCTATTAGGCATTGGATGCTATGGGCTGGAGGATGAGTTGGGCTCAATATTTCGGATACGGTGAGAGACTCAATTAGGAACCCAGTCTATGCAAATGGTGGGTCTGACTTAACTAAGGAGTGGATCAATATTTCGGATACGGTGAGATTCATGAATTAGAGACCAAGTTTGGGTGCACCATGATTAGAGAATCATTGAACAAGAGTTGTTCACTCATTGGCTAACCCATCACCAATAACTGTTAGGTGAGGTGATGAGTCAGTTGGTGAGACCGCACCACCCACTAGAAATCATTAATCATGGAGATTTTTCGCATCTCTACAGAGGGAGTGTAGGGATCCGAGAAAATAGTGGGAGCTAATTTGTTTAAAAATAAAATCCCTAAACAAATTGGTCAAGTCAAAATTACAGTATCTAACTAGAATCTTTGACTCTCTACAGGAAAATGTCTGCGTCCAACCCATTGGCACGTATCCTGGACACACATAGACTGACTGGACCCAATTATAAAGATTGGCTCAGGAACTACAAAATTATTTTGGGTTCGAGAAGTTAACCCATGTTTTGGACCAGGACCCTCCCACCTTACCAGCCTCGTCCATCCACTGAACAGAGAGCGTCTCTGGAAAAATGGATTGACGAAGATAATAAGGCCAGATATTACATGTTGGGCTCGATGTCTGATGAGCTCCAGCGCCAACATGAAGATATCGGGACTGCTCGCCAAATGTTGGCTCACCTGCAGGAGATGTTTGGTGAACAGAGTCGCGCAGCCAAATATCAAGTCACAAAATGACTTTTTAAGGCTAAGATGCGTGATGGGCAGTCAGTCCAAGATCACTGTCTGACATGATGATCAAGGACATGGAAGAGCTTGAGAAGCTCGGTGTGAAGTTGGACTTGGATCTGCAGAACGATATTATTCTGCAATCCTTGACTGATGCATATGGGCAATTCATCATGAATTACCACATGCATAAACTTCAAAATTCCTTGGCCGAAGTTAATGAATATGCTGGTTACCGCTGAGCTTTCTATGAAAGGTTCTAAAGGCTCAGTTCTTGCTATGGAACGGACTTCTTCCAAAAGAAAGTCTTATGGAAAGAAAAAGAAGTCTGTGAAAAAGCAAAAGGTGGAAGGATCAAAGAAGAAGAAGGCAGAACCGAAGAAGAAGGCCGATGTCAAAGGAAAGT
The DNA here is from genome assembly GCA_006176705.1 of Cocos nucifera. Classification (NCBI taxonomy): domain Eukaryota; kingdom Viridiplantae; phylum Streptophyta; class Magnoliopsida; order Arecales; family Arecaceae; genus Cocos; species Cocos nucifera. The sequence goes on from QRFJ01000270.1 coordinate 1,251,306, forward strand.
GTTTCCATTGCAACAGCGACGGCCATTGGAAGCGGAACTGCCCTACTTACCTGGCCACCCTGAAGAACAAGAAGGAAGGTCCTTCTGGAGGTATGCTCGTTATTGAGTCTAACCTTACGGTTTCTTCTGCATCCAGTTGGGTGCTTGACTCTGGTTCTAGTGCTCATCTGTGCACTTCTATGCAGGGTCTTGAGGATAGCAGGAGGCTGAGGGATGGAGACATGATCCTACGCATCGGTAATGGAGCAAGAGTTGCTGCAGTAGCCGTGGGAACATACCCTCTTCGATTACCATCTGGTTTAGACTTAGTTTTGAAAGACTGTTATTATGTGCCTGCAGCTAGCAGGAATTTGATTTCTGTTTCATGCTTAGCACAAGAAGGTTATGTGATCACCTTCTTTAAGGACCATTGTAACATTCTTTATGAAAGAAATAAAATTGCAAATGGTTTCCTTATTAATGGTCTTTATCAGCTACATATTGATGTACCTGTTTCTAACTATCGAGCAAAACGTGAATGCCAAACGACCTAGGGATAGTCCAAACGACAGATATCTATGGCACCTGAGATTAGGTCATATAGCAGAAGATAGGATCAACAAATTGGAGAAAAATGGGCTATTGAGTCCATTGACTTTGAGTCATATCCAACTTGTGAATCTTGTCTTCAAGGCAAAATGACTAAACTCCCTTTTGTTGGACATGGGGAGAGGGCCACAGATCTCCTTGCCCTAGTACATACTGATGTGTGCGGCCCATTTGATGTGCCGGCTAGAGGCAATTTTGTCTACTTCATTACCTTTACCGATGATCTGTCTAGGTATGGGTATGTGTATCTTATGAGACACAAGTCTGAAGCTTTTGAAAAGTTCAAAGAATTCAGACATGAAGTAGAAAAACAAACTGGAAAACCCATTAAGGTTCTTCGATCAGATCGAGGAGGTGAATACCTTAGCCGGGAATTCCTAGACTATCTTAAGGAAAATGGCATAGTCTCTCAATGGACTCCACCAGGAACACCTCAACTCAACGGGGTTTCAGAATGGAGAAATCGGACTCTATTGGATATGGTTCGATCCATGATGAGCTTCACAGACCTCCCTGATTTTCTTTGGGGACATTCATTGTTAACTTCAATTTATCTACTGAATAGGGTTCCCTCTAAAACCGTTCCTACCACACCGTATGAGATATGGCACGGTAAGAAACCAAGTCTGAGTCATCTCAGAATTTGGGGTTGTCCGGCTCATGTCAAAAGACAACAAGCGGACAAGTTAGAGTTTAGGTCCTTTAGAGCTCGATTCATAGGATATCCTAAAGAGTCATTAGGATACTATTTCTACATTCCAGAAGACCACAATGTGATTGTGAGTCGACATGCCATCTTTCTTGAAAAATAGTTTATTCAAGATAGCGGCATTGGAAAGCAGATTAAGCTTGATGAGAAAGTCTCACAAGTGGAAACGAGCTAAGGACCAATTGGAACCAAATCAGGTTGAGCCAATAAGAACACTACCTCCTCCACCTCGTAGATCGGAAAGAGTTTTCCCGTCCCCCTGAAAGATACTTAGGTATTATTTCAGAGGAGTAGAGGAAATGTTCCTCGTAGGTAATGGTGCTCATGGTGATGATCCCAAAACCTACAACGAGGCGATATCAGATATCGACTCCGAGAAATGGCTAGAGGCAATGCAGTCAGAAATTGACTCGATGCACTCAAACCAAGTCTGGACCTTGGTAGATCCACCAGAAGGTATAGTACCTATTGGGTGTAAATGGATCTTCAAGAGAAAGATTGGTGCAGATGGGAATGTGGAGACATTCAAGGCTAGACTAGTGGCAAAAGGTTATAGTCAACGCGAAGGCATTGACTATCAGGATACCTTTTCCCCAGTAGCTATGCTAAAATCCATCCGCACATTGCTTGCCGTTGCAGCCTATTTCGATTATGAAATATGGCAAATGGACGTGAAAACGGCATTCCTAAATGGATATCTTGAGGAAGATATCTATATGGAACAGCCGCTAGGTTTCACATCCAGTGATACTGATCACAAGGTTTGCAAGCTGCAAAGGTCCATATATGGACTTAAGCAAGCATCTCGGAGCTGGAACACTCGTTTCAATGATGTGATCAAAAAGTTTGGTTTCATCAAAAATGAAGAGGAACCATGTGTTTTCAAAAAGGGTCAGTGGGAGCGCTGTTGTCTTCCTCGTATTGTACGTGGATGACATCCTCCTTATTGGGAATGATATTCCCATGTTGACATCAGTCAAGATGTGGTTGTCCAAGGAATTCTCCATGAAAGACCTAGGTGAAGCATCCTTTATTCTAGGAATTAAGGTCTATAGGGATAGACCGAATAGGATGCTAGGACTTTCACAGAAGATGTACATAGAGGAAGTACTAAAGAGGTTTAGTATGGAAAACTCTAAGAGGGGATTAATACCCTTCAGACATGGTATTCATCTTTCCAAGAAGATGTGCCCCAGCACACCTGAGGAAATAGAACGCATGAGCAAGATCCCTTATGCTTCTGCAATAGGGAGCCTCATGTATGCCATGCTATGTACACGACCTGATATAGCCCATGCTGTGAGTGTCACAAGCAGATATCAGTCAAATCCAGGTGAAGAACACTGGACTTCTGTGAAATGTATCCTTAAGTACTTGAGAAGAACTAAGGATATGATGTTGGTCTTTGGTAATGGAGAACTCCAAGTCCAGGGATACACAGACTCGGATTTCATGTCCGATATAGATGATCGAAAGTCGACATCTGGAGTCTGTTTGTGTGCAATGGTGGAGCTGTCAGCTGGAAGAGTTCCAAGCAAACTGTGATAGCAGATTCCACCATGGAAGCAGAATATATCGCTGCATCAGAGGCTGCAAAGGAAGCATTCTGGTACAAGAAGTTTGCTGCAGAAATTGGAGTAATGCCATCAGATGCCATTCCTCTATACTGCGACAACAATGGCGCCATAGCCCTTGCTAAGGAGCCGAGGTCTCACCAGAAAGTCCAAGCACATTGAGCGGCGATACCATCTCATCCGCGATTACCTTGAGAAAGGTTACGTCGAGGTCAAGAGAGTCAACTCCGCAGATAATGTGGCAGACCCACTTACAAAGCCGTTGGGCCAGCAGAAGATCGAAGCCCACCTTGAGAAGATGGGACTTAGACTTGTAGCCAATTGGCTTTAGGACAAGTGGGAGATTGTTAGATATATGTGCCCTAGAAGCCAGAATTGGCTGACACTTGTAATACACTTCTAGGGGCAAAATTATAATTTTGACTATAATCAATAAAATGGGTTATTTTCTATCACATATGTGTATTTAGTGTCTGTGATACATCCTTTGAGTTAATGGTAATGATAATTCATATTTTCAAGAGTTGAAAATTTAAGACATGAATAATCATTATTAACTCATAAATGCTCCCGACCATAGGATCATCACGAGGATGGTGATTGATCCGGAAGGTTGGTGTACAATCGCTTCTCTTTAGTAGATGAGTCTTGAGTCTACGGTGTGGAGACACCGGAGCGAGAGTACAGGTACTCGTTAGAGAACGAGGGCACTGAGCGTGACCACCTCGAGTAGTCATTAGGGAGTCTACCTTCTCGTCAATGACTGACTCGATGCTGCAGTAGTGTGTCTGGTTCTTTGACCTGAGATGCATCGGCAGTTCACCTTGAGGGTGTTATAGTTTGACTACACCATTACTCGGTCTCCTAGCCATATGGAACCCTGAGGTGTATGTTGGCTATAGCATGTTCATTGTAGGAACTGGATTGCATCAAGATGGAATCTATCTACCTCGGTGGTAGAGGAGCAGCCCTATGATGATCATGAGAATCAAGTCCAGAAGCCCATGGCCATGGCAGAGTGAAATAATAGAAAGAGTTTCTATTTAGATTTTCACATTGGACTCGAATCGAATGATTACATCATATGACAGAGACTAGGGTTTGACGAGTTCACCTTAACCCTAATCTGATCGGGGCTCAAGATAGAAGAACTTAATCACACAGGTAGCTGCACCAAGAGGTTCGCATTCAGCTCTGATGGGTTGCCACCATATACTGCTAGGTGTCACTGGTGGATTTTGGGAGCAATTAGAATGATTTAGATGATCGATCATTCTAGCTGTTCGAATCAGAAGAGTTCTGATCCATCGAAAGGAGTTTCGATGATGTCGATGATAGAGATCATGACATATCCCATTACCATACAGAACTGAACCTAACTGGGTCACACAAACAAGGGTTTGAATCTGGTGATCATCAATTGAACTGATCTAGTTCAATTGATCTGAATGAGATTCAATTAGGTTCAAGGAAATCGTGCTAGCACTCGATTGAACCTAACGTTCTTCTTTTACTATCATAAATAAGTTGTCCTGACTGAGCCAAAGGAGTTTGTGCTCAATCAGAGGCCTTCATATGGTCTGACTGGAGGTTGTCCAAGTCAGAAAAGGTTGTCTTATTTTGTAAGACATTACCTGCCATTTTTGGTCACCTGCCATTTCTTGTTCTTTGACTTTGGTCAAAAGTCTACCTTTGACTGGTCAAATGTTGACCATTGACACTTTGACTTTTGACCACATGTCATGCACCTATTGGAGAGCTGGTGGGGGCCTGTCCCCCTCCAGAACCTGGCAAGGAGGAGGGGCACGCCACCCGCGTGCCCAAGTTGGAGGCGCCTAGGAGTCCTTGTTGGACAAGGACTCCACCTCCCTTTTGGATTCCAATTCAGAGTTCTACTAAGAATCCAAGTTTGACTGGTCTTAGGCACCCTCTAAGGAGGAATCCAGGGGACTCTATTCCAACCAATCAGATTTAGATCTGATTTCACAAAGGGTTGTGATTGGTTGAGAAGAAGAGGAGTTGGATCACAAGAGTCTATAAATAAGACCCTGCGCCCAACCCAAAGAAGAAGAGATTTCCCATGCCCCAAGGCTGCCTCTCCCCTCCTTCCTCCATGCCTAAACTTCTCCTCCTTCTCCTCTCCACGTCCAAAAAGAGTTTTGGATTTTGGTTGGTGCGATTCAGATCAAAGAAAGGCGATCAAAAGCAAGAAGGCTGCACTGCTGCAAAGGACGACTGCTGATCTTCAAAAGGAGTTTTGAAGATCCTCCAGATCAGATCCAGATCTGATTTTTGGAGGCGTGATAGAGAAGAAGAGGATCTCCAGATCCAATCTAAGTGGATATTGGTAGAGGCCAGGCGCTTGTATGGCTAGATCCAGAACCTTCCGCTGTAATCAGGATCATCTATAGGGTAATAGGATTACCCAAATCAGGTAAATTAAATTTGATTTAATTTATCTTATTTTATTTTATTTATTAAAATAATAAGAATCAGATCTGAAATATATCAAGATCTGATTGGGATCAAGAGAAAAATTTTTGAAATATATCTCTTGATCTGATCAGATCTGGACGAACCTAGATCGGAAAATCAGGATTTCCCTTCAGTAGTAGTTATCAATAACCACTGCTATAGCTCAAACTTAAAGTAGAGATTATGAATAACTGCTATCGTAGAATCTATGACAATGATTTTTTAACTACTACAATAGTAAATACTACCATAGATTCTTTTCATAGTAGTATAAGATGAGCAAGTCTCCCCTATTATGTACTTTATTTTTCTAATTTTTTATGTTCATTCCTTGTTATCAAAATGATACCATTCAAAATGATATCATCATGGTGACTTGCAAGCAACTCACTATGCTTTGGTGTCGGATTATCTATTTTTTTAATATAGTGATGAAAGATTTCTAGATACAGTCAAGTAGTTGCGAAGTGTATGTGTGAATCAAGATGGGATTAGCCCATCTGGATTATAGGAGTTGATGCTTCACTATATTTCAATTTAGTAAAACCTTGTTAGGATAATCCATATGATCTATCACTAGATTTCAAAGGTTGAAATACGATATGGATGATTGGTCCAGGATTTGATAGTTACTTTAATGTTGTCTTAAGCATTAAAAATCAAAGGGATGAATTATGTGGAAACCATAAGCCAAGATTCTTGAATATTGCTTTGTAATATTTTAACCTATCTAGACGTCGGATATCATTGTTAGATGATCACTTCGATTAGTATACGAAATAGTTTTTATACCACTGACTTAATGTTCAAACCTATAGAGTCACGTACATAAGTCAAATAACGTAGGAAAGAATTGACCTAACATCTATGTGTTCAATTTGGAAGTAAGTAACTTGATCGAACAAATAGATTTATTTAATTAAAAATTACGTTATATGTCATATGGAATTAAACACTAGTTATGATTAGCTAGCACTAGCCATGAGGTACAAGTTTAATTCTGGAGATGATTTTGACATGATCTGTGATTCAAGGGTTTTTGAGAGATTAGATTTAATTTGGACTTAATTTAATTAAGGCTAATTGGGTTAATAATCCAAGTTAGACTTTGACCTAAATCCTAATTACATTAGGATTTGCAGTCATATCGAATTTGGTTTGAATCAAATTTAGTTTGAACCAATTTTGATTTGGTCATCTAAAGCCTTGATCCATTAGGAGTCTCTCTCCTATTTGGCCTACCAAGAAGGTGGAGGGGTGCTAGAAATCATGCCCCATCCCCTTGTTCATGTGAAATTAAAGAGAGAGGTGCAAGTGGCACCTCTCCTTCTATCTTGGGTCTCTTTGTTGATAAGATCAATCTTATTCAAATTTGATTTGAATAAAAGACCTAAATCTTTTGGACTCTTGATCAGATTATGGGTGATAATATTAAAAAGGAGGAAAGCTATTTTGGCATTGAATATGCTTCTCATATTAGCATTAAAAATAATTAGGGCATGGAGGATCTTTTGGGTGGTGGCTCTTGCCCGAAGATTCTCTTCCTAAGTGACGAGAGATCAGATCTCCTTCCTCCTCTTTATTTTCCCTTGCTTCCCTTCTAAAGGATCATCACTAAGGTTTCATCCCTCTTTCTTGCAGAGCGAGACATGCATGCAAAGTAGAGGATCTATGCCTCCGGATCTTGCGAAGCAAATTCTGCATTGCAGAATTTTCAGCAACCTGCATTATTTCTTCCGCTACAATCGAAAGATATATCTGATGCCTTAGATTAAAATTTTTAAGTTTGAAATCTATTTACTTTCCTAGATTTCATCTGAATTTGGATTTAGATCTGAAATTTTTTCTTTCAATTTTTCCATCAATGTAGCTTTGATTTCTGGCTAGCATTGAGGCCAACAAGAAGGAATAAGATGATCAAGTCTCCCTATTATGTACTTTGTTTTTCTATTTTTTTATGTTCATTCCTTCTTATCGGTCATCTGCTCATATCATCGCTATGCCTCCGATCTTAGCAAAATTCTCCTTAAGCATGGGTGATCATGCGGTGGAGCTCAACTGCTAATGAGCAGCTAAGGCTTGATCCAAAACATGGTCACCACCATCCCTTATTTTTCTTAGCTTTTCTCCTTTTGATTTCCATCTAGTTAGAACCACTGCTGCTATTGCTACTGCTAGATGCTGCCAAGTACCACCTCTCTCTAACCATGGTAATTGTTTGGTGGCAAGTCCTTTGCCTTTCCTTTAGTAGAGTAAGAGAGACATCATGTCTCTCTTGTTTTGCTCTTCTTTCTCTCTCTCCTCACTTTATCTCTCTCTTCTTTTTTTCTCTCTCTACTCTCTCTACATGGCCTATTAGACCTAGTTAAGCATCCGAGATTCTTAATTTATGGACCACAAGTTGACCCCAATGAGAGGTCTTGGACTGGTATTATGGATGACCACTCATCTTGTCAGCCTTTACCCTAACTTTTGTTAGCTATCCGTGGACTCATCATTAACAATCCTTGATTTGCTATCTTATATTGATCGAACACATGTTTATTGATATGAAGAGTTTGATTTCACTATTCTAATTGATTAGGATTGCTAGATGTTGCTACTTAGTCAGCTTTGTCTTCTCTCTCATGCTAATCTCATTTCATGATCGATATTTATTTCATGTGAAGGAGCAATCAATTAGACAATAAGTGTTGAACGAGGGTTTTGCACTCTTCAATCAAGGATGAATTGAATTTATATGGATGGACATGGTAAGCATAAATTAATAGACACCGCATCTAGTTTTGGCTTATGATAGAGATAAGAATTTCTAGACATTGGTCATGTATTTATATAAAAACTATTTTTTGCATCATTGATTTTGTTTCATATGGTTTTGATAGCTGTATACTATATACTTATTTGTTAAGTATATAAGGCTCTATATGAGGTTATGTATTATACATTACTGATCTTGATTTGGATGGGTTTTAGTATTTATGTGCATCGAATTTTGTAAAAGAGTGTGAGCCTAAATTATAATACTTAACAAGTATGCAAATTGAATTATATGATTGAATGTTAGGTTGTGATACTTTGGGCTAGCTACCTTATTGGTTCTTTGCCATAAGCTTGAAATATGACTGTAGTAGTTCAAAGTCAAGCTGAATCAAGCACTTATGATCCTTTGGACTAGTCACTTTATTGGTGTTCTCCCATAGGCTTGAAACATGGCTATAGTAGTTTCGAGTTGAGAACCTTATGGTCCTCTAGACTAGTTACTTTATTGGTGCTCTGTTATGGGCTTGAAATATGATTATGATAGGTCACAAGATTAGTTACTTTATTGATGCCCTGCCATGGGCTAGGAATGTGGTTGTTGTAGTCTAGAGTGGAGCACATTTGTTTGATTAGATCTAAATCATGTGTTGTCTTGACATCATTATATAATATAATGCATTATATAATAAGAAAAGATACTACTATAAAAAGAGTCTACGGCAGCGCATACTATTACAGCGATTTTTAAAACCACTGCAATAGAGTCTACAGTAGCAGTTACAAAGAATTGCTGCTATAGGATCGACCTATAGCAGCGGTTACAAGAAACTGCTGCTATAGTCTGACCTCTGGCAGTGGTTCATTTTAACCACTACCATAAGTCCGATCTATGGCAGCGGTTCTTTATAACTGTTGTCATAGATTTGATCTATAGTAGCAGTTAAGATAACTGCTGCCATAGGTTAGACCTATAGCAGCGATTCTTTGTAACCGCTATTATACGTTGATCTATGATAGCGATTATTTGTAACCGATGTAATATATATATATATTTTTTAAATATTATATAATTTTAAAATTTAATATCCATATTCACCATTCATTATCTAAATAATTATCATTAGAGTATTATTACAAAAGATTGCCTCGATCTGATGTTCTTAGCTTCATCGATCAAAAAAATTTGATTTCGACGATCACGAATGATGATGCGATGATCAGACAGATGGAGATCTTTGATAGATCCAAAAATCTACAACGATGATCTCAGTTATATTTGTAGCATACTATCAAAATTTTACTTCAATCAGATATCATTATCTTGGTCAATTTAGTATAGATTAATTTCGGCTGTTAAATGATAAATGAGTGATCAAATGACCAGACGGTGTCTGATTATGAGATAATTTTTTTATAAATAATCTTGACTACTATTTTAATCATTTTTTATAGTGGTGATTATAAAATTTAACTCGTGAGACTAAAAATGATCTAAAACTATATGTCGCCTAATAATCATTCTTGAACTCCGTTGGTTGTTACATGCATATGCTCGTGCTTTTGTAATATCTGCTTAACATAAATAGTTTATATAAAAATAATTTAAATTTTACTATCATCATCGTATAAAAAAATTAAAATTATAACAAAGATCATTTAATTAAAAAATTATCTTATAATCGAACGTCATTTAGCCCTTTGATCGCTTGTTTCTAATTTAACAATCGAAATCATTCCATACTAAATTGATATGATAACGATATCCGATTGAGGTAAAACTTTGATAGTATGCTACAAATATTATCAAGATCATCATTGCAAATTTTTGGATCGATCAAAACTCTCCATCTATCAGTCATCATATGGTCGTTCGTGATCATCGAAATCAAATTTTTTTATCGATGAAGCTAGGGCCATCGGATCAAGGTGATTTTTTGTGATGATACTCTAATGATAATTATTTAGAGAATGAACGATGAAGATGGACATTAAATTTTAAAATTATATAATATTTAAAAAAAATAAAAAAAAATTATTTTCAATCTACGACAGCGGTTACTGAAAATCGCTGCTATAAATCTATGGTAGTAGTTATGAAACCAGTGAGACTCCACGCATTCCACCACTGCCTGCCCCCTGCATCCTCGACCATCGCCCGGTCACCCACCCCTTGCCCTCCTCGACCGTCGCCCAGCCGCCCACCCCTTGCCCTTCCCGGCTGCCGCTCGCCGCCCTCCTCATCCCTAATTGCAGTCACCCGGCCCCCACCCTCCCCATCCTCGGCCGCCCATCCCCACCCTCTCCATCCCTGATCGCCCATTGCTCGCTCTCCCCATCCCCGGCTGCTGTCCGACCACCCACCCCTTGCCCTCCCCAACCGCCGCCCCCCCACCCTCCCCATCCCCTTCGAGCCCCCTCTCCCTCTCTCTTTCCTCTTTCTCTTTCTCTCTCTTCTCTCTCTATCTCACTATCTTGCTCTTATTTTGTAGGTTACCTCTAGCACCGTCGTCTTCCTTTAGCGCCATCGTCGGTGACCCTCCGAGCTTTCGATGCGACCCCCTTTCTATAGTCGTAAGTATATTTTTTATTTTAATTTTATAGTATTATTTATTAATCACTGGACTAGACCTACCAATGGATCGAATTTGGGTTAGAATTTGGATATTCAGATTTGGATCTGATTTTAATTACTGGTACCAGATCTAAATCTGAATATTTGATGGATCCATACTTGAAGTATCAGATCCGGACCCTAATGGATCCTGAGTATTCGGATCCAATTTTAGGATCCGAAACTAAGAAAGGAAGAGAAAGAGAGGGGAGGGAGGGGGTCCGACCTCGTTGGCATTACTGAAAGGGAGGGGGTTCATTGTAGAATTTATTGGATAATATCTTTTGAATGTTTATATCTTGTTGATTTTGTTTATTGCATTGCATAATGATAGACCCATCAATTGATTACTATACATAATCTCCAGCATTCGTATAATTATATGTAATTGTATGGATGGTACCTAGGCAATATCTTTGATTATTGTTCAACATGTTATATTGGTTAATGTTCATTAACCTTATAGGTCACGATGACACCGAAATGCCATCTAGCTTTCACCCCTGCCTCTCGATGGGTTACACGGAGTTCAGCATATCTAAGTAGCAGTCGGAGCATACTCCATCCACCTCCACATCGATTGCTCAGGGACCTCCACCACTGACATCTACTTTATCGATGGCATCTACTCCACTGACATCTGAGCCTCCACCATCATCCACATCTTCGATACATGCTATTCCATCGATATCTGAGTGTATATTTTTATTATATTATTTATTTATTTATTATATAGTATTTATACACTTATATATTTGTATAACGTATTTTCATTATAAGTGCATCATCTAGTAGGATATTTTACGGTTCCACACGTATGGCGCATGTGTGAAACTGCCAGCATCAGATGATGGTACAGTATGATCCGGAGGAGAGGCTAGTAGGGAAAACCGCTTGGGAGATGCATTTCTTTTTTAGAGTGCTTGTGAGGCGGTCAGACATTATTTTCATAAAGTCCAGAGACTAGCGATTGATGGATGATACTATTAGGGATCGGGTGTGGGAGGAGATATGGATAAGTGCATCTTAATTATATTTATGCATTTTACATGTTTACATTATGTTTGATTAGAATAATTTTATAACTGACTTTTGATAACTTTGTGCAGAGGAGGTACGACTTTTCTGATCATGAGAGGACTTGAGATGCCTGACTAAAGAAGATCGAAGAGTTATACCGAGACTACAAGATCAAGCTCCACAGAGGATGGCTCAAGTACCGACGAGACACTTTAGAGGAGCTTGTTTCTTGGATACAGGACTATCCTCCGAGTCAGTAGGAGAGGATGGTTATACATTGAAGGAGCCAGAAGTTTGAGGTAAAATTACTAATTTTTAATTTTTTTAATATGCTTAAAATTATATTTAAATATTTTTTTAAATATTTATTATTTATTTGAATACTTGTTAGACTATCTTCCATCAAAATCAAAAAAATCAGGTAGTTCAGGAGTATACGCATACTCTCAATCATGAGTCTATGGTCAGTCATGTGTATAGAGAGATAATAAATTTTAAAATAATATTTTTTTCATATTTTTGATAAACTGATCTATTATTATAGCTGATGAGAGATGGAGTGATGCCCAGCCATAGCGAGATCTTCCAATCCAATCATATGGACAAGAAGGACAGATCGATGAACAATGTGATTGAGAGGATTTTTGTAAGTATTAAATATATTAGTATATATGATTAGTATTATAGCATCTGTTATAAAATTTTATTTGCACTTATAATTATAGGATCAGTTAGATATGCTCGCGAGCGAGGGCCTGGATACCTCTGCCCCCCATGACCGTCTATCTCTGGTCTTGGGGCCTGAGCACTCTGGAAGGATCCGATGCAAATCCGAACATACGCTGACCAGCTATTGGTCTGAGACGAGCATCTCTTCATAGACTTTCAGTATTATCAGTCGGGAGGAGCTTGAGGCAACGTTGGCACGGGCAGATCATGCTACGACATGGATAGATCGGGCTGAGGAGCGTACACCTCATTTAGAGGACATCGTGAGAAACATGGTGTCGACGCTCAGCATGCATTTTATAGGTGCCTTCACGAGCTTTGAGGATATGTTGGCGCATATTCCAACTCCAGCTCTGGCTTTGGCTCTAGCTCCAGCTCCGCCTCCAGCTCGTGCTTCATCTCTCGAGGATGATAATGATGTAGATTTAGGAGACTTTTGATGTATTTTTTTAAAAAAATATTATAATAAATTTTATTCGATAATAAAATTTTAGCATTTTAAAAATATTTTTATATTTATAATATTTTTTTATGTTATATATCTCTACATTTGTTAGGTAAAATATATAAAAAAATTAAAAATTTATATTTTTTTAATTATTCAGAAGCTACGGTAGCGATTTTACAACCACTACCGTAGACGTACCAATCGCTGCCGTAGGCAATATGTCAACCACTGCAATAGACTTATGGCAGCAGTTACATAACCACTTTCATAGACAAGACTATGGCAACTATTCCATAACTGCTGTCATAGACTATCTATAATAGTAATTTTATAATCGCTGTCATAGACAAGCATATGGTAGCAGTTTAAAAATCGCTACAATAGGATCTATATAGCAGTGATTTCAATAACCATTGCAATAACCGCTGTCATAGATCTATGGCGATGGCTGTAGTGGCAGCGGTTAGCTAACCACTACCATAGCCTATAGCAGTAGTTTTTTTGGCTATGACAGTGGTTACAAATCATTGCCATAGCTTGGTTCTGTAGTAGTGAGGTATATTCTGTTATGCATGTTTTATGGTCGTGGTATTTTATGGTATGAGATTTATATGAGTAACAACAAATGATAATATCTTATTTATGATTATTATATTGATGTTGGTGTGTGAGAATGCTTATTGGATTGTAAAGCTCACAACTCCTTTCTTCTCTTTTCTTTTTCAGAGTTATATTATGCTTATACTTGGCTGTAGTTAGAACCATGGTCGAAAGGATTGAATAGATAAAGTATCATCAATACCAGATGGATAATTTAGTTTTAAAAATTAAATAAATTTTATTATTTTTAATATAAAATATTTTATTATGAATTGGGATCAATTATTTTCATGAAAATTTGAGGTTGTAATGAATTTTAGGGCCTTGCATATTCTTTAGGATTTTGTCCTAGGGAGTATACAATCGTGTTGCATAGTTAAGCCAAATGTTAGATTTGGGGTATGATAGAATGGTGTCAGAGCTTAAATAAAATTTGAACTTAAGGTTATGATCACTAGAAACATTATAGAAATAGCAAAGCATATTCGAACTTTGGATTTCAAATCACTGGATATTATGGTAAAATTTATGCATAAGTGGCATGCGATGTGTATAGAAGAGCTGGATGAGTTATATCTCTAATTTTGATAAGTTGAGTTTAACCTAAGTGTAGGAGGTGTTCACCTTGGAACAAAGTGTAAAATATTGATATATAGGTTATGTTGTGCTGTGTACTTGTTCAATTGGTATTTAGATAATTTTGAAAATCTAAACTTGATATGGGCACAGACTATGATGACTTTTCTAAATTTATTGTTAGCTGTTTGATCATTAAAATTTTGGGCTTTACTAGCAAGAAGTTGTTTAGGATATACCTAAGAAAGAATTTCATAGTATAAGAAAGGAATACCTTCGAGGGTCAAATCTTTAAGAGAATTAGGTATGAAACTCGCATGTGGAAGAAAAGTGTATTTAATTCTATTGATGGATTATATTTTCTCAATTGGATATAGGACATGCATCTTGGTGGACTCTTTAGTAATTGAATTATCATCTTTAGATCAGCTTGCTTGATCTTTCTTATATTTGTTGGAGATTATTGGGTATATTAAATTTCAAGTCAAAGTTCAAGTGTTTAAGTTGATCTACGATATCTTGATATTATGGTTGAATTGAGTGGAGAAACTTATTTTGGGAGACTTATATGAGTTTAACATATAAGAGATAAAGATTTTAGGTAGGTTTATTAATTGATGCTTAGGATCATGGTGAAGCAAGCTCTATGAGAAATAACCAAGTTGATTCTACTCATATGGATGTTGAGAAGAGGTCTTCTTATGCTTTGGAGTTTGGAATTAATCTATTTGCAAGAAAAGTTGGTTAAAATTTTTTAAATTGATTGTCAAGTAAATTTAGGGTTAACTTATTTCAAATTTATTCTTGATATTCTAGATTCTTGAAGGTTGGCGAAGCCCATTCTGTAGCCCTAAACATGGCTATTGGTTTGAGGGTTAATTATGATAAGTATGCTCTATGCAAATTTAGACAAAAAGACTCTGCTATGATTCTATCTAGAAACTTGAAATTATGGTCTTTTGATCAGTTCTAACATAGAAAACTGCTTTGAAAGGAAATCATTTGAGAACTCATAATTTTTTTTAAAAAAAAAATTAGATTAGAGTGCACAGTGAAAGTATAGTAGTTTGAATTATTTTGAAACTACTTAAAAATATTATTTTTGAAAGTTATTATGATGGAAGACTTGAGTTAATTTTGTAGTAGAGGAGGATTTTATTAATAAAAGGAGGGAGAATGTTATTGATTCTTTGGCTAATTTGGATGTAGCCATGCAAGTTTCATGAACTCTAAGGAGAATTTTGGGCAATAAAAATTTAGGGTTAATAGATTGATGATTCTTTGGTTAGGCTTAGATCAGGAATGTTTTGGCATAGATCTTCTTTTCTTAACTTTGACATTATTACCGTATCTAGTTGTAGGGGCTTGATGTTTTCCTAAAATAAAAGTCAAACCGTTATATCATGAGGGAAGTTAAGAAAAAGGAAGAAGGACGTGGATCATGAAGAGCATCTAATGGTCAAGCCTTCTTCTATTTTTGATAAAAGTAGATTAGGCCGATTATGTTTTCCCTATGAAATTAATTAAAAGCAATTAATTTCATGGGCAAAAAATCATGGTATTTTATTTCATGGGTAAAGAATCATGGAATTTTGATCCAAGATTAGGATATGTGTTCTTTTGAAAGAGATTAAAAGAATTTGATATGTATTGTGGATGGAATGGATTGAGTAATCAAATATCATAATTCTTTATATCGAGATCTAGTATAAAGTAGCACTTTGAGAGGGAGACTACATGGGAACCCAAGATGACATAAGGGATCAAGTACTTTTCAAAGGTAATGACTTAAATAAGTTAATTTTGTGGAAAAATTATTTAGAGGAGGAGGGGGGGGATGTAAAACCTGGCCCTTTAGGCCAATCTATTTGGCCCAAACAAAAGGGTTTATGTACTTGGCATGTGAGTCAAGGGAAGAGGGGAAAATACAACTCCAACCAGGAGTCGCCTTCTTCCCTAAGTTTGATGGAAAACATACTCTTAATCTTCAAGTGTGATGGAAAAATGGACTTCTCGATCGCCCAAAGCCACAGGTTGATCTATAAAAGAAGTTCCAATTCGATCCTTTAGGCAATCAAACATCCAGCTGCCTTATATTTATATTTTGATTGAGATTTCCTTAGTTTTTAATGAGATTTTACCACTAATATAGCCTTAATTTCTTGTCAGAGTTGAGATAAAGACTCAATCTCCCTCTTCCATACTTATTCTAGTCTCCAAATCTTCCATTGATGGGCTGACTGGGGCTGGCAAGTTTCCAGATTTAGATGACAAGTCTTCCCTATTCCATATTTTGTTTTTCTTTTTTTCTATTGGTTCCTCTTTAGTAGCCATCAGCTTGCATTGCTGCCATGCCTCTGGTCTTAGGAAAATTCTCCTCAAGCATGGGTGATCATGTATTGGAGCTAAGGTACCAGTGAGCAGGCTTCATCCAAAACATGGTCACCATGGTCCCTTGTTTTTCTTGGCTTTGCTCCTGATTTTTTATTTCTATTTAGCCGGCCACTGCCACCACTACTGCTACTATCAGGTTGCCATGGACTACCACTCTCTGGCCACGGCTATTGCTTTGTGGCAAGCTTCTTCTATTCCTTCAGTAGAGGAAGAGAGAGATGTCATGTCCCTCTTATTTCTCTCTTCTTTCCTTCTCCTTCCTCTATCTCTCTTCATTTTCTCTTTTTCTTTCTTTCTCTCTCTACTCTCTATATGTGCCCAATTCAACCTAGTTGAGGGTTTGAGATTCTTAATTGTAGATCTTGGGTTGATTCCAATGAGAGATCTTGGAGTAGTATTATGGATGACCACTAATCTTGTCGGCCTTCACCCCAACTTTCATTGACTATCAGTGGAACCATCATTATGAATCGTTAATTTGCTACCTCATCTTGATTGAACACATATTTATGGATTTGAAGAATTTGATTCCAATGTTTTGACTAATTATGGTTGCTTGATGTTGTTACTTAGCCAGCCTCATCTTCTCTCTCATGCTAATCTCCTTTCATGACTAGCATTTATTTTGTATGGAGTAATCAATTGGACAAGAAGTGCTAAGCGAGGGTTTTACACTCTTTAATCAAGGATGGATCGAATTAATATGGATGAACATGTTAGTCATAAATTCGTAGATATTGTATCTGATTTTGGCTGACAATAGAGGTAAGAATTTCTAAATATTGATCACATATTTATATAAACATTATTTTATGGATCAGTGATTTGTTCCATATGATTTTTTATACCTACATGCTATATACTTAAGTATAAACAGCTCTATATGAAGCTATGTATCAGATATTACTGATTCTGATTTTGGTGAATTTGAGTACTTATGTGCATCACATTTTGCAAAAGAGTGTAATCTTGAATTATAATACCTAATAAACATGTACTTGAATTATATGACTAAATGTTGGGTTGTGGTACTCTAAGCTAGTTATTTTATCTATGACCTACCATAAGCTTGAAATGTGACTGTGGTAGTTTAGAGTTGAGCACATGTAATTCTTTAGACTGGCAATTTTATTGGTGCCCTACCATGGACTTGAAATGTGGCCGTGACAGTTTAGAATCAAGCGCTTATAGTCCCTTAGACTAGCTACTTTATCGATGCCTTGCCACATAGTTCATTAGACTAGCCACTTTATTGATGCCCTACCATAGGCTAAAAATATGATTATAGTAGTCCAAAGTAGGATGCCTTAGTATGATCAGATCCGAATTATATGTTGTCTTGAGATAATTATATAACACGATGTATTGCATTAAAAAATATATTTTTCTATGCATGTTTTATGATTATGATATCTTATGGCATAGAATTTATACGAGTAATAATTTTTAATAATTTATTATTTATTATTATTATATTGATGTTGGTATGTGAAAATTCTTATTAGACTATCAAGCTCATAGCCTCCTACTTCTCTTTTTCTTTCTAGAGTTACAAGATGCTTGTACTTAGTTATAATTGGAACAATAGTCAAAATGATTAAAGAGATTAGAGCATCTTCAATACCAGTTAGATGATTTAATTTTATAAATTGAATAAATTTTGCTATTTATTAATATAAAATATTTTATTATGAATTGAGATCAATTATATTCATGAAAATTTGAGGTTGCAATGGATTTTAAGACCTTGTATATTCTTTATGAACTTATCTAGGAAGTGTGCAATGTGTGGTTAAGCTGAGTGTTGGGTTTGGGGTGTGGCACTAACTCTACACATGTTTGTTCTTTGAGAGGTCAATGTGTGAATATGGCAAAGAAAGCTGCAAACTTTGAAACCCTTGACAAT
The DNA here is from genome assembly GCA_006176705.1 of Cocos nucifera. NCBI lineage: Eukaryota > Viridiplantae > Streptophyta > Magnoliopsida > Arecales > Arecaceae > Cocos > Cocos nucifera. Next base: position 1,269,699 of record QRFJ01000270.1, read on the forward strand.
AGGATTTTCTTCATTTAGCAAACTTATATGTAGACTTCAAATTGTTCATGCTAAGAGGAAATCGATTAATCATAGTAAAATTCATACCTTCTGGCTGTAATATTTTGAGTAGGCTTTTAGCATGAAGAGAACTCTTGTAAGTCCCCACAAAATGATGAATTTACTTCTCTATCCACCAATTTATCAAGGTGTATCTGCATATGTGAGCTCTCTTCCATGCCATGCTTATGAAATGAACTCCTTGGATGTATATACTTCATTATCTTTCCATCCAAGTAATCATGAATGATCATCAACCAAAAACAGCATATCATGATGAGAGCCTGAATAGATAGTGTTCTGTATGTCCCATTACATCAATACAAATAAGCTACAATGGAGCCTTGGATCTTAAAAATGACATGTTAAATGTGAGTCTATGTTCCTTAGTACATTGATAACCTTCACAAACACCACAATCCAAAGAAGTGAGATATAGTAGTATATTTATCAAATTTTCAACCTTCAACTTGTTTATATTAAAATGTCCAAGTCTAGCATGCCAAATGGAAACACGGCCATGCGTAGATGCATGCCCGTTGCATGCGGCCATGTGCAACTGTTCATCGCACGATGCATGGTGTGCTGTGCACCATACTATGCGGTGCACAGAGAACCCATGGCGAGGCTTGAGGAGCAGCTCACATTTTTGATTCTTAATCAATTGTTTCTCTTATAGTTTGAATTTGCTTTCCTCCATTCTTGCAATCCAGCTTGGCGTCAATGAGAGCACCAATTTATGCCCACCTTGGTCATAATTGCTTCACTTAGCTGAGCTCTCTTAGCATCTTGATCACTCTTCATCCAAAGAGATAGAAGTCCAGTCTTCGACGAGAAAAATCATTTGCTTAACTAACTCCAAACTAACCGAAGCCTAAAATCTGAAGATGCGATTGTTATATTCTTTTCAAATGCACCACAATTGATGGGAAGGATTGTATCTAGGTAGAGCTTCCCTTTGATGTAGATGTTGAGATCAAAGATGTTGTCTAGGATCAGCATGTTTGTTGAGTTCCATATGATGGTGTTCCAAAAAGATTTAGAGTCTACACAAGAAAGAATAAGATGATCCATGTTTTTAGAGAAGGTGGAACATAACAAGCATGAATTGGGACCCAACAACCCTCTTTTCAAAAGATTATCTGCCATGAGAACCTTATTGTTATAATAGAGCCAATTGAATATCTTTACCTTTTCTAGGATTGTAAGCTTCCAAATGATATTGCTGAAGAAGGATATAATCTCACCATGACATAGAATAGAGTAGCAATGTTTAACAATAAAGGTGTTTGTTGCGGCCAAATCTTTGATGCACCTGGCTCCGTTTGAGAGCAACCTACAAAACAACATCCATACTGACCAGAAATATTTTCGATGGAGACCCTCCAATGCTTAAGTTAGAGATGGAGAGTTGGTCGTACAGTGAGTAGAATAAAAATTTACTAGAGTGTATCCTAGAAGTATCTTACCAATATTGTTCATTTATCTTCCTTTTATAAACAAACTGTTGGTAACTATACACAATGGTTAGATATATGGGTTTCACTTGTTACAGCATTATTTGATCATGGGGTGAGCAATTAATACCCACGAATGGCCGTTATACACTTTCTGCACTTGCGATTTCTGATACTGATTTTGTGTCGGTAAGCATTATGCCGATTGTATGTCGGTATCGTTGGCATATCGACTGATTGTTGGTCGGTGATTCTAATGTTTTGATTGGTTAGTGATTAAATAATTATTTAAGTCATCATGTTTATTGAGAAAATCGATTGAGAGTCACCGACTATCAATCAGTTTATCAATTAATAGTTGGCTGTCGATTCCTTATCGTCAATGGTGAGTTGGGTGTGGAGACTGGTTGACTATCAACTATTCATTTCTTGGCACTAATAGTAGTTCAGACATTTACCGACAATCAATCAGTCTTCCAATTGACGATCGAAGATTTGATGTTGTTGTTGCACTGTTAGGATTATCGACTATAAGTTGGAGTACTAATACCAAATTAGGGAGGAGGAGATTCGATTGTCCCAATAGTTACCCCCCACTTCTAAGTCCAAGGTGGAATGGCAGGTGACTTGGCACGTGGGATGGCATGTTGGATGAAGGAAGTTTTCACATGTCATCTCGAGCCCCAATTTGGTGGCCACTTTATTTTCTATCATTAATGATTGCCTCGAAAGCTAAAGAGTTCCTAGTTATTTTATCATTTCGATGATTGTGCAACCATTATTAGTATATTTAGTTGAAAAGATGATTTGATAGCTAGACAATCCTATCGATTTAATTTCAAACCAATCGATTGTTATCACATGTCTAGTAGTCATTGGTATCTGACTATTCTCATGAATAGTGATAATATGCTTGATCTGAAGATAGGTGCATCAAAATGCCTGACTAATGGTGGTTCATATGTCGCCACATATCGAAATCTGAATAACCTTAATTTGAATAAAATTATCCTGATCGTTGGTGGATTCTATATATATAGAATTGCCTTCCCTTTTGTTTGGACTTTCTGTTGTGATTGAGAACTTTTGTGGGTGCTCGGGGTTCCAAGTCTTCTTCCTTCCTATCTTTGTGGTCTCTCAAGCTCCTTTTAGCTTTCAGGTCAGATTCCCTTTCTCTTTGTTCTTCATTTTGGTTCTTTCTTTGTCGTTACCAATGGCTGATAGGAGTAGAAAAGGTAGAGCTAGGATAGATGAAGATAGTCTTGTAGGTAGATGATTCAACCCCCAATCCTCTCGGGATAGTTGGTCAATTGGTTTGGCTAGTAGTTCTCCCCTGGGCCTAGCAGTAGAGGTTTTCTCTTTGACCGAATCTGCTATTATCCATCTCCAGGAATAGTACACTATATCCTGAAGTAGTTCTAGTTATTTGCGCTTGGTCCAAATGGTCATGTGATTTCCCTACCTCTGGGCTAGGTTGCCTTTTATGTTAAAAATTTCAGGTCTGGTCTTTGCTTTCTAATTCCAGAGTTTATTCGGAACATCTTAGATAACTATCAAGTTTGTCTAGTTCAACTTATGCTGAATTTCATTCGACTTCTTATTACCTTTGCTTTGTTATGCCACACCATTCCGATTGTTCCTCGGCTTTCCCTTTTCCAACCCTTCTTCATCCTTCATCCACAGCCTAAAGCTAAGGGTTAGTAGTTCTTTTTCTCGAGGAAGGTCCATCTTTCATCTAGAAAAATTTGAATACCAATCTAAATGAGAACAGTCAGATTGATGTTATAGACAAAGAAGACTTCCTCCGATTGAAGGATATAGAAGTTCCTTCATAGCGGGATCTATTGACTGATCAGGTTTTATATGACGTTGGACTTAGTCCGATGCCTACCATAGGTATAATTTAATGTAGCTCTTTTTCATCTTTGTTTGATTTTGAATTTACAACTAAATCATTTTGTTCTTATTTGTAGCTATAGGGCCCGTGGCATGAGTTTTGACGTTTAAGATCTGATAGTTTGCTGCCAAGAAAAGCGGTGCAACCGGTGAGGGGGGGCATCTCGAGTACCAAAGAGGAGTCAAGCTGATGTTTCGTTAGTAGTAGTGGGTCAAACTAACATCCCATCAATCACTATGTCTAACCCAATCATGGAGATGGTTGTCATACTTGCAATCCCTTTAACTCTTCCACCAGTCGAAACTCCTCCAGCCACTGAAGAGCTAGGTGATTATGACAATGTCATAATCATTGAAGCATCAACCACCAACATGGAGTTGTTGGTGTCTCGGGTTACTTTAATGTCTGAATTTGGGTCGATCGATAAAGGGCCGATCGTATCTCGGATGCCACCCACATTTGAATGGATGTTTTCTCCAGTTGAGCGGTCATCGACCCAGAGGTGAGGGAAGGTGCCTGCGACATCTGTTGGAAGCAAAGCTTTGACAGATCCTATAGAGCTCTTCAACATTAGAATTTCCATTGGTGAATCGGCTTTGGCGAACCCAAGGTTGGCTTCACAGCTTATCGACGCCTTCCTTCTCTCAATTGACAGGGAGAGCAGGAAGAATCAAACAGTATTTGAAATGTTCTCTCCCTTTAACTCGATGATCCTTAGTGTAAGTTAGTTGATACTCTCTAGTTATTTTTTTTTGCTTATTTTTCTAACTCATTTTCTTTTTTTCTTCAGCTAGTGCATGACATGTCGGTGCTAGAGAGAAGATATTGATTGATTGTTGACTTTCATTAGGCTTAGTCAGACAAGATTCTAGCTGCAAATGCCAAAAAAATTGTTGTTCTCAAATATCTCTAGGCTACAACTAAGCAAGAGAAGGAGGCAGCGGAGCAGGAGAAGAAGCAAGAAGAAGAAATCTTCCGAGTGAGGTCGAGTTAGAGCTGGCCTATGCTGACTTAGAGTCAACATAGTAGACTGTTAAGTCCTAGGAATCTTGGATTAAGAAAAAGAAGCATGAAGTCAACTGGCTCCGAAAGAAATGCAATAGTTATATCAAAAATTTAGAAGAAGAGCAAAGAAAGCTTTAGATTGTCGAATTAGAATCAGCTTCTACCAAGGAGAAGGCAAAGTTGGCTCAAGAGGCTCTCAATCGGGCATAGGAGTTGGCTATCAAGGATTACAAGAATTTAGAGAATTTCAAGAACAAACTCCTCGAGGGAGGCAATGCATCATACTGGATCGAATATGAAGACAGCAAGGACATGGTCAGGAAATTCTATCTGGACATGGACTTAAGTTGCATCACCATCCCGAGAGTCGAAGGAGAGTTAGAAGATGAGCCAACCTAAAGAGTAGCTTCTTCGATCATAGAAGATGCACCGATTGCTGTGGAGCCTACCCCACCCACTGAGGAGGTCACACCAGCATTAGTCGAAGTAGAGCTAGCTGTCGTTGAAGGCCAAAGGACTAAAATTGTCATGGCTAATGGCACTGCAAGGGAAGAGACTGACTGGTGATTGGGCTAGATGCGATAGCTCTTCTTTCTCTTTTTTTTTACTAGATAATGATTCAATTTTGTAACTAGGTCTTAGCCTAATTTTATACCTTTTCTGTATATGAATGAAAGAAAAATTTTTCTAAGTGTTGAACCTCTTACTCATTGTTATCAATTAGTCTAAATTTCAATTAGTAGTCAAATATTAATCTATGTACCAAATGCCAAAGAATGCACCGAATGCCAATCTATGTACATAATGGTCATAGAATTTGCCAACTAATTGGGTATCAATCGACTAAACTTTAGGCATAAAATTTTTAAGTATTTGATAAATGGGGGTTAGCTGAATATCCTTCAACTAACTGGGGTGAAGTCGGTATGTTTTCCACTAATCAAAATTGGGTGGACATAAAATTTCTCTCAATCATGATTCATTCAGCATAATATTCCACTTAGCCATAGCTGAGTTGGCATGCTAAGTCATTTGATCGGAATTGGTATGTAGAGTCTTCCAACTATGAGTCAGAGCTTGTAGGGTTGTCCGATTGGGAATGGTTTGTAGAATCGTCTAACCGATGGTCAATCGGTATATGTTTTGGCTGATGAGTCATCAGTCAAATATTGTTTATACTTAGTCGAATATTCAAGAAAAGTTGTAATCTAATCATTTCATTTTAAGAGCATGGTAACATGTGGACAACTTCATTTATAATATATTTTCAAATTATCGGCATTTCATGTTTGCAGAATAGTCGCTCTATCAAGAGTCTCTAGTTGGTATGCACTCAGGCGATAAATTTTAGTTACTCTGTAAGGTTCTTCCCAATTTGAAGATAACTTTTCTTGGTCTGAAGATCTTGAGACTTCTGCTTTTCTCAAAACCAAGTCCTCAAGAAGAAACATCTTTGGCTTAACCCTCGCATTGTAGTATTGGGAGACTTTTTGTTAGTATGTGGCCATCCAAATTTGAGCCTGCTACCAAACCTTAGGAAGCAAATCCATGTCAACTCTTTGAAAATTTAGATTTACTCGGCTCTACATAGTGCTCGACTCTTCAAATCACTACCTCTATCCCATAGGCCAAGTTGAATAGTGATTCTCCCATTGGAATGTAGGGAGTTATCTGATATGCCTATAAGACTGAATGTAATTCTTCCATCCAGAGGCCTTTGGCTTCATTGAGTCAGGTCTTTAGACCATGTAGGATCATTTAATTCATTATTTTTGCTTCACCGTTTGATTGTGGATGGCCGACGAAGATGAGTTTGTGTATAACATAAAACTTCGCACAAAGCTCTCTAAAGTTTTGATTGTTGAGCCATTATCAATGATTATAGTATGCAGCAATCCAAATCTGCATATGATAGACTTCTGAATGAAGTCCTCCATCTTGCTTTTAATGATGTGTGATAGTGGTTTGGCGTCCATCAATTTGGTGAAGTAATCCACAGCAGTCACTATGAATTTTCTTTGACCAGATGCCGAGAGGAAGGGGCTGAGAATATCAATTCCCTATTATGCAAACAGTCGTAGTGTGATGATCAATGTCAACTAGCTAGTCGGTTGATGTTGAATATTTATATATTTTTAAGATGGTTCCTACCTCAGAACGAGTTCAATCATATCTTTTTTCATGGTAGACCAGTAATATCCCTATCATAGAATTTTATAGATTAATGACTTCTCTCCTAAGTGATTTTCATAAATTTCTTCATGGACTTCTCGAAGAGCATAATCGACATCAGTAGGTTCCAAGCACTTGAGCAGTAAAAGAGTGAACAACCTCTTGTAGAGTAGTCCGTTCATCAAAATATATTGAGGCCATCCATCTTAGGCATTTGGCTTCTAAAAGATCCTTGGGCAAAGTTCTGTCGGTCAGGTATTGGATGATCGGATCCATCCAACTTGGTTCATTATTTATTTATAATATTTTATTGACCTTATCGATACTCGATTGTTTGAGGTATTCAATGAATGTTCGATCAAGAAGGTTGGAAGAAGTAGTTGCGAGTCGAGAAAGTGCATCAGCTTGGATATTTTTCATTCTCGAAATATGAAAGATCTCTAAATACTTGAAAGTTGGATTGAGATCTTTCACCTTCAAATGTATTTTACCATATATAGTGAGGTTTCAAGCTTCATACACGTCTTTGACTTGTTCAGTTATTAGTTATAAGTCGGTAATGACCTTCAGCTATTTTTGTTGAGCTCCTTGGCAATCTTCAAGTCAGCTAATAAGACTTCATATTCGGCTTGATTATTAAAAATCTTATAATTAAACCAAAGGGCATATTCTGTTATAGTCCCTCCAGAGTTTGTGAAGATAAGACTAGCTCCACTTTTCTAGGCATTGGATGCTCTATCAACATGAAGTACCCATACCAACTCAAGTTTAATTTTAGAATTACTTTTAACTTGCCCCAACTTATCATTGGGTTCATGCTCAAATTTGTCATCGAGTACAGTATACTCGACGACAAAGTCAGTTAGCACTTGAGCCTTCATCGATGGTTATTGACGATATTGAATGTTGAATTTATTATGTTTGATCGCTCATTTTACCATTCAGCTAGAGGTATCTAGTTGACATAAGATTGCCTTCAGTGGTTGGTTAGTTGAAATCACTATCAAATGAGCTTAAAAATATGGTCGAAGTTGTTATGTTGATATGATCAAGCCATAGATCATTTTCTCCACTTTCGAGTATCTAGTCTCAGCATTATGAAGCACCTTACTAGTGTAGTAAATGGGTTGTTGAACTCAATTCTAATCTTCTCTGATAAAAACTAAGCTGACTGCCTTTGTCGATGTGGTCGTGTAGAGATACAGCATTTTTTCCACCTTTGATTCTATGAGTAGTAGGGAGACATCAGGTGTTTCTTTAAATCTTTGAAGGACTATCAGCATTCATCCGATCATGAAAAATTCTTTGTTTGCCATAGAGTTTTGAAGAAAAGCAAACATCTTTCTACTGATTTTGAGATGAATTGGCTAAGTACAGTAATCCTTCCATTTAGCTATTATACATCTTTCTTAGAACTCGAGTGTCTTGTGCTGACAATGGTCATTATTTTCTCTGAGTTGGCTTCAATTCTTGTTGTGATATAAGAAATTCTAGAAACTTTTCGGTAGTCACCCCGAAGGCATACTTGGTCGGATTCAATTTCATCTAATGTCATTGGAGTATGTCAAAAGCTTCCTCTGAGTCTCGAACATGATCATGGGTTTGAGCACTTTTTACTAGCATGTTGTTGATGTAGACTTTCATATTTTGTTCGATTTATGATTTGAATATCTTATTGACTGACTATTGGTAAGTCGCTCCGGCATTTTTTAAACCAAATTGCATCACTTTATAACAGTAGATGCCTTTATCGGTTATGAAGGCAATGTGTTCCTCATCTTCTAGCATCATCTAAATTTGGTTATAGCCCACGAAGGCATCCATAAAGCTTAAAAGTTAGTGTCCCGATGTTGCATGGACTAATTAATCAATTTTTGGTAGAGAAAAGCTATCTTTCGGCCAAGCTTCATTTAGATTGGTATAGTCGATACAGATTCATTATTTTTTGTTAGCTTTTCTCATTATTACTACATTGGTGAGCCAATTGGAATAGTTGGCTTCTCTGATGAAGTTAGTTACAAGGAGTTTATCAACTTATTCATCAATGATCTTTTGCCTTTTAGAGGCAAAAGATCTTTTCTTTTATCTCACCGATCTGACTTTGGGGTCAACATTTAATCGATGAGTTATTACTTCTAGAGGAATCCTTAGCATATCGGTTGCCGACCAAGCAAAGACATCAGCATTCACTCTCAACAAGTCTATTAGTTGTTTTCACTTCAGATCGGATAGTTGTGACCTAATTTGAATGGTCTTCATAAGGTAATCCTCTCTCAGTGGAATCGAAACCAATTGTTCGGTTGGCTCATCCCTTTCTTTATTTTCTCTCTGATCAAGTTTGTCAACTGATAGAGGATCTTTAGGCTTAGTACTTTCAGTAGAAACCATGAAACATCGTCAGGTTAATTACTGATCCCCATGCATTTCGTCGACTCCTCTAGTTGAAAATCAAATAAGTAAATAGTAAGTCGACACCACTACTCTCAGTGCATTAAGTTTCGGTCATCCGTGTACGACATTGTAAGCTAAAGAAACTCGAATAACTATGAATGTAAGCAGAATAGTACTTTATCATGAACCAATCCTTGTAGTCAAAGAAAGAGTGATCTCTCCTTCCATGCTGACTGCATCTCCAATAAAATCAACTGAATGTGTAGAGACTTTTCTAAGTCAGTCAGTCGGTAGTTGCATTTAAGAAAAAGTCAAGTAGAACAAGACATCAATTGAACTTTTATTATCTACTAAAACTCTTTTTAAATCATAATTCGCTATCATCGTCAAGACGATGACAACATCATTATGGGAAGTTTGTATTCTCCAAACATCATCATCCAAAAAAAATTATGTTATCGAGTCGTCGCCTTTTAGCCGACTCTTCTTCAAAAGTTGCCCCTTAGTCCCCCAGTTGCCCGAAAATCATTTTGATAACTCCCACCATTGGTCGGTTGTCATGCATTTTCTCATATTGATTTTGAGGTTGTCAATTAACAGGAGGTTGATTCAGACAATAGCATTGAAATTTACCAAGGAAGGATCATTGAATCAGGGCTTCAATCTCATCCCAGAGATGAATGCACTATTCGGTGTTGTGATCGTGATCACAATGGAACTGACAGTGCTTCTTCCTTTCATGGCTCTTCGACGGTGCCTTCATCAATGGGGGGTGTCGAAGGTACTCTTCTCCTTCGATCTCCATTAGGATCTATGCACGATGAGTAGAGAGAGGAGTATAGAGTCATACCTGTTACTATAATTATTTGGCCTTGGACTCTGTCGATGGGTTGAAGCCCTTTTATCGGTTGTTAGCCGACTTGGTTCAACAAGAGCTCCATTCTTTTTTTTTTTTTTTTGATCTTTTTCTTTTGATTGGCGTTGATCAATAGTGCCTTCATCCGCATGAATATATCTATATGCACACTCCAAAAGTTTTGCATATGTCTAAGAAAGATTCTTATCCAAGGAAGAGATGAACCTAGATCCCCTCAGATCATTTTTTATGATCGAGATGGCTATATCTTTATTGAGGTCCTTGATGGAGAAGAGACTATTGGACGTTCGTCGTATCCTTTGGTTGGTGCTGAAGTGGGCTATGAACAAATCTTTAAGGTATTCGAAGAGTATATGCTCTCCGACTGGAGCCCAGAATACCATGCTCGTGCAGCCTTTCGAATGGTTTCCAAAAAGCATTTGCATAAGAGAGCATCAATGGGCCCTCTGGATCATCATGAGAGTCTTGTAACTCTCTAGATGGTCAATTGGATCAGTTGTGCCGTCATACGGCTCCATTTGTGGTATCTTTAATTGAGATGGAATCGGCTCATCCAAGATATGTCGAGAAAAAGGAGCAATATGGATGCTAAGGTCACTAGGAGCCCCTCGATTATTCATTCGAAGTCGAGTAAATTGGTGGTCGATTTCTTAGAACTTATACTCGTAGTCGTCGAATCACCGTTGTTATGAGAACTTAGGGGTTGAACCCCTTGAAAAACTCAAAGATCGAGAAATCGAAGGTACATACGGCCTCTTTCCTTTCTTAATACTAGACAATGAGTAGGAGAAGCATATGTCGTGAATGATGGGTGGTAGGATAAGAGTGACAGGAAGATAATGCTTCGATATGGTGGGAATGTCGTGCTGGTCATCATTTTAGTGATGGAGAAAAAGATCATCATGGAGCATGGTGACTGTGCCAGGATGGCACTGTATGCACTGCTGGCTCCTCCACCATTGGTTGATGTTATTGAGTCTGTTGTTGCTGGAGGCTATGCACTGCCTCCATCAGTATCTTCATTTGCTACATTAATATAGCAAGTTGTTGGGTTTGGGTGTCACCTGTAATGACTAGATGCGAAGAACTGGGCTCTGTCATTAGAGATGGAGGATAGAGGTCTTTCCGATAGGAAGACTATCCGGTGGAGTCGGTGAAATTTTGAGCTCTTGTTTTTACCATTGTTAGATTCAGATTCAAAATATCTGCCCCCCCCCACCTGGTGTGCCAATCTATTACGGTCAAATTTTTGATGCGTCTGGCTCCGTTTGAGAGCAACCTACAAAACAACATTCACGCTGATCAAAAATATTTTTAGTAGGAGCCCTCCGACACTTAAGTTAGAAGTGGAGAGTTGGTTGAATAGTAAATAGAATGAAAATTTAACAGAGTGTAGCCCATAAGTGTCTTACCAATACTATTCATTTACCTCCCTCTTATAAATAAAATGTTGGTAACCGTACACAACAGTTAGATACATGGGTTCCACTTATTTTGGCATTATTTGATCATAGGGTTAGCAGTTAATACCCATGAATGGCCATTACGCACTTTCAGCTTTGGTGGTTTCTGATATGCTGACTTTGTGTCAGTCAGCATTATGCCGACTATATGTTGGTGTCGTTGGCATACCGACTGACCGTCAATCAGTGATTCTGATGTTTCGATTGATCAGCAGTTAAGCAATTATTTAAGTCATCATGTCTGTTAAGAAAATTGATTAACAGTTATTGACTGCCAATCGATTTATCAATTGAAAGTTAGCTACGATTCTTTGTCACCGATGGTGAGTCAGATGTGAAGACTGGTTAACTGTCAGCTATTTGTTTCTTAGCATCGATAGTAGTTCAAACACTTATCAACAGTTAATCGGTCTTCTAATTGACGGTCAGAAATTTGATGTTGTTACTGCACCATCGAGATTACCGACTATAAATTGGAGTGCTCATACCAAATCGAGGGATAGGAGATTCGATTGCCCCAATAGTGTTAGAAGAGCTTAATGTTTAACAATGAAGGTGTTAGAAGAGTTCCATTTCCACCATCTAGCATCATTGTCCAGCCATTGTTGAACATTGCTAGTTGAGGATCTCAAAGTTTGAAGCTCTCTAGTTGTAGCAGAGCTTATTAGTTGCTTGAACTTTGCATGCCAATTGGACATCAATTTAAAGTCTAGCATCATTTATCACAAAGTAATACAAATTTAGAAGTTTGTCCATGAGAAGTTGGGCACCGATCTAGTGATCATGCCAAAAGAAAATCTGGTGACCATTTTTGATGATTGAGTGGAAAATTTGTTAGAATAGCCCGAAGAGCCTGTTTATATTGCGCAAAGTGATGAATTCATCAAATATAAAAGAGAATCTCTCCAAGCAGCTTTCTTGATAAATATAATCTTTGAATTAGCACGCACCATTGCTGATTGTAATCTTTGTAGAATTTGAACATGATATCCCCATAAGGTCCCTTTTTTATGGGTAAAAAATTTACTTAAATATATATATTTTTCTAAATAAATATTTTTCAAGTAATATTTAGATAAATAATAATTTTACTATATTCTTTTATGCATAAAAAAGTGACTTCAAAATCTATTATCCATTTTTTTTGCATTACTACTTTTCTAAGTTACTAAAATTTATCCATATTTTCTATGATATTCCTTATGTTTTTTAAGTTTAGAGAGAAAGTTGACAATTGAGTTATTAAGTATTGAATGATGGAGGCATTGAAAATGAGGATAGAATATCTTAAGAATAAAATTAGATATCTACTTTATTTTAGTGATTGATGAAAAAATAATTTAGTTATCTCTCAGGATAAGATCTTCTTTCATTTCATAGATAAATATTATTCATGAAAAAATAACTTACCTATCTTGAAATACACGAGAACAATGATAAGTTGGTCAATAAAAAAGTTGATCAATTTTTTCATGATATTTATCCATGAAAGAGTGGGCTCTAAAAAAAAAAAATCCATAAAGTTTGCCGATCTTTCGGATGATGTTCAAGGGAAACTAAAGGATGACGTTCAGTACACGGGGAAGGCCGTGATAATCGAATTAATGAATTCCGCTTTTCCAGCCTGATAACTTCTTGATTTCTTCTCGATCTTATCTTATAGGTAGTTCCAATCCTTTGATTTGAAATAAGATTGATGAAGTGGAATTCCCATGTATTTAATGGGTAATTCTGCTGTTTGGTAGGCCCAGCAATAGAGAGCCCTCTGTTTTTTTTTTTTTTTTTTTTTGCTGGAGAAACCCAATCCAATAACACATGCCTTGTTAAAATTTATCGTTAGTCTAGTCGAGACTATAAGATTAACTTTAGAATCAACAGATGTTTCTTTGAGTGGTTGCAAAAATTCAATGTGTTATCTACGAATTGGAGTAGCTCCTTCGATGCGGCAAGTCTTAGACTGCAATCGAGCATATCAACCATCAAAATGAATGATAGAAGAGAGAGAGGATTTATTTTGTTTGAGGCCTCTTTTATTGACGAACCACTTCTCTGGCCATTGATAAGGATGGTAGAATTTGATTTGTGAAGGATGGCTGTATCTAAGATATCCATCACGGCTTAAAATGCCTTCTTTTTTTTTTTTTTAAGGGCTCGATAAGAAATCTAACATATTGCTGCTAAAATGGAGACTCAATCTCTCCGTTGGCAGGATCTCTGTATCTCACGCCAACAATTTTTAATGGTGAGGAATGGATTTTGAATTACTTCCCGCACGGTTCCTTCCTACACCACACTAGAACGGCGCCAGGAGGCCCACCTTTTTTTTTTTATGGAAAATGGGAGGTATTACCACCCAGAATATTTATTTAAATATTATGAGTTACTAAATTGTTTCAGGGATTGTTATAGAATAGTGGCCTTAATGACCAGCTTCTGAACCAAGAGACATGAGGTCCCACCCAAAATATAACCTGGTGAGAAGCTTTGCCACTGAGTTCATCCTTCTAATTGTCTTCTATTATCTTCACTTCTGATCTGAAAATAATATTCCTCTATTTATTATGTCATTTTTTTCAGTAAAAGGATTAGGTCTGTGATGGATAGTTTTAACTTACCAGATGCCTGACTTTCAAATAGTGATACACATTGATCAAAAATCTTCCATTAGATGTGAGCTTCAAATCAAAAAATTCTATCATTTATTTTTTTTCATGCTATTCATCTAACTAGAAAGCTCCATGCTTTTTTTATGTATATGTTTCGATAGTTTTCTCCTCTAGTCCGAGGCCTACCTTTTTTTGGATGAGGAGCATGACTAACAGTAGCCTTGTTTGCTTTGTATTCCATCCATGAACGGCCTCTCTCTTCCCATTATTAAATGAATGGGGGACAACATTGCATCCATGGTGAGGAGAGAAATAGTTATTCTATGTTTAATTAGAATCATAAGAAAAAAAATAAATAAGATTAGAAGAATGGACGATCGCCATCCATTATTTAATTTAAAAAATTATAAAAAAAATAGATAAAAAAAATTATTCATACATTCTGGCTCACCAATTTGCATTCTTTTAATTTGGAAGGATGCAAGAAAGAATAGATGAAGTATTGATAAATAAATTTTTATATTGATAAAATTATTTTTCATAAATTTTTTGATAGAACTATAATATTTTTTATTCATATTATTTATATATTTTTATATATGCTATTAAATCTATTACTAATTATTTTGATTTTACTATATAATTTTAATAATTATAATTAAATAATTAGATTATATTCTATTTCTCTTTTTTATGTACTCTTTTTAAGTAACTATTTATATAATATTAATTAATTATTTAAATTAAATTATAAATTAACTAGTTATATATATAAATAATATATCATTAATTCATTAATAATTTATCTATAAAATTATTTATTAAATTAAATTAAATTAAAAATTTAATATTTATATAATTTTATAATTGATTATAAGTTTACATATTGTTTACTTTTTTAGTATAAATAAGCATTATAAATTGATAATAGTAATATTTTTATCGAATGGTAGTTTGGTAAAAATGTTACATAAATATCATCTATCCTCCATTTTATTTCTCTTATATCAAATATAGAAAAAAATTATTTCTATCCATCTTTTCATGTTTCACTAAATATATGAAATGATAGATAAATCTTTTATTCATCCTCTCTCTCATCCATCTTTCCTCCTCCATCCATCCTTCATTCAATCCATTCTTCATATCAAACAGAAGGCATTTATTTGAAGGTCTTGATAAAAAAAAAAAATAATAATAAATTTATTTGATGGGCTACTGGAATCCAAGACGGTCCATCTATGTGAAGGTCTTAATCAATTCAGCCACACAATTTTCAACTCCTAAATGACTACAATGCTCCACCCATCCTTTTAACATGTCTTTATTTCTTTAGTATGATTTAATATGTTCTTTTGATCAGTCTTGCCAATTCTTATCATCTTGCAAGCTATAATGACAACCACACTACTCTCACCATAAAAAACATGGCAACATATTAAAAAAAATCGAATAGCATATTATACAAGCAATGAAAACATGGCAACCCATTAAAGAGAATTGATTAACATGCTATCTATATAGGCCATATTTATCGTCACAAATAATTATTTTCAAAAAAATAAATATTTATTTAGAACCTCATTTAAAAGTTAATTATTCAGAAATTTAATTCTATATGCAGTCCATGTCAATATCTTAATGATGCATCATGTAGATGCCTTCTTTTTTTTTTTTATTTCATTGGTACGATGATTGAGGCACTATTTATTTTGCTTTGATAAGAATGTTGATTGTACCACAATAGACAAAGGATTCTACGACGAATTGCCATCTATGATAAGAAGATCCATAAGATTTCTTTTGCTTTTTTTTCTTCTCTATGAGAATTAGAATTTTTCCTTCCACCATTATTGGATCATATTTTTTACTATTTTAATCTCCAAAACTGATTCCTTTGTTTATGAATATAAAAGATCCTAAATTAGTTTTCTTCTAGTGGGTCAGCATTATGAAAAGAAAAGGAGATCACCCATCTATCATTTCAATGAAACTCCACTTCTTCAATTTTTATGATCTTTTTTACTTCGTGAAAAATTGCAGAGCCTGCGGAGAAGATGAAGATCGGGTTTGAGCTATTCAAGAATAGGAATACGATTGAGTACGAGTAAATGAAATTGGGTTACCAAATTGCCCTTCATGTCTTTTACTGAAATTTGTTAACATAATAATATTTTTAGTGATTTATATATTTATCGACATATGTAGGTAATAAATAAAAGAAATAAAAAGTATAGAAGAACACCGCCTTGCTGATGTTGTATGTAATAACATTCAGGATATGATTAACGACCATTGTTGTTGCTTATGTTTGTTTTTTATAGGATACCGGTGACTAGATCATATTTTTTGCCTACAATTTTTTTTTTTGAGTACATATTTTTCTAAAAAAGTTACTTTATATGAAGTAGACACACTATAGCTCTAACATATCTTAGATTACTCAATAAAATCTATCAGTGCTCTCATACCATATATATATAAAAAAAAAATCCTTCAAATATCATGATAAAGCTCTACAGCATCACCTTTTTATAATTTACAGTTCCCTCATATCTAAGAATATTATATTTACATCATCCTATCCTTATTCATAGAGATTAGTGTAATTTTGAGAAAGTAGTATAATTGCCAAATACACATTAATGCTATAGAATTAATGTGATAACATAAAGGCTTCTTATAGTACGTAATTTTTAATACTATATGAGAAACCAATGCAAAAGAAAATATCAATCATGTATATTTTATTAGTATAATATGATAATTATTTATTTCAAAAATTATTAGAAAAGAAAAATATAAATTGTATCCTATGCATCACGTAGGTTATATGCTAGTTTTAATGAAATAAAATCGAAGGCTTTTTCAAAATCTATTTTGCATAGGATGTATGCCTTTAATTCTGGATCTTTTATAGTAGGCCAAAATTTCACTTGCAAAAATATAGCTCTCAATTTTGACAAAAGCATTTTGAGACGAGGATATGAAAGTGTTAATAGCTCTTTCAGTTGAAGTGATAATATTTTGGAGATAATTTTGATAATGATGTTCTCAAGACTGATAGGCCTGAAGTCCTTAAGAGTGGCACAAGAAGAGATCTTAGGAATGAGTGTGATGAAAATGAAGTTGAGTCTTGAGATGTTAGTTGGTTGGTTTTGGAAAACATGGATCACTTGAGTTAAATCAGGCTTGAGAATTTTTCAGTATTTCTAATTAAAAGAAAGTGAGATGCCATCAAGGTTGGGGGCCTTTTATGTGTCAAATTGAAAATAGCTTCGCTTATTTCTTCTCCAGTGAAATCTTGATCTTGATAACTTACGAAATTGGTTTCCTTTTAGATAGAGTTTTTTCCAATTGGCTCCTAAATTATGATCATTGTTGACTATTAATAGAGAGGAATAAAAGGAGAGGAAAGCTTGATGAATACCCTTTTTGGTGTTAATTGTTCAATCATCTTTCATAATTTCTATGATTTGGTTTTTTCAACATCTGATAAAAGCACTTAAGTGAAAAAAGCAAGTGTTGCAATTCCTATCCTTAATCCATTATTTTCAAGATCTCTGATGCCAATGCACTTATTCTTGCCCAACAAATGAGTAGATTTGTGAGTGATTTTTTCTTCCTTTTCTACAACAAATAAGCTTCCATCCTCTTCAACTTTGTCTAGCATCTTATTTCTAATCATTAATGCATGCTGATGGATGGCATGTTATAGTTATGATTTAGATGAGCTTATCGCAGGCCGATCATGATCATAGTCAAAAAGACTAGGAGTGAGTCTAAACAATTGAATATAATGATTAGAAATTTTTATCTTTTATCCGGATGCATTGATCATTTTGAATATATATATATATATATATCAATGATCACACACGTGTCCCTACTAACGTGTGCTCATAAGCCTATCAACTCATCGATACATACGAGTTCAATTTTCCATTCTCTAATTTACTGAATGCACAGCTTTTTTTTCGTGTATGACTTGATGTTTACTTTGAGGTACATATATATATATATATATATGAGAACTTAATAACCGGTTCTTTCCATGACCAGACTTTGACATCAGACTCCTTGGCTATTGCATTTAAAATTTAGTCCTAACACATACATTAAAAATTTAATTGCACGCACTTACACTTACACTAGTTCCCGGATATAGTTATTTTCTCCCTATACACAATTATATAATCCTTGCACATATTTATATTTGCAAATATATATACAGTTATTTGGACCAAGAATTATCAAAACTTTGAAATTTAAAGTCATGAGAGCTAAAAGTTATAGTTTTATCAATAAGTTGACTGGCTATCAAATTGCTAAAAGAATTTTTTACGGTGCATCGTATGGTACAGTGTATAGTATATATCATCCAGGCTGTATATGGGTGTCCGTCATGCATGCGATGTATATACCATATGCATGCGGCTGTATATAATTATCCGATGAACAGTATGTAGGATGTACCATATCATGTGCATGTGTACGTGTACAGCAGAGAATCGGCGTCCTTTAATCATGCCCATTGCATTGTGAGCAGGCAGGTCACTTTTGGTCCTTCCCAGCAGTCGCATGGGTCTTTCAGCGGAAAGAGCTGTACCTTGCCATCTTTAACATGCTACGTCAATTTGATCGTGAGGTTATAGGCACAATTTTCTAACGGATCCTTTACCCAGCCATGAAGGACTGGTGAAAAAGTTCCACAGAGAGGCACCACAAAAAGTTCAAACTTCTAAATAGCTAAGAGACGCCCTAAAACAAAAGTATACGCCCCCATAACCTTGTGAAAAATTTCTATGATTAGCGTATGGCGCGGGAAAACTTTTATCCGCTATGCAACTGACCTGGATTGAATCAACCAGAGTACAAAAGGAAAACCAATTAGTTGGATAAAGCAAAACATCCATCACCAGAATGGCCAAATTGATTGGTCAACCATGATTAGGCATGCAGTGGGGCATGCTTTTTTTCTTAATTGTCTTTTTCTCCCAAAGTTACGTGTAATCTTGAGCAACCATATTCCGATAGCTACGTGCTATAAACCAAAAAAAATTAATTAAAGAGGCCTTAATTATCGTCTTCCTGTATCATGCCAAAAATTACTTGCATGGATGAACTAGAAGTACTTTTCTTAATTATTGTAGGAAAGGATTGGATTAGTTCTGATTTTATTTCTAAAAGTCCAATCTATCCAAACGAAAATTATTGGCTGCAACCATGTATTCAAATATGATAGGCTAGCTATTTTTACACATTGGACTACTAAAGAAACCAATTGCTTGCATCCCGAGTCATTCGACAGTGACACAACTATTGGTCTTCATCCTGCAAAATTTGATTTGTGTATTTATCATCGTCCGAACCTCGAAACAAACTGAAAAATAACAAACAATAAGTAGATTCTGGGGTTAAGATCACCTCAAAGACCAGAGGCATACGTTTATCATGCTAATTAGTATTTTCTTAGCTATGGTTGCGAAGGATAGGATTGTTTCTAAATTTCCATGTCACTCTTTTTTCACATGGTTCACAGAAATCTTGTTCTGTCAGTTCAAATTTTCCTGATGTCACCTAGCTAAAAACAGTATTATTGTTAAGTTCGGGGCTTCCTCATTTTTTTTTTAATGAAATCCATCTACTAAGATAACTTCCTTTTAAATGTTCACTAGGTGCATGCTCTAGCACCATTCCTTTAAACATAATTTTAAAGAACGGCAACGGCAAAGGCACCTTAATTATCATTTGCTGGATATCTCTAATGCAATTTAATTTAAACATGTATTGTTGCAAGACCATAAGTCTTAATTATATTGTATAATTTATCTTTAGGATTTATTGAATAACAAACAAATTAATAAACAAGAGACTACCATATTGAAGTTATCATAAGACCATCTGCATATCATTTAATAATAAGTAAATATTTGCTTACATAACTAGTCCTTCGGACGGTGACACCACAATTTCTCCTCATCCAATAAAAAATTTATATACGTAGGCATCATTATTAATCGACTTAGAAAGTAAATAATAAATTAGTAATTATAAGAAGCCATGCATCCTTTGGCTTAAGATTATCTTAAAGACCAGATGTATATGGGACTCCAGTGGCCGGAATCCATGAGTTCCCGGACAAGAAGTTCCCCACTGTGAACTGGCTGGCCACCGCCGCGCTCGTTATAACATGGTACCCAGGCCACTTCACCCGCTGACTGGTATCAGCCCCTGCGCCGGTGTTCATGTACTCCCCATAGTACAAGGTGCTCAAAGCAAAGTCCCCGTTCCACTCGAGCCATCCAGCCGGATCGATTAAGCTATCTAATAACGTCTTCATGTATACCGTCCTCGAATACTTCTGCCATGGCCGGCCAAGGTAGGTCTGGAATGAGCCCTGCACCGGCTCGAGGTCTGATGCAGCGGCGACCGCGGAATCGTGAATCGATATGCCGGTGTTCTCATTCGGGTCGGTCCGGCCCTGGGCCGTCACGGTGTTCTTCTGGCCGGTCATCGGCTTCCTGACATACATGTTGCAGTTCTGGAAGACCACGGCGGCGTCGCCGAAGATGAAGTCGACGGTGCCGTAGATGTTGCAGTTGCGGTAGAATTGCCGCTGGGAGTAGACGTAGAGCGTGTCCTGGTAGCCCTCGAAGCTGCACTGGTAGTAGACCGAGAGGTCTGAGCTCGATCGGAAGGCAACTGCCTGGTTCTTCTGGGGCCCTGCTGTGTTCTGGAAGGTCATGCCTCGAGCGATGAAGCCATCGCCGGTGACCGCTGAAACCATGAGGAGGGTTCACAAATAAGCAGGCATATATATATATATATATATATATATATATATATATATATATATATATATATATATTTGGTGGTGGTAAATGGTGTGACGTGAGGTTTTCTCCCTAGTTATGAAGGGTGGCTTAGGATCGTATAATGCTTTAGCTCTTAGTCGTCCTGTATACATAATAATTGAAGAGAGAGGGAGCAGGTCATAAAAAATAATTCTATCACTGTCCAGTTGGATGGGTTTTTTTTTTTCTCGTGTAATGAAAAAGATAGTCCTCGAAAAACCTTGGACGTACTGCGGTGGTGAACAGTGAAATATAGAAGTAAATTTGACGAAGAGCTATTACATTAAAGAGAACTCACCGAAGGTTGCGGAACGGAACGTTGTGGAGCCATCTTGCACGTTCTTACTGCCAGTAACAATGGTAGCATCTATTCCATCTCCAATTATCATTAGATTCTTCATCGATGTTCCGATATTCTCATTGTAAACGCCGGCTTTGACGTGGATCACAAATCTTGATGTGCTGCTGCTTTGCTTCGAAGCAGCTGCAATGGCTGCTGAGATGGTATCATAATCTCCAGAGCCATCTTTGGCCACAACAAGATTGGCATTTATCGTCGAAGATTGAAGAAGCTTTCGATCGGAGGCAGAAAGCCAGTTCGGGAATCCGTCGGAGAGCAACCGACGATTACCACCTGACTTGGCTGGTGCCATTGCCTTGTTAATGGCTAGAGAGTTGCTTAGCAACTCCGATATGTTATAAGACATGAAGGGTAATGAATCCAAGGGAAAGAAAGAACCAAGCTCAATAAATCCATTTCGACAGGTCTGTTGATTGGCCATTGCAGCACTTAGCCATGTCTGAGCATCATGATACGATGAAGAGCTCGTTGAGCTGTTAAGCTTGCCAATGGTGTCTTGACAAAGCTCCAAGCAATCAACCCATGCTGCTTTTGCCTGCTCGTCCAACGAGCTTAAATCCATGGCCAATGCGAGCTCATAGGCTCGTGCTGCTCGGACCAAGGCTGCCTGGAGGGCTAGGTTACGGAATCCGGATTGTGTTTTGGCTTGGGCAATTAGAGGGTTAGTGCTTACAACGGAACTACACACATGAGGGTAAGGGGTTTCGCTACATGATAATATTGGGTTACTTGTTGCCACATCAATGGCCATGATGAGAGAGAGGGCAAAGAAATATGCTATTAACTTGGCCATAATGACCTAAAAGATTCGTATATATGTTGGATGGTTAGAGGAAGGGAGAAATGGGACCCTTTATATAGCCATGGTCCAAAAGCCAAAAACGGCACGTCACGGCAATCTATATCTGAAAAAGCTTAGGTGGCGTTTGAAAACATTTTGAGGGTCGTGCATGGAATCTGTGACGTAAAATCAGATCTCATTGTTTTTGAATAAGAGTTGTGGTTTGTAGCATTATCCACCACTGTTTGGACGGCGGACAAGGTTTTCTAAGGGCAAATTAGCCCTGACATTATCATCAACCACGCTTTACAAACTGATCTCCTATCACGTAATGAGATCATTGACTCGCGGTGGGGACGAGGTTGGTGGCTGTGCGCGGCAGCCTAGGAATAGCAGGGATTTGAGGTTCATGAATTTCTTTTTTACATTATACGAGATGCATGGTTTCTTTTTTGTGCGCTGATTCTCTGCTGGACATCTACGGTACATCGGACGCACTGTTTATCAGGTAATGGATGGTTGTACGAAGCAATACATGACGTATGTTTTATGAAAATTTTAATAGATGTTGGTGTGGAGCATAATATGATAGAAAATAGCCTTAAGATGTGTATGTTTTATGAGCAGAATCAAAATTAGAATTAAAATAAATTAAAATAAAAATTTTAATGGCTAGATTTAGAAATAGAATTGGAATGAGATTTAAATATTAAAAAAAATAAAAATTACATTTTGAGAGATTGAGGCATTGCTGTTCTCTTTCGAAATTGGAATGGAAATACTACAGTGAAAATGATAAAAGGTAACGCTACAAATGGCATTTTACGATGCTAATAAGCATCGAAAATAAGATCCACGATGCTTCAAAAAGCATCACAAAAGCATCGCGTATGTAAGAGTGGAGACGAAAAGCGCCAATGCTTTTAAAAAGTGCTACAATATTTTCTAATGATGCTTTATAGCGTCGTAAATTTAAATTTTATCGATACTTTTTAACATCATTAATGACAACGCGTCCTGTACTCTATCAAGATGCTTTTAGAAGCGTCGCCAGTTAAGTCACTAGCGATACTTATAAGCGTTGTTAATCAGTTCGATTCACGATACTTATAAGCATCGTTAATTTTTTTAACAAAAAAAATATACAAGTTTTATATACAAAAATTTCTATACAAAATTATATCAATTATTAAAATATAAACCTATACAATTACCACCATTCACACCAAAAGTAAACATCAATAGCAAATTTAACCAAAAGATATTATTTTATATAAATAAAAATAAAGTACTAATCCTCCATTACAATCAAGAGTTCAACAAACTAAAATTATACAGAAAATATAAGATTACAATAAAAATAAAATGATGTCAATCTGTAAGCGGATGGTCGTTACTGTCTCAACGTGACATGCTGCCATCTCGACGGATGCCTGATGTGCCAGGAGTCTACAAGAAACATATGAAAAGCTTGATTTATCTATAAATAAAAATATATAGATCATTAAATTAATATAAAAATATATATTTAATAATATGTGTTTACCTGAGATAGGTTATACATCTCTAATAAAGATGTAAGCTGATCAATCTGTTCCCTCATGGCCTACATATTGGCACAGCTCTATCGCATCTTCTCCATCTCAATGGCACGATTTTGTCTAATCTCCTATATCTCCACCTCGAGTCTGCGGACGTGTGAATCCTGAGCATCTGCTGCAGCATGCTGCGTATATTCATTCACCTCAGATAACTAAGTGGGGGTGACTCCTACTCCATAACCTCTCACTCGGCCATAGCGCTCTGGTCCTATCAACTCTATAAACACCTCGACCTCGATACAGCTCTACTGCGTAGATGCTACGGACTTGTCCTCACACTCCACAATGAGAGATGTAGTCCTCTTCTGTATTTATTTTGAAAACAAGAGTTATACATTAATAGCTAACAAAATTAAACTAAAATCATTGCATAAAATAGAATATTAATAATGCCATATATATAAATCTCTTGACTCATCCTGAATAAAAGTACCATCCTGATGAGTATGAGTCATCCGGTAAAACTTTACTTTACCAGATTTCCTCCCATGCTCATCCACCTACACAAATAATTTTAATTTTAAGCAAACAATTATAATAATTTTTAAAAAAATTTGAGTATCATGATACAGACATGGTCCATGATACATAATGATATTAGTTATATAAATATTTTAACATAAAAATTATAAGTTAATTATGAAAGTTTAAGAAACATACAAACTCCTGTCGGAGTCGTGCATAACTCTTCGACCCCAATGTATGAGGAACAGACTGAGCTACTTATGCAGCTCTATCAATAGCGGAATAAGTCTGTAAAATAAAGTAAAGAAGAACATTATATGTATAATATATAATATATAATATAAATTAATATTTTTATAAAATATTTAAAAGAAAAGATAATGAATCAATAATATACCTATGCCCTCTCGGAGAACTAATAATGAACCAACTCCATCCATTGATGAGAGGGTACATCACGAGGACAATTCTTAGTAACATCTTCCTCTGTCATATCCTGTTTCATATAGTTTCTCTTCAATTGTGCTCTATATTTTTTCATTTGCGGTTGAGAGACTTCATTACAAAATCATAAGTGGATGGAGGAAGAACAAACTTACTCTACAAAAAAAAGAGTTAAATAAAATAAATTATATAAGTGATTAAAAATTAATATATAGTATGAACATCAGTTCATTACCTCTATAACTTGGAGGAGCTCAACTTTATACGTTGGAAGCATGTCATTTCATTTTGCATAGCCTGACGGAAATAACTAAGGCCTCCAAGCAACAGTCCCCAAAAATGAAGTCAATAAATAGACAGTTTTCTTAACTAGCTGACCTAGTTGATTGCACTCCACAATAATTCTCTCACCCTCACGCATCTGCCACACATCTCGTACTACTGTGGATCCGCATCTAGAGCATACTCTTTTGAATCCATCTGCAAAAAATACATAAAAATAATGATATCATAAATATACATAAAATAAAATAAAAATAAAATGGCATGAAGGATAATATATATCCTGAACGTGTATCTCATCATCTGACTGATGAACAGAAGGATCGTGCTGTGCTGATGATGAAGAAGGACAGGGCTCGAAATGCTGTGCAGCTGAACTGGCCTCAGATTGCTGCGCTGAAGAAGACATACTGGCTTCTGTCTATGAAAATTGGAACTCCACACCAGCATATCGTCCCCTACGGTGCATGATTTCACCTAGCATTTATATAAATAAAAGGTAGAATTAGTTAATATATGAAGTAAAATAACATAATAAATAATGCAAATTATATACATCATAAATAATTATTATCAATAACAATCAAGCAGTAGTATTTTCTTTAAATTCTATCCTAATCAATATCGTCGTAGCATTTAAATCATCAGCTGTTATAAAATTGTAGGGCATACATTATGTATAAGTGTCATCATCATCATCCTCCACTTGGTTTCCTATATCATATAAGTCTCTAGGTTTTATTTTGATGATAGTAAATCAATCTTTATCTTTTGCGTCTTGTACATAAAATACTTGACGAGCTTGAGATGAAAAAATGAATGGATCATCCTTCAATAACATACTAGTGTATATCATCCTTGAAAAATTTATAAGTGTAAATTCATTTGCATCTTGTTTTAAATCCCTTGGTGAGTTTATGTCCACCCAATCACATCTAAACAATACTATAAATTTTCTATAATAATCCAACTCATAGATTTCTTTAAGTGCACCATAATAAGATTTTTCATTCGCTTCCACCATAACACCACTATTCTATGTTTTTCTAAATTTCTCCCATTCTCTAGTATAAAATTTAAAGTCATTAATTATGAAACCATTATATCTATTCACAATCTTGTTAGATCCTCGAACAAGAGCTATTAGTTCATCTGAATTATTTCTCTCCATCATCTTTGATACCTAAAAAAATGATATGAAGTGTTGTTGAGTTATCTGATATTAAATATGTATAAAAAATCAGGACATCCCATAATTAAAAATAAATCAAGTCTGATTCGAAAGCCACATAGAGAATAACTCGACCAACCATCGCTGTTCAATCCTTGCATTAGGATGAATGTTATGGTTGGCTCGTCTCTGATAAATTAAAAATTCACTGCATAAAATATAAATATATCATTTAGAATATTATATCTAATATAAAATTTAAATCTTGATGTCATGCCTTAAATATACTAACCTGTGATGGTCAGATATTATGTCATTATGAAGTAACACATAACGATGTGCTTGTGCTAAAGATTTTTGATCAAGTACAATACTTTCAGCTCTTTCCAAGAATTTTTCAGCAGTTGAGAACTTATACAGTTCTGCATTCTCCATAAAGTCATTATGTTATTGAGGTTGACTAAAAATAGTCTCTACACCTTGAAGATATCTTGAACAAAATATCAAACATTCATCAGTAATATATCCTTCAATAATCAAGTCCTCGGGATAGGCTCTATTTCGCACATAATCTTTAAGACGCACAAGATACCTTCAAGAATTAAATATTTATTAAAATATCAGTATGCTGTTGTTTCTAATAAAATTATCAAAAAATTTAAGATTTATAATAATACCTCTCAATAGGATACATCCATCTATAATGTACCGATCCACCAACTTTAACTTCTGAAGCTAGGTGAATAAGTAGATGTACCATAATAGTGAAAAATTTAGGAGGAAAAATCTTTTCCATCCGGCAAAGTATAATTGCAATATCAGACTCTAACTGATCAAGTTTTTGAGGCTTAATAATTTTTAAACATAATGCCTTAAAGAATGATGATAATTGAAATACAATTGCAATAACTTATTTCGATAATGACGATCTTAAAGCTATTGAAAAGATATCTTGCATCAATATGTGACCATCATGATTTTTAAGATTTAAATGTTTTCGATCCTTTAGATGCACACATCATGAAATATTTGATGTATATCCATCAGATACCTTGATACTTTTCAAAACTGTTAAAAAATTATCTTTTTCTCGAGCAGACATTATGTAATATGCAGGAGACACATAAATTCTATCATTAGCAAGCATTTTAGGATGAAGCTCTTGTCGGATACCCATTTCTTTTAAATCAAAATGCATCTTCATGTTATCTTTGCTCTTTCCATCAAGGTTTAAAAATGTTCTAAGTAAATTATCATAAATATTCTTCTCTATATGCATGACATCAAGATTGTGCCAAATAAGATTATGTTTTCAATAAGGTAATTCAAAAAAGATACTTTATTTTTTTCATAAATGTTTATTGGGCTATTGTGTAGATGCTATCTATGTGTCTTCCTCATTTTCATCCTCGAAAAAATTATTTGGATCTTGAAACACCTCTACATCTATAGTATGGATACTGATTTCTTCTGGTAACCCTTCATGCATTGAG
The DNA here is from genome assembly GCA_006176705.1 of Cocos nucifera. Taxonomy (NCBI): domain Eukaryota; kingdom Viridiplantae; phylum Streptophyta; class Magnoliopsida; order Arecales; family Arecaceae; genus Cocos; species Cocos nucifera. The sequence continues at coordinate 1,297,061 of QRFJ01000270.1, forward strand.
CTTTCAACATCATCCCTTCCTCTTTTTTTAGAGAATTTTGAGTGCTTACCATAGCTATAATTGATGCCATCCATTTGTCTATGAACATTAGTTCTAGAAGGTGGAATAGGAGTACATCCCAATTTTATAGTACCATCAAATAAATCTTTCTGAAATCGAAATGGATGATTTGCTTTCAACCAATGATGATGTCCCATGTAACAAAATTTACTTTCATGTTTTAACCAAATTAAATGTATTGAATCTCCACAGCAAGGACATGCGATCCGTCCCTTTGTACTCCAGCTAGATAAATTGGCATATGCTGAAAAATCATTAATAGTCCATAATAAAGCTGCCCGTAGTTTAAATATTTGGCTGTTGAAAGCATCAAATACATCAATACCCTCCCATAACCGTTTCAATTCCTCTATTAAAGGCTATAGGAAAATATCAATATTATTGTCTGAACCCTTATCTCCTGGAATAACCATTAACAAGATAAGTGATGATTATTTTATGCACATTCATGGTGGCAAATTGTAACGTATCAAAATGACTGGCCAAGTGCTGTAGGCAAAACTCAGGGTCCGAAATGGATTGAAGCCATCAGAAGCTAAGCCCAACCTAACACTGCGAACATCAGAGGCAAAATCAGGATGCCTATCATCAAATGCTTTTCATGAAAGACTATCTACTGGATATCTCTTATTTCATCCTTTGTACGTCCTTCATCATGCCATCTCATTGATGAAGCTATTTTTGATGATGCATAAATCCTTTTCAATCTAGGTATAAGAGAAAAATAATGCAATACCTTCACCCATTTCTTTTTACTCTATATTGCATCCAATTCATTCAGTACATCGTCTCGATCTTCTTTTGGTGTTATCCATCTTGAAGATCCACATATATTGCATGACTCTTGATTAGCATTTTCACCTCGATATAACATATAATCTTTCGGACAACTATGAATCTTTTCATATTCAAGATCCAATTTCTTTACTACTTTCTTGGCTTCGTAATACGATGGTGGTAAATTAGTGCCTTCTGAAAATGCATCCTTTAATAACTTGAGCAGCATGGCAAAACTCTTTTTAAACCATCCATTCAAATATTTTAAATGGAACAAATATACAAGAAAAGAAATGTTAAAAAATTTCATACAATTTGGATATAATTCTTCATCTGCATCTTTCATTAAGGTGTGATAACAAGCTGTCTCATCATTAGATATATATATAGGCTCCTCAACATGCATACGTTCCGTATGCGTACATCCATCAAACATCGCAGCTGTTTCATATATACTACTGGATTCTCCTAAATTTTGAACACCAAGTCTAAAAGCATTTATGATCAAACCCCTTATATCATCATCTCTTATAGAATTATTTTGTAGGTTAGTGGATCCAAAATGAGTCAGGGGTTGGTTACATGATGATGGCAACATAGATTTCCCATAAAAAATCCAATCGATATAACCTCTTAAAAAACTATTTCATACTAAATATTCTTCAATAATTTATGGATCTAAAAAAGAACTATTTACACATTTCTGACATGGACATAAAATCTTTTCATTCAAACTATTTTTCTTCATACTAAATTTAATGAAGTCATGAACTCAATCTAAATATTCTTTAATATTTCTTAGTTTATTTATCCAACTTCTATCCATTGTAGGATAAAAATGACCAAACTTGCAACTTATCTAAAAATAAGAAAAAATATACAATCTATATTAATGCAATGAGTAAAAAATATCAATCATTGCATAAAATCCAAAAAAATAATGCTATTGTAGTTCATTATAAAACTTGAAGACTCAAAAATATATCTAGATATGATATGATTTATATAGTAAATGCTTACTATCATCAACTAATTGGTAAAGAAGGTCCTATTCCATTCAGAAAATGTATTAATTATATAGATCAATTACAGTAATCAAATGATATGTAACAAGAGCCAAAAAAAATTTTGGTAGTATTTTTTCTTAGTTCTTCCGTATAGGAAGAACAAAAGAAAAATATCGTCCAAAATTTTTTTCGAACCCTCAGCATAATATTTGATTATTGTAATGACCTATAGAATTACTCACATTTTTCAAATTATCCATATTGGACAAACAATTGACCAATGTACATAATTCTTTTATCCGTATAAAAATAAATAAATATATGGATATAATATAATATGTACATTAATCCAAAGATGAGTCTATGGTTCTATGCAATGTAATTTTTTTTAAAATTAATTTATAATTAACATTGCATGGCATCTTCCATCGGTCTGAGTGCGTAGGATTGGATGTCTTCGACGCCAACTGGGACTAAAGACCCGAGCATGCAAGGCCGAGACCCAAATCTCGTGCATGTTAATTAAATATTGTGCACCGTGTCATAAACTTTTAACAACTCAGTTAGATAATTATCCGATGGCAATCAAATAATAAAGAATCAATAAAATAAATTCTTAGAATTAGCATGCATCCTAACCAAATCATTATCAAATAAACCCTTACTAAAGGCTTAAAGAATCAATAAAATTAATCTTTCTAAGTCATTTAAAATTTTTATATATAAAAAAATAAATAATCTCTTTCCTAAAATCAGTATAGCCATCAAAAGCTAAGGCATCACAATCAAATCTAAAAATAATTAATAAAAATAATTAAAATATTATCTAAATTCTCTAATTACTATATACACTTTCAAATAATGCCATACACGAGAATAATCTTTCAATTTAAAAAATAAAATATTATTAAAGAAATGAATTACTTATAATGGACAATAATACGAGAAAATACTAGATGATATTATTTTCGTCAAATACCTACATTCAATAAAAAATATGATAGTTAATAATTAATATATATTTTATCTATTTTAAATTATCTAAAATATATTTTAAAAAAAAATTAAATTATATATCGAAGGTCAGAGAGTGAGGGGCACGGAGGAGCAACGGTGGCTAGAAGGGAGGCGGTGCGATCGGGGAAGCGAGGGGGCCAATGGAGCACGGCCTACTGGGAGGGCCGGGGATGGGTGTCGGAGGGCTGGGGATGGGTGTCGGTTGGGTCGGTGGCCGGGCCGGGGGCAGTGGGGTGTGGCATTGGGGAGGGGGGGCGACATCGGGGAGGGGGATGGTGGGATGCGGCTGGGTTGGGGGGGAGACTGGGGGGTCTTTTGGGCTTGCGTAGACGGCCGCCGAGAGGGAGGAGGGCCGGTGGGGTGGTCTCGAAGAGGGCAGATGGTATACGGCATGGACGGTGCGGGTGCGGCATGGATGGATGCGGCAACAGAAGGAAAGGGGGGCAAGGAGCACGGCCCACTGGGAGGGTTGGAGATGGGTATCGAAGGTCGGGGATGGATGTCGGAGGTTGGAGATGGGTGTCGACTGGGTTGGTGGCCCGGTCGGGGGCAGTGGGGTGTAGCATCGAGGAGAAGGGCGACGTCGGAGAGGAGGATGGTGGGATGCGGTCGGGTCGGGGAGGAAGATCGGGGGGGTCTTTTGGGCTTGCGCAGACGACTGCCGGGAGGGGAGGAAGGTCGGTGGGGTGGTCTTGAGGAGGGTGGACGATGTACGACATGGACGACATGGATGCGGCATGGATGAATGCAGCAGTAGAGGGGAGCGGTGGACGATGGTGAGGCATGGATGGTGGGTGCGGCGCCAGCGGTGGAGAATCGACGGAGATGGCGGCCGGGAGTGGGAAGGAGATTAGGGCATGGAAGAACAAGAGGAAAGGGTGGGGGGCGGCAGTGGATGGATTAGGGCACGAGAGAATCGGGGATGGATTAAGTGAACATAACGATGCTTTTTAGCATCATTAAATAATGATGCAAAAAAGCATTGGCAATTTCTTAATTTAACGATGCTTTTTCTAAAAGCATCGGCGTTGACAATGCTGGAATTTTACGATACTTTTACGCGTCGTTAAAAATACGATGCTTTTTAAAAATGTCGGCAGGTCAGCGCAACTTGCCGCCGATGCTTTTGGTAGAAAATGGTCGTCAATTTTATGTTTTTCTGTAGTGAAATAACTCTTACTAACCAAACTGCTAGAATAGATACGTTATATTTTTATATGATACATAAAGCAATCAAAATATTTTCTTTATGCTCAATATGCAATATTATTTATTTATTTATTTTTTTTAGTGGGATTTTTTTTTTTATCCTTCTGCTAACAATCCCAAGAAACCTATGTATCTAATGGGGAAATATGCTATGAATTTATGGAAGAAATACATAGAAAAATTTTGGACTTCTATCCGTATATCATCCTTGATTTATCTTGATATATTTGCTTCCCATTTTATAAAATCTACCATACAAGTTCATTAAAAAGTTAAGGAACGTGAAAGAGTTGGGAGCCTTTTTTTTTTTTTTTTTTAATTAATTATTTTGTCAGGTTAATAATAAAATCTTTATCTTTGATAAGCTGACGATGATTCTATGTTATAAAGTGATGATTTACTTAATTATTTTATTTATTTGAGTGCAACCACTACTTAAAGGTTGCTTGACCTTATAAAAGCCCTTCCAGCTGGTCTTTGGAGCAAACGACATCATCTCTTTTTCATGCCAGCTAACTTTTCAAGTTTGCAACTCTTGTTGGTTGGCGTCTAAAAGAGTGGCTGCTCAATTCTCTTGCATTACAGCTCGACTCCTTCGTAACAGGATTTTATGAAAGTTTTATTGCCCTGTCGCTAGTACTCTGTTGGCTTCGTTAGACAACAAATTCTTTCTATTGGTCATTAACCCTTTCTGTTCGGAGACTATGAAAGTTCTGTTACTCTGTTGTCTCCTTTCTTTTGGATGACAGGCCAATACATCATTTCTTTTTGATGTACTGTTGGAAGAAAAATAGTTCATGCCGAAGTCCTTGTGGGCTGGCTATCACCAAGCTCCTAAAGGCACCATCCAGCATCTAAGGCAATACAGTCTGAAATGCAGTCAAGCTAGTCCCCAAGCTTCGACTGATACCAAAAGGCTTATCTCCAAACTTGGTGCACTCTGATCTTCAATCTAAGCCTAGCGATAGCCTATCCTAAAATGGTAGCGACTCATCACTAATGTCCAACCTCGAGTGTTTGCTGAGCTTCTAGACTTTGACGTTCAGTTTAGGCTTGACAATAGCAAATTAGAAGTAACGGTTCTTATAAGGATCCGTCCTTGAGCATGCCCAAACTCCCAACTAATCTTTCTCAAACTAGTTGAAGTGACCCAACTACAGTTCCAGCCGAAAGACTTGATACTCATTCGGTGAGCTTGCTCATCCACCCTCAAGCTCGTCCTATCTCAATATCCAAGGCACAAGTCCAGCTAAGTTAACTAACTCTCAAGTCCGGACCATCCAACCTTTGATTCTATAATACAACTTTAGCCCATGTTACTAGCGATTAAGCTCGAAAGCCTTCGATCTCAAAATATCAACAATAAAAGCAGGCATCTTCCACCATGCCATAACTAAATTACAGCTGGCTACTATCAGGTGTTATAATCGCCCACTCATCCTTTATAACAAAATTAAAATGGTCTGAATGGCCTACTGATAATTAGTTATAGCAGTTACTGTCAATCTATTATAGCTCCATCTATAAATAGGATCCTCCAGATAAGTCTTTTTCTTATTCTTCTATCTAACTACTGAGTATTTCATTCTTGTTGGCTAGATTTCTGACTTGATCATCGGAGACTCCATGCTAGAGCCACCCAACTCTAGTCAGGACTTTGTTTTATAGGTTTCACCGGTGAGATCTGATAGAAAACATGCAGGGTTTCATGCATAGATTTTAAATTTTTTTCGAAATATAGAGCAATGAAAGATATAGATTAAACAATTTAATCTACAACATGTATGTAATCAAATTACAAAATCCTACATCAAGAATCTATAATATATTATGATGCAAATATAAATCTAAAATTAAGTTAATCATAAGTGGTATTGGTCATATCAATACCAAGATCTAGAATAATTCTAGATCTAATCTTAGATCACTTCTAGATCACCAAGAGATCAGATCTCTTATCTTTGCATGGGTTGAGAACTCCGTGGTTAAATCCGTTGTTGCCTTTGGAGCCGCACATGCGTTCGGTCTCTACAGATGATCCACACGAACTTGCAACATAGATCGGAGGTTCGTCGAACAAAGATCCACTCAAAGTGCTAGCTTCTCGTGGATCTATCATGATGGTTAATCAAATACATATTCTTTGGATCTCTTGGACAATCTAAGAGATGAAGAACATGAGGAGGAATGAGGGAGGAATCCAACCCTTGGATCTTCCATAAAATAGAAATAAAAAGACATATGGAATAAACCCTAGGAGAAGATAAATCTTCTTCTTCACGATGTTAATGGTTGATGTCCTGAAAACATCTATTATGCTAGGTTTAGAGGAGACCTTTTCCTCTAGATTTTTTTCTAATTTTCAGATATCACACTCTCAGATTTTTCTCATAAAAAATCTCATAAATAAAATTGAGAAGAAGGGCTCTTAAGGAAACCTTAAGAGAAGACCTTCTTCTCTTCTTCTTCTCGCATCAAGACAAGATCAGATCATGTCCAAAAATGATCACCATGCCCCAACACCTTGGAGCATAGATTCCACTTCCTCTTCCTCTCTCTCTCTCTCTCTTAGATCTTTATCATATAAAAATCATATAAAATAATGAAGAAGAGGATACTCAAAAGAAAACAAAGAGAAGATAATCTTCTCTTACCTTTGTGCCTTTATGACATCAACGATTGATATCTAGATGAAGATCTTTTCTCTAAGGATCTTGGCATCATCTTTCCTCAAGCCCTTCCTCTTTCTCTCTCTCTCTCTCTCAATTTTTTATCATATAAAAATCACAAAAAATATAGGAAGAGAGAAACATAAAAGAAAATTATAAGAGAAGATAATCTTCTCTTACATTATCTCTTCAAGACATCAACCTTTGATGTCTTAATTGAGGGCTCTTCGCCATGAATATTGGTGCCACAAGTTCTCCACACCTTTTCCTCCTTTTCCTCTAATTTTTCATAAATTTTTTAGGATTTTTCACGTCCTCTATGGTCAAAGAAAGAGGCGTCCCCTTTATATTGCAAAACTAGATCAAAACCTGATCAAAGGACTTCTATGGGGCGTCCAACTCTTGGATGCCCCTTCCTTGATTTTTGGTGTGTGAAGTAGAAAACCAATACCCTAAAGAAAGGGAGAGAGGGTGGAAATAATATTGGAGGCATGGGGAAAGTAGGCGCACAAGAGGAGGGAAGAGTTTAGGTCAAAGAGGACCCTTCCAAGTAGGAAACAATTTTCAACTTCCTTCTAATTTTGACCAAATCAAATTTAAATCCAATTCCTAAGATAATGGGGTGTGGAAAATCATTTCTTAGGTATGAAAATCATAGAACAAAATTTAGAATTAAAATATGGCGTGGGCTTTCTTAGGTGCAAGTGAAAGAGAGATTTAAATTATTTGACTAGGTCAAAATTATTTTAAATTAAATTTAAATTTTATTTAAATTAAATTAAATATAATCTAATTAAGAATAATCCTAGTCCAACTAGAAGTCTAATTAAATTAGATTAAATCAAGATTTAAATATAATTTAAATCTTAAATCAATCAGGTGCATCCAAGTTCTTGTCAAACAAGAAATTATTCTTTTCTTATAATTGGCTTATCTAATAAATCAATTAGACTTAATCTAATTAAATTTAAACTAATTTAATTAGACTTGATCTCAGCCTGATTGCTCAATCAAATTAAGCCAATTAGCAATCAAATTGCTAATCGATCCTTCTACAATACTTGTATTAGGTCAAACACCAATCGTATTGATGGATTGATCTTAGAATGATTTTCAATCATCAATTAACCATTTGATTAGGTTATAAGCTCTAATGTGTGTAACCCCATAGGTTCGAACCTAAGTTGGTAGTATAGGAACCAATTCTTATACCAATTGAAGTTACAATCTAGCAATGATTTTCGATGTTCGGATAAGTCGAATGTATGCAAAGAAACATTCTTAGAACCCTGGCCCATGGTTACCATATAATTCATCCCTATGACCAATAATGCTCAAGATGACTTCGAGTATGCTATCAAACACTCATACAAGTCATCTCTATTGTGTCTCAAAATTTTGCAAATCCTATGACACCTCATGAGGATTACCCAAGTCTAGGTTTTGCTAAATTAAAACACAGTGAGACAATCTCTTTCCGAAGTTAATCAGGAGTGGACAATCTTATCTTGACTCACACACCAACTCTACAAGTACTTGACTGTATGCAAAAATCTTTCGTCACCTATATTAGAAATACAGACAGTTCAGCACCAAAGTACAGTGAGTTGCTTGCAAATCACCATGACGATCTCAGGTCGGAGGGACACTTATACCTATTGGCCTTAGCTAGCTATTCTTAACAGTAGAGTGCTATATTGATCATGTTCAGTGCAGATGCACTCCTACATCTCATCTGAATGCCATACCAGTGTCTCTACACCACTTGATTACGAGTACAACCAATGCATATGGCATACAACGATCTATACTCGGTAAGTTATCATCCTTGTTAATAACTTATCATTTGATCGTGAACAAGTTAAGAACCATTCGATAAATCCTTCTTTATTGATTGATTGTGGTTCTAAGGACTTCATCATAATTTAGAAGTTTATTTAAAGAAGATAGAACTTTTATGATGAAACAGTCAAATTACTATTATTATTAGATAATTCATATACTAATTTCAATAATCTACTATTTAGATGATTGATTTTAGAACATATTTTTCAACAACTCTCACTTGGACTAAAGCCAATCAGAATGATATCAAATATCCTATCTTCCACTTGAGTTCGTAGAACTCCTTAATTTCGAGGTCTTAGTAAATGGGTCGGTCAAGTTTTTTTTCTAAAGAACGATGTCATCCTGATAAAAAATCAAACATGATAGCAATGCAGAATATATCGGTTCTTCAATTTTTTTGTCTGAGCTATGGCTCTAGTGCTATGATAGGACTGGCCATCGGTGGAGGATGCCACTCCCAATCTGCTAATGAATCTCATCAACTATACAGCTTACATGGCTATGAGCCGACATTCTCTTGTTATCATCTTGTTCTGACTGAAATCAAAATATCCATATATTTTAAGTCAGTACTTCCATATTTGAGTCACTGGACCTTAGTATTTTTCAAATACTTAGGAATTATCTATACAATCCTTCATTATTCAATCCTTCAGTATTTTTAATACCTTATCTAGTTTATTATTTTTTCATTATTGAATCATTTGAATATTTTAAATGATTCATCCTAAACATACCCATGTCCAGATAGATCGTCTATAATGAAATATTAATATCTTCCTTTGGCACTTAAGTTCAAGGTCCACATACATCACTATGTATGAGACGTAGTATTAGATATGTGTGCCCTAGAAGTCAGAATTGGCTGACACTTGTTATACACTTCTAAGAGCAAAATTATAATTTTAACTATAAATAATAAAATAAATTATTTTCTATCATAATGTATACTTAGTGTCTGTGATACATTTCTTAAGTTAATGGCAATGATAGTTCTTATTTTCAAGAGTTGAAAATTTAAGACATGAATTTTTATTATTAACTCATAAAATGCTCCTAACTGTAGGACCATCATAAGGATGATGATTGATTCAAAAGGTTGGTGTACAACCGCTTCTTTATAGTAGATGAGTCTTGAGTCTATGGTGTAGAGACACCAGAGCAAGAGTACAGATACTCGTTAAAAAATGAGGACAGTAAGTGTGACCATCTCGAGCAGTCATTAGAAAGTCTACCTTCTCATCAATGATTGGCTCGAAGCTGTAGTTGTGTCTGATTCTTTAACCTGAGGTATATCAGCAGTTCACCTTGAGGGTGTTATAGTTTGACTACACCATAACTCGGTCTCCTAGCCATTCGAAACCTGAGGTGTATGTTGGCTATAGCATATTTATTGTAGGAATTGGATTGCACCAATAGAAAATCTATCTACCTCGGTAGATGAGGAGAAGCCCTATGATGATCATGAGAATCAAGTCCATAAGCCCATGGCCATGGCAGAGTGAAATAATAGAAAGAGTTTCTAATAAGATTTTCACATTGGACTTGAATCGAATGATTAATCATATGATGGATATTAAAGTTTGATGAGATTACCTTAACCCTAATCCAGTCGAAGCTCAAGATAGAAGAACTTAATCATACAGGTAACTACCCTGAGAGGTTCATTTTTAGCTCTGATGGATTACCATCATATGCAGCTAGGTGTCATTGGTGGATTTTGAGAGTAATTAGAATGATTTAGATGATCAATCATACTAGTTGTCTGAATCAGAAAAGTTCTGATCCATCAAAAGGTATTTCGATGATGTCGATGATAGAGATCGCAACATATCTTATTATCATACAAAACTGAACCTAACTGGATCACACAAATAAGGGTTTTGATCTAGATATCATTAATTGAACTAACCCAGTTCAATTGATTTGAATTAGATTCAATTAGATTCAAGAAAATCATGCTAGCACACGATTGAGCTAATGTTCTTCTTTAATTATCATTAAAAGTTATCTCAATTGAGCCAAATATGTTTGAGCTCACTTAGATACCTTTACTTAGTCTGGATGAAGTTTATCTAGGTTAGAAAAGGATTATCTTAATTTATAAGATGAATTTGAGACAATACCTGCTATTTTTCGTCACCTGCTAAATCCTATTTTGGACATTTGGTCAAACGTTGACCTTTGACACTTAGACATCTGCCCATGTATCAAACCATCATAGGAGAGAATATTTGGATCAGTCCACCTACTAAAAAGTAGATGGATAGGCATGCGCCCACGGATAGAGCATCTGGAGTCCTATACAGATGGGACTCCAATTGCTTCAGGGTTTCTACCTAGGTGGCACCAAAGACTTATCTTTGATCAATCTTGGCGCCATCTAAGGATGATTCAAAGGGGATCTCATCTGATTGGATGAGATGATGTCATCCCACTAATCAGATTTAGATTTGATTGCATAAAAAGGCCGTGATTGGTTGGGATGATGTGGCACTGCATGGCGCAACAGGATCTATAAAAACTCTGTCTGCACCAAGGTCTAAGAAGATTTTTTTTGTTCTATTGCCCATGCCACAAGGCTGCCCCTCTCCCTCCTCCATGCTATCTTCAGGTCTTCTCTTTCTGACCCATGCCCAAGAATTTTTGGGCTTCACTTTGGTATGATCCAAACAAGAGAAAGACGACAGGAAAAGAAAGAAGGCAGCACTGCTGCAAGAGACAACTCACATCTTCGAAAGAAATTTTAAAGATCTTCAAAATTAGATCTAGATCTAATTTTTGGAGAGATGATAAAGAAGAAGAAGATCTCTAGATCCTATCCAAATTAATACCGGTAGAGATCAGGCACTTGCGTAGCTAGATCCAGAACCTCAGACAGATATCAAGATCATCACAGGATAATCAGATTACCCTCAACAAGATAAATTAAATTAGATTTAATTTATATTTTATTTTATTTTATTAGATTAATAATATCAGATCTAAAAAATTTTAGATCTGATCTAGATCTAAGAATTTTTTTTTTTGAAATATCTCTTTTGATCGAATCAGATTTAAACGAACCTGATCCAAAAAATTAGATTTTTTCTTCAACTGGTATCAGAGTTAGGTTGCATTTTCTATTAGATCTGATTTTATTTTAATTTTGATATGATAATAAGAAGATTTTAGATATCACATGAGATATTATTAGATCTAAAATTAAAAAAATTAAAAATTAGATAATTTAGATCTAAGTTGTATAAGATGCATGACTAGTTATGGAATAGAATTATTCTATGTATAGTCTTGCATGATTATAATTTAATTTGATTAGTTATAATTTTTAGATCTTTTTATTTACTATTTTTTGATGTTATAAATATTATAATAAGATATAAAAAATAGAAAATTAAATTATTTAATTTTTATTCATATGAGATATGATGAATGCATGTTTAGACTAGTTGTAGAATAGTTCTACATAATTATCTAGAATAGATTTTAATTTGATATGATTAATTTAAATTTAATTTTTTAGATGATTATGAGATAATTTAGATCTAAAAATATGCATGATATGATATATTAAGATATATGTAAAACATGTTTATAGTTAGATCAATTTTTATATATGAGATATATGATGTAGATCTAACTAGTTTTGTAGTTTTCATATTTCTGACTAAGGCATTTTCCTTGGCCATCCGGTCATAAGAACAAAGTAAGATTTAAATATTCTCTCCTTCCATTCGATGGGGTGTTTTTATGATGTGTAGGGGTGCTGCGCATTCATCCTTAATCAAAAATCTAAAACTTATTTTCTGCAAAACCCTAGATCCTAAAATCCTAAAATTTTATTTACATATTTTATTTATGAATCCTAAACTTAATTAAAAATTAAGATTATAAAATATATTAAATCTAAAAATTAAAAATTTTTAGATTTAAGATATATTCATAAAATTAGATTCGAGCTTGGGTAGCTCAATTAGATCTAGCGGTTGATCAAACCGAATCAAGAGTTGGTTAGATAGGATCAAGATTGCTTAAATTGACCAACCTAATAGGATTATATCTAGGTAAAGATCAAATCACATGAGTGATCAATCAATTTGGTGTCTAAGGTAAGTTTGGCAGATACGATCAACTGATTTTTAATTGAGAGCTACTCGATTCGAATGCATTCTTATCAAGTTAATGGCATATCCCTTCCACCGATCTTCTTAACTGGCCATATTTATCGACCCAGTCCTGATCTAAGGTGGTTAACAATCCGAGCTAACTCATGCCACTAGGTTAGTCATAATTGTTATGGCTATTGTAAGTCAAGTTTAAAGAGACCTAAATCAAATCTTTCTAAGAAAAGATTAAGTCTAAGGTCTTCCACCATTGTAGATATGCAGACCCTTCCCGGGGTTGATTGTTCTTGGCTGGTTATGGTGGTTCAGTTGCACCGAAAAGATGCAACCATATCTATTAGGCATTGGATGCTACGGACTGGAGGATAAATTGGGCTCAATATTTTAGATACGGTGAGAGACCCAATTAGGAATTCAATCTATGCAAATGGTGGGTTTGACTTAACTAAGGAGTGGATCAATATTTCGGACATGGTGAGATTCATAAATTAGAGATCAAGTTTGGGTGCACCATGATTAGAGAATCATTAAACAAGAGTTGTTCACTCATTGGCTAATCCATCACCAATAACTATTAGGTGAGGTGATAAGTCAGTTGATGGGACTGCACCACCCATTAGAAATCTATAATCATGAAGATTTTTGCATCTCTACAGAGAGAGTATAGGGATCCGAGAAAATAGTAAAAGCTAATTTATGTAAAAATTAAACTTCTAAATAAATTGGTCAAGTCTTAATTACAATATCTAACTAGAAACTTTGACTCTCTACATGAAAAATAAAATGTCTGCATCCAATCTATTAGCACGTATCCTGGACACCCATAGACTGACCAAACCTAATTACAAGGATTGACTCTAGAACTTCAAAATTATTTTGGATTTGAAAAGATTAACTCATGTATTGGATCAGGATTCTCTCACCTTACTAGCTTGCCCATCCGCTGAACAGAGAGCATCTCTTGATAAGTGGATGGATGAAGATAACAAGATCAGATACTACATGTTGGACCCGATGTCTGATGAGCTTCAATGCCAACATGAAGATATCAAGACTATCTGTCAAATGTTGGCTCACCTGCAAGAGATGTTTGGTGAACAGAGTCGTGCAGTCAAATATCAGATCACTAAACAACTATTTAAGGCTAAAATGCATGATGGGCAGTCAGTCTAAGATCATTGTCTGATGATGATCAAGGATTTGGAAGAGCTTGAGAAGCTCAGAGTGAAGTTGGACCTAGATCAGCCGAATGATATAATTCTGCAATCCTTGACTGATGTATATGGATAGTTCATCATGAACTACCATATGCATAACTTCAAAATACTCTGGCTGAGCTTATGAATATGCTGGTTACTGCTGAGCTTTCAATGAAAAGTTTTAAAGGTTCAGTATTTGCTATGGAATGGACTTCTTCCAAGAGAAAGTCTTTTGGAAAGAAGAAGAAGTCTGTGAAAAGGAAGAAGGTAAAGGTGAAAAAAAAGAAGGCAGAGTTGAAGAAGAAGGCCGCTGATAAAGATAAATATTTTCATTACAACACTGACGGTTATTGAAAGCGGAACTGCCCTACATACCTGGCCATCCTAAAGAATAAGGAGGCGGATCCTTCTAGAGGTATGCTCATTATTGAATCTAACCTTACGGTTTCTTCTGCATCCAGTTGGATGCTTGACTCTGGTTCTAGTGCTCATTTGTGCACTTCCATGCAGAGTCTTGAGGATAGCAGAAGGCTGAGGGATGGTGAGATGATCCTACACATTGAAAATGGAGCAAGGATTGCTGTTGTGGCCGTAGGAATCTATCCTCTTTGACTACCATCTAATTTAGATTTAGTACTTAGGAATTGTTATTATGTGCCTGCAGTAAGTAGAAATTTGATTTCTATTTCATGTTTAGCACAAGAAGGCTATGTAATTTATTTTCTTAAGGACCATTATAACATTCTTTATGAAAGAAATAAAATTATAAGTGGTTTTCTTATTAACGATCTTTGTCAGTTACATATTGATGTATCTATTTTTAATATCGAGCAAAATATGAATGCCATAAAATCAAAATGATCCAGGGATAGTCCAAATGATAGGTATCTATGGCACCTTAGACTAGGTCATATAGCAGAAGATATGATTAACAAATTAGAGAAAATCAGACTATTGAGTCTATTGCTTTTGAGTCATATTCAATTTATGAATCATGTCTTCATGGTAAAATGACTAAACTCCATTTTATGGGACATGGAGAAAGGGCCATAGATTTACTTGCCCTAATACATATTGATGTGTGCGGCCCATTTGATTTATCGACTAGAAGCAATTTTGTCTATTTCATAACCTTCACCGATGATTTATCTTGATATGGATATGTGTATTTTATGAGACACAAGTCTGAAGCTTTTGAAAAGTTTAAAGAGTTCAGACATGAAGTAGAAAAGCAAATTGAAAAATCCATTAAGGTTCTTTGATCAGATCGAGGAGGTGAATACCTTAGTCAAAAATTCCTGGACTATCTCAAGTAGAATGACATAGTCTCTTAATGGACTCCACCTGGAGCACCTCAACTCAACAAAATTTTAGAATGGAGAAACCAGATCCTATTAGATATGGTCCGATCCATGATGAGCTTCACAGACCTTCCTGATTTTCTTTAGGGACATAGTTTGTTAACTGCTATATATTTATTGAATAGGGTTCCTTTCAAAACCGTTCCTACCAAACCGTATGAGATATGGCATGGTAAGAAACCAAGTCTAAGTCATCTCAGAATTTGGGATTGTCTGACTCATGTCAAAAGACAACAAGCAGATAAGTTAGACTATAGGTCCTTTAGAGCTCGATTCATTGGATATCCTAAAGAGTCATTAGGATATTATTTCTACATTCTAGAAGATCACAATATAATTGTAAGTTGACATGCCATTTTTCTTGAAAAATAGTTTATTCAAGATGGTGGCATTGGAAAGTAGATCAAGCTAGAGGAGAAAGTCTCCCAAGAGCAAAAAGCTAAGGATCCTTTGAAAGCAAATTAGGTTGAGCTAATACAATCACTATCTCCTCCACCTCGAAGATTGGAAAGGGTTTCCCATCCCCCTAAGAGGTACTTAGATACTATTTCAGAGGAAGTAGAGAAAATATTCCTCGTAGATAATTGAATTCATGGTGATGATCCTAAAATCTATAACAAGGCGATATCAGATATCGACTTCGAGAAATGGTTAGAGGCAATGAAGTCAGAAATTAACTCGATGCATTCAAACTAAGTTTGAACCTTGGTAGATCCACCAGAAGGTATAGTACCTATTGGGTGTAAATGGATCTACAAGAGAAAGATTAATGTAGATGGAAATGTAGAGACATTCAAAGTTAGATTAGTGGCAAAAGGTTATAGTCAGCATGAAGGCATTGACTATCAGGATATCTTTTTGTCAGTAGCCATGCTTAAATCCATTCACACATTGCTTGCTGTTGCAACCTATTTTGATTATGAAATATAGCAAATGGATATGAAAACGACATTCTTAAATGGATATCTTAGGAAAGATATCTATATGGAACAGCCGCTGAGTTTCACATTCAGTGATACTGATCACAAAGTATGCAAGCTACAAAGGTCCATATATGGACTTAAGAAAGCATCTCGAAGTTGGAATACTCATTTTAATGATGTGATCAAATTATTTGATTTCATCAAGAATGAGGAGAAATCATGTATTTTCAGAAAAGTCAGTGAGAGCGCTATTATCTTTCTCATACTGTACGTGGATGATATCCTCCTTGTTGAAAATGATATTCCCATATTGACCATAATTAAAATGTGGTTATCTAAAGAAATCTCTATGAATGATTTAGGAGAAGCATCCTTCATTCTAGGAATTAAAGTCTATAGAGATAGACCAAATATGATGCTAGGTCTTTCACAGAAGATGTACATAGAGGAAGTGCGAAAGAGGTTTAGCATGGAAAACTCTAAGAGAGGTTTGGTACCCTTCAGACATGGCATTCATCTTTCCAAGAAAATGTGTTCCAACACACTAAAAGAGATTGAACGCATGAGCAAGATCTCTTATGCTTCTACAATAAGGAGCCTCATATATGCCTTGTTATGTACATGACCTGATATAGCCCATGCTGTGAGTGTCACAAGTAGATATCAGTCAAATCCAGGAGAAGAACACTGGACTTCTATGAAATATATCCTTAAGTACTTAAGAAGAACTAAGGATATATTCTTGATTTTTGGTAATGGAGAACTCAAAATCCAAGGGTATACTGACTCAGATTTTATGTTCGATATAGATGATCGAAAGTCGACATCTGAAAATCTATTTGTGTGTAATGATGGTGCTGTCAGTTGGAAGAGTTTCAAACAGACAGTAATAGTAGATTCCACCATGGAAGCAGAATACATCGCTGCGTCAGAAGCTATGAAGGAGGCATTTTGGTATAAAAAGTTCATCGTAGAGATTAGAGTGATGCCATCAGATGCCATTCCTCTGTACTGCGATAATAATAGCGCCATAGCCCTTGCTAAGGAGTGAGGTCTCATCAAAATTCAAACACATCAAGTGGCGATACCACCTCATCCACGATTATCTCGAGAAAGAATACGTCAAGGTTAAGAGAGTCGACTCCGCAGACAATGCGATAGACCCACTTGTAAAGCCATTGGGCCAACAGAAGATCAAAATCCATCTTGAGAAGATGGGACTTAGATTTGTAGCCCATTGGCTTTAGGTCAAGTGGGAGTTTGTTAGATATGTATGCCCTAGAAGCTAGAATTGGCTAATACTTGTTATACACTTTTAAGGGCAAAATTATAATTTTGACTATAAATAATAAAATAGATAATTTTCTATGACAATGTATATTTAGTGCCTGTGATACATTCCTTGAGTTAATGGTAATGATAGTTCTTATTTTTAAGAGTTGAAAATTTAAGACATGAATTTTTATTATTAACTCAAAATGCTCTTAACCGTAGGATCATCATAAGGATGGTGATTGATCCAAAAGATTGGTGTACATTCACTTCTTTATAGTAGATAAGTCTTAAGTCTACGGTGTAGAGACATCAGAGCGAGAGTACAGATACTCATTAGAGAATGAGGGCATTGAGTATGACCGCCTCGAACAGTCATTAGGAAGTCTACCTTCTCATCAATGATTGACTCGAAGCTGTAGTTATGTGTCTGGTTCTTTAACCTGAGGTGCATCGGTAGTTTACCTTAAGGGTGTTATAGTTTAACTACACCATAACTCGATCTCCTAGCCATTCGAAATTCTGAGGTGTATGTTGGCTATAACATATTCATTATAGAAATTGGATTGCATCAATAAGAAATCTATCTACCTCGGTAGATGAGGAGAAGCCCTATGATGATCATGAGAATCAAGTCCATAAGCCCATGGCCATGGCAAAGTGAAATAATAGAAAGATTTTCTATTAAGATTTTCATATTGGACTTGAATCGAATGATTAATCATATAATGGATATTAGGGTTTGATGAGATTACCTTAACCCTAATACAATCAGGGCTCAAGATAGAAGAACTTAATCATATAGGTAACTGCACCGAGAGATTCATTTTCAATTCTGATGGGTTGCCACCATATGCTGCTAGGTGTCACTAGTGAATTTTGAGAGAAATTAGAATGATTTAGATGATCAATCATACTAGTTGTCTGAATCAAAAAAGTTTTGATCCATTTGAAGGTGTTTTGATGATGTCAATGATAGAGATCGCGATATATCTCATTACCATATGGAATTGAATCTAACTAATCACATAAATAAGGATTTTGATTTGGATATCATCAATTGGACTAATCCAATTTAATTGATTTGAATTAGATTTAATTAGGTTCAAGAAAATCGCGCTAGCATACGATTGAGCCTAATGTTCTCCTTTAATTATCATTAAAAGTTGTCTCGACTGAGCCAAATATATTTGAGCTCACTCAGGTACCTTTACTTGGTCTAACTGGAGCTTGTCCAGGTTAGAAAAGGATTGTCTTAATTTATGAGATGAATTTGAGACAACATCTGCCATTTTTCGTCACCTGCTAAATCCTATTTTGGATATTTGGTCAAATATTGATCTTTGATAGTTAGACATCTACCCATGTGTCAAACCATCATAGGAGAGAATATTTGGATCAGTCCATCTACTAAAAAGTAGATGGATAAGTGGTGCATGCCTAGGGAGGCGTGTGTCCATGGATAGAGCATTTGGAGTCCCATATAGAAGGGACTTCAATTGCTTGGGGTTTCTACCTAGGTGGCGCCAAAGACTTATCTTTGACCAGTCTTGGTGCCATCTAAGGATGATTCAAAGGGGCTCTCATCTAATTGGATGAGATAATGTCATCCCACCAGTCAGATTTAGATATGATTACACAAACGTGATTGGCCAGGATGATGTGGCACTGCATGGCGCAACAGGGTCTATAAAAACCCTATCTGCGCCAAGGTCTAAGAAGATTTTTTTTGATCCATTGCCCATGCGATAAGACTGCCTCTCTCCCTCCTCCATGCCATCTTCAGGTCTTCTCTCTTCTACCCACACCCAAGAATTTTTGGGCTTCAGTTTGGTGCGATCCAAGCAAAAGAAAGGCGATAGGAAAAGGAAGAAGGTAGCACTGCTGCAAGAGACAACTCACATCTTCGAAAGAAGTTTTGAAGATCTTCAAAATCAGATCCAGATCTAATTTTTGGAGAGATGATAAAGAAGAAGAAGATCTCTAGATCCTACCCGAGTGGATATCGGTAGAGGTCAGGTATTTGCATGGATAGATCCAGAACCTCAGATAGATATCAGGATCATCATAGGATAATCAGATTATCCTCAACAAGATAAATTAAATTAGATTTAATTTATTTTTTATTTTATTTTATTAGCTTAATAATATCAAATCTAGAAAGTTTTAGATCTGATCTGGATCCAAGAGAAAATTTTTTGAAATATCTCTTTTGATTCAATCAGATTTGAACGAACTTGATCCGGAAAACTAGATTTTTCCTTCACTTAGAATGTTATCGACTCTTTCACCTTTTTCAGTAAAAGGTGACTTTGTCATCTTTCTAAGAAGACAAGATTTACAAGCTATTAATGATTTATAATCATTGATATCAAGATTTTTCTCTCAAGCTAACCCATTTATCCTATTCTTGTCAATATGACTAAGCCTGTAATGCCAAACATAGGCATCCATGACATAATCTAACTAGAGTGTATACATTCCACTTACCTTAAGTCCTTGTAATGAATTGCATAAGACCACCGATATCTAATACCTAGGTAGTAGAATTACATATAGAGAAGTTTTAAGATGTTATCATATAACATCTTTAATGAGCAACTTTTGCTTCTTTCTCTTGTTCAGCCTATTGTGGTCAAGGAAAGCAAGACAAATCTTCTTTTTATGACCCTGTTTCTAACATTAGAAGCACTATGCCTGATTTGGGTTAACCTTGGACTAATTATTTTGACTGAACTTAGAAATCCCAATAAGAATCCATTCGTATTGCTGAACCAATATTCAACTTTCGATACTGATTATCGAAGTTGGGTCCATAAGTCTTCACTGTCTAATAATGATAGGAGTAATTAGGATTTAGCCTTAATAGAGAACAATGACCTATTGTATATGAATCATTTTAAGCCTAAAGACTTAAACTTTAGTCTAAAGGTTCTCCCACTATTTTATTCGAATTGATAGCCTCTACCTCCAATTCGAGGAATTACTTTAATTCCCTAGTAGGTTCTAGAATCCACATAGACTGCACACAAGCCCAACTTTGGTTGGCCTACCCATGTACATCTAAGGGTAGGTTCATAATCAATTATTTCTTCAAATAATTTTTAGTAATTTTAATTTTGCCCCAAGCTTTGATCAGTTGGCTCTGGCCTTCTCAGAAAAGGATCCAGTTAGGTCCAACCATTAACATGACCATACTTGGTGCATCTAACTAATGAATGATCAGGCCCAACTTTGGTTGGCCAACCCAACCACCATTAGAGAGATACATCCAAGTCATCATATATATGATGGATGATAATTTCATTAGTCAACAAGCACCAGGCCTTTGGGCCTCCAATGGTTATTGAGTTAATGGACCCATTATCATAACATCTTAATGGAAGGCTATGACTCCATTATTCTTAAAACTTTATCATTTTAAGGACCTAATAATTTTAGATGATTTAAATTATTAGTGATTTAAGGACAGAAAGGACATGGACCAATTTGCTCCCACTGACTTCACCAAGTCAAGTCCTCCCACTGACTTCGCAAGTCACTGATGAGGACTAAGATCAATTATGATCCATGGGCACCTAAATCAGTCTCACTGAATAAAATTAGTCTCACTGATTTTCTATGTGACATGGGTTAGCACGAATCAATAAGCAACCTAATCAAAAACTTGATTAACCACATTGGCCAGATAAGTAAGATTGGTGGAAGGGTCTGCCAAGGCTTACCTTAGACACCATAAAAAATGGCCAGATAAATAGTCTGTCAATTAAAAACCATCGGTTTGGAATGCCAGACTTATCTTAGACACCTATTGATTTGTCAGTTTTGATTTGGTTTGCCTAAAGACTCAGGCTCGACCATTGAGCCATGATCTACATTCATTTGTTAGATGTATAGACTTTGATCAACTATAATTATTGAAGTGATCTATAGAAATGATCTAATCCTAATTAACTATTAATTAGGTTTGATCAATTTCTTAACTATGTCCATATTTAACCTAACCCTAGGTCTAACCTAGTTAAGGAGTTGATCAGAGCTAACCTATTTTCCTTTAACCCATATTTTCTGAAATTATCTTAGGATCTTCAAATCATAAACATAGATCCTAAATAATCACTTAATTCTCAATTAAGTTCAAGTCTTATGGGTTTAGATTTATGGAGTCTCAGAACTAGTTTTTGATTTTATTGTTTGAAATATTTTTAAATTGTATTGAATCATATTCAATATATAGTTTTAGATTTGATTTGTTTCATTGTTTAGATCATGTCCTAGGGTTTCAAATCTAGGGTTTTGTAGAAGGTAAGTTTGCAATTTAAAATTCTATAAAATAAATACGTCATACATATTCATTCTAGATTCAAAAATAAAAGCTACATATCTAACATATGCAACATAAGGATCTAGATCTAAACATGAAACATATCATATGGATCTCATCTAAATGATCAAATTTAGATTATAAACCATTTAAATTTAGATTTAAAATTTAAAAATAAATCATAAATTATTTTATATCTCATCTAACATATTTATAATTTAAGTTTCTCAAATCAGCATGTACTAGGACAACCTTTCCATTGTAAGGGATAAACCTTATAATAGGATAACCTTATGGCAATATGTGCAATTATGATATTATTTAAATCTAATCTAAATAATCTAAAATAAATCTAATATCTATTAAATCTTAGATTTAAATTAGAAAATTAAATCATAAATTTTTTTAGATCTAATCTAAATAATTCATGATTGTGATTTAAATCAGTACATACTAGGACAACCTTTTCATTGTAAGGGGTTAACCTTACAACAGAATAACCTTATGACAGTATGTGCGATCTTTAATTAACTTTAATTTTTAGATTTAATCTAAAGCATACATAAATGTGTTATAATAGAACCTAGATGCTCTGATACCACTGATAGAAAATATGCAGAATTTTATGCATAGATTTCAAAACTTTTTCGAAATATAGAGTAGCAGAAGACATAGATTAAACATTTAATCTACAACATGCATATAATGAAATTATAAAATCCTATATCAAGGATCTATAACATGTTATGATACAAATATAAATCTAAAATTAAGTTAATCATAAGTGGTATTGATCATATCAATACCTAGATCTAGAATAATTCTAGATCTAATCCTAGATCACATCTAGGTCACCAAGAGATCAGATCTCTTACCTTTGCATGGGTCGAGAACTTCGTAGTTGAATCTGTTGTTGCCTTTGAAGCTGCACATGCGTTCGACTTCTATAGGTGATCCACATGAATCTGCAACATAGATCGAAGGTTCGTCGAATGAAGATCCACTCGAAGTACTAGCTTCTCGCAGATTCCTTTTGATGGTTAATTAAATATATGTTCTTCGAATCTCTTGGATAATCTAAGAGATGAAAAACATGAGGAAGAATGAGGGAGGAATCCAACCCTTGTATCTTTCATAAAATAAAAATAAAAAGATATATGGAATAAACCCTAGGAAAAGATAAATCTTCTCCTTCAGGATGTCAACGGTTGATGTCCTGAAAACATCTATTATGCTAGGTTCAGAGGAGACCTTTTCCTCTAGATTTTTTTTTTTAATTTTTAGATATCACACCCTCAAATTTTTCTCATAAAAAATCTCATAAACAAAATTGAGAAGAAGGGCTCTTAAGAAAACCCTAAGAGAAGACCTTCTTCTCTTCTTCTTCTCGCATCAGGACATGATCAGATCATATCCAAAAATGATCACCATGCCCCAACACCTTGGAGCATAGATTCCATGCCTTCTTTCTCTCTCTCTCTCTCTCTTAGATCTTTAGCATATAAAAATCATAAAAAATAATGAAGAAGAAGATACTCAAAAGAAAACAAAGAGAAGATAATCTTCTCTTACCTTTGTGCCTTCATGACATCAACGATTGATGTCCAGATTTTCTCTAAGGATCATGGCATCATCATATCTCAAGCCCTTCCTCTCTCTCTCTCTTAAATTTTTATCATATAAAAATCACAAAACAAATAGAAAGAGAGAAACATAAAAGAAAATTATAAGAGAAGATAATCTTCTCTTACCTTGTCTCTTCAAGACATCAAAGGTTGATGTCTTAATTGAGGACTCTTCTCCATGAATCTTGGTACTACAGATCCTTCATGCCTTATTCTCCTTTTCTTCTAATTTTTTATAATTTTTTTAGGATTTTTCATGTCCTCTATGGTCAAAGAAATAGGTGTCCCCTTTATATTACAAAACTAGGTCACAACCTGGTCAAAGGAGGACTTCTATGGGGCGTCCAACTCTTGGATGCCCATCCTTTGATTTTTGATGTGTGAAATAGAAAACCAATGCCCTAAAGAAAGGGAGAGAGGGTGGAAATAATATTGGAGGCATGGGGAAAGTGGGCGCACAAGAGGAGGGAAGAGTTTAGGTCAGAGATGACTCTTCCAAGTAGGAAATAATTTCCAACTTCCTTCTAATTTTGACCAAATCAAATTTAAATCTAATTTTTGAGATAATGGGGTATGGGAAATTATTTCTTAGGTGTGGAAATTATAGAAAAAAATTTGGAATTAACATATGGCATGGGCTTTCTTAGGTGCAAGTGAAAGAGAGAGAGTCCCAGTCCAACTGGGACTCCTCTTATTTGATTAGGTTAAAATTATTTTAAATCAAATTTAAATCTTATTTAAATTAGATTAAATATAACTCAATTAAGGATGATTCTAATCCAACTTGGAGTATAATTAAATTAGATTAAATCAAGATTTAAATTTGATTTAAATTCTAAATCAATCAGGTGCACCCAAGTCCTAGTCAAATAAGAAATTATTCTTCCCTTGCAATTGACTTATCCAATAAATCAATTAGACTTAATCTAATTAAATTTAAACTAATTATAATTAAATTTAATTTAATTAGACTTGATCTCAGCCCAATTGCTCAATCAAATTGAGCCAATTAGCAATCTAATTACTAATTGATCCTCCTGCAACACTTGCATTAGGTCAAACATCAATCATATTGATGGATTAATCTTAGAATAATTCTCAATCATCGATTAATCATCTGATCAGGTTACAATCTCTAATATGTGTGACCTCATAGGTTTGAACCTAAGTCGGTAGTATAGAAATCAATTTCTGTATCAATCAAAGTTACTATCTAGCAATAATTTTCGATGTTCGGATAGGTCGAAAGTATGCAAGGCAACATTCTTAAAACCCTAGCCCATGGTTACTGTATAATTCATCCCTATGATCAATAATACTCAAGATAATTTTGAGTATACTGTCAAACACTCATACAAGTCATCTCTATTATGTCTCAAAATTTTGCAAATCCTATGACACCTCACGAGGATTACTCAGGCCTAGGTTTTGCTAAATTGAAACATAGTGAGACATTCTCTTTTTGAAGTTAATTAGGAGTGGTTGATCCCATCTTGACTCACACACCAACTCTATAAGTACTTGACTATTCTCAGAAATTAACCTTCCATCGTCTATATTAGAAATATAGGCAGTCCAGCATCAAAGTATAGTGAGTTGCTCACAAATCACCATGGCGATCTCAGGTCAGAGGGACACTTATATCTATTGGCCTTAGCTAGCTATTCTTGATAGTAGAGTACTACATTAGTCACGTTCAGTGCAGATATACTCCTACATCTCATTTGGATGCCATACCAGTGTCTCTACACCACTTGATTATGAGGACAACCAATGCATATGGCATACAGCGACTTATACCCGATAAGTTATCATCCTTGTTAATAACTTATCATTTGATCGTGAATAATTTAAGAACCATATGATAAATTCTTTTTTATCGATTGATTGTGGTTCTAAAAATTTCATCATAATTTAGGAGTTCATTTAAGAAAGATAGAACTTTTATGATGAAATAACCAAATTATTATTATTATTAGATAATTCATATATTAATTTCAATCATCTACAACTTAGATGATTGGTTTTAGAACACATTTTTTAGCCAAATACTAATTCACATTTTCCAGCCAAATTACCATGCTAGAGCCACCCACCTTTAGTCAGGACTTTGTTTTATAGGTTTCACCAGTGAGATCTTTGGCATCCACTTTAGTATTTTCGATGATGATCTGATTTCTTCACCAATAAAATTGATGCTAGAGGAAGGATACTCTTGAATTCTTGTTCTAAAAAGAGTACTCAGTCGAGTGAAATGCCATCCAAGAGAGCATCATCCTGGCGATCTATCGCACCGCCTTTCACCCAATTCTAGAACTGGCCAATCTTCCAGCTCCAGCATAATTGCTTGCACCACCACCTCCTCAATCGATGGTGATGGTGGATGCGAGTCAATTCAACCTACTAGTATAGTAGATGAGAAGTCTCATGAAAGTCGTGTAGGCAATGCAGCAAACTTCAGCACCGACACCTCCTGAGAAGCCATTGCCAGAGCACCATAGCCAGTAGAAGGGGAGACCCACCAGATGAAGCCAATTGGAAAGCCACAGAAAAGAAAAGTAGGGATCTATGAGTCCCTACTCAGATCATGATTCAACTTTAGGGAAGTCTCTTTGAAGCCTCCACACTTTGAAATCCATAATCAAGATAATAATCTTGATTAGAAGTTACAAGAAATGAATAAGTGGATTGAAGAACTCTACAACTCGACCCCAGCTCACAATGATGATTTTTGCATCGATCCATCATTTACTGCACAAATTATGCAGGGACTCATTTTGTTGAACTTCAAGTTTTCTCAATTTGAGAGCTATGATGGGACCTCGGATCTGATCGATCACCTAGACTCCTTTTGGATGATATATGATGCTCCTCTATGGATCACTGAATACCATTCTGTGCCGAGCTTTTCCATCAATTCTAAAAGATGTAGTGCGACATTAGTACTCAGTCTTAAAATCAAAAACCATCCACTCTTTTGACTAGTTGAGCCGAAAGTTTGTGGCTCATTTCATCAGTAGCCGATGTTAGTAGTGACGGTTAGATTTTCTTATCAACATCAAGCAATGTGAAGGAGAATCAATTCAAGTTTTTGTCAACCGCTTCAATATGGCTACTTTGGAGGTTCAAAAGTTAGACAAATCTATTATAATGGCTACTCTGAAAGACGGCCTTTAGAAGAATGATCTTCTTTTCTTACTAGAGAAGAAGTACCCCATGACTTTGCCAACATATTAGCTCGAGCTGAGAGGTATGCCCGAGCTGAGGAGGTGTTTAGGCTATGTGATATCGATGCTATAAAGAAATGCCTAGCAGGAGAATCCAGCAAGTCTTCTTCACCTCCTAAAAGGATAAGAAAAGGTCGACAATGCTCTAAGACACCATCTAGGTGTAGACGAACTTGAACCTCATCTCGGACTCATCGACCAAGAAGCTCTAATAAGAGAATGTAATGAAGTTCTCCTCCAAGACGATTCAACAACTATGCTCCTTTCAATGCTTCAAAGACTCAAGTTTTGAAGCAGATCAGAAAGAAGCTATTGAGATCGGAGAGGATGCGGTCTCATCCTAGCTGGTGCAACTCCAATAAGTTTTATTTGTACCATCATGATTACGGTTATGATACTAAAAAATATATTCAGTTCTAGGATGAAATTGAAGAGCTGATTCGATGGGGAAGGTTGGACCTATTTCTTTGGCATTGATCTAAGAGGCGAGAGGATTGGCCAAGGATGCTTCCATAACTGGAGCAATCTTGGAGGAAAGAAATAGAAAAATCGATCCCCATTAGGGCTATCAACGTGATAACTGGGGGACATTGGTAGGAAGGAGCGGTGGATTGGCAAAACCGATAAAAAGATAGAGAACCACAGAGCCTATTACTTTCACGAAAGAAGATGCACAAGAAGTCCAATTCTTGCATGGTGGTACGATTGTAGTTTTTTTAAATATTACTAACTATGATGTACATCGTATCTTGATCGATAATGAAAGTTCTACTGATATTTTATTTTATTATGCTTTTCCTAAAATGTCCATACCTAAAAATCGGTTGGGGTCACTAAATTCTTTTGAAAAATATGTCCTAAAGCTAATTATATTATTATAAATAATTAGGCTCTTGTATATGAATTATTAATAAATAAAAATTATTTTTGATAAGTTCATCATAAATGTGCGTCTTCTTTTAATGAACTCTTATATTAACATGAAGTCCTTAGAACTATAAAATAATTGATAAAGAAGGATTTATCAAATAGTTCTTAAATCATGTTCACGATCAAATGATACATTATTAATAGGATGATAATGTTTATCAAGTAGAGGTCATTATGTGCCATATAAGTTGGTTATTCTCTTAACCAAGGAGTATGGAGATATTGGTATGGCATACATGTGAGATGTAAAAGTATATCATCACCAAATAGTGACAAGTGGAGTTCTCTACTGTCAAGAGCAGCTCGTGAAGGATATAGACATAAGAGTCCCTCTGACCTAAAATCACCATGGTGACTTGTAAGCAACTCACTATATACACTTTGGTACTGGACTATCTATATTTCTAATACAGTGACAGAAGGTTTCTACATACGGTCAAGTACTTACGAAGTCGGTTTATGAGTCAAGATGGGATTGACCCTTTTGGATTGTAGGAGTGAATGCGTCAATATACTTCAATCAAGTAAAATCTTAGCCAGGATAATCCATATAATCTATCATAGGATTTGAAAAAGGTTGGAATACAATGTGGATGACTATTTCTAGATTGACAGTTTAACTCTAAGCCATCCTGAGCATTAGGATCAAAGGGATGAATTATATAGTAACCATATCCGTAGATTCTTGAATATTGTTTTGCAATATTCAACCTATCTGGACATTGAGTATCCTTGCTAGATGGTCACTTCGATTAGTATAGAAAATAGTTTCTATGCTACCGACTTAGTGTTCGAACTTATGGAGTCACGCACATAAGTCAATCAATATAGAAAATAATTAACCTAATATCTATGTATTCAATTTGGAAGTATGAGACTTGATTAAATATATAGATTTATTTAATTAAGAATTAAGTTATAAGTCATATGGAATTAAAACATTGCTATGTCTAGCTAGCACTAGACACAAGATGCAGGTTTAATTTCGAGGATAAATTTTACCTAATCAAAGATCCAATGAATTAAGTTCTAATTATTTTAGATTGGATCTAATCTCATTGTACTTGATTTAATTAGAGGTTAATTGGGTTAATCAACCAAGTTAGACTTGGTCTAGAGTCCTAATTAGATTAGGATTGATAGTCTATTCGAATTTGGTTCGAATTGGACTTGAATTGGATTCAATTGGATCCGAACTTAAACCAAATAGGACTTGGTGCACTAACCCTAATCTCCCTGGATTTCTCTCTCCTTGTGGCTGGCCAAGAGGGGTCCTTATCCTTGGGTGTCGGTAAAGAAAGGGAGAGAATAGGTGGCACCAACTTCTTTCCTAATTGGATCATGATGGATTAGGAAACTTGGTATTGGATTCTAAGTCCTATTCCGTGGAATGTTTAATTAGGTTTAGAACTTCTCATCTATATAAAGAGGGATCCTTGGGGCATTGAGAAGCAATTGAGATTGGTTTTGGGTGTGGAGCTTCTCTTGGGCAAGGAGAATATTTGGAG
The DNA here is from genome assembly GCA_006176705.1 of Cocos nucifera. Classification (NCBI taxonomy): domain Eukaryota; kingdom Viridiplantae; phylum Streptophyta; class Magnoliopsida; order Arecales; family Arecaceae; genus Cocos; species Cocos nucifera. The sequence goes on from QRFJ01000270.1 coordinate 1,326,141, forward strand.
AGGGAGAGAGAGTCTCAGGCATCCATCATTGGTGTGATCCACCTCCAGGCGTGGTGCTCCCCTCTTCCTCCTTGGCATGTGAAGTTTCAAGATTTTGAGATTAGATCTCAAAGTTCTTCTCCTTCCTTCTTGAAGAAGTTTTCTAGTGTATTCATCCATCTTTCCTACGAAGATTGGCATGCATGTGAAGTAGAGGGTCTGTACATCCAGACCTCACAGAGCTATGATCTTTAGGAGTTTTACCTTGATCGAATCTTCCATTGTAAATTAAGATACATTTTCATAAAGATTATGAAAAATTTTAAATTTTAATCTATTCAATTTTTTCTCCTGGTGATGCGATATGGATCGCATGTTTCCTTCAACTAATATCAGGGCCTGGTTATATGTCATGATTGCATAGTTTGTTTTCTAGTTTTTGTGAATTTTTTGGATTTGGCTTTAAACTAGAATTTTTAATGAGATAGCGGTTATCCAAAACCACTGTCATAGATCTACGATAGTGGTTCTACAATCGCTGCTGTAGATCTATAGCAGCGATTTTTGATAACTACTGTCGTAGGTTGAAAATATTTTTTTTCTTATTTTTTTTAAATATTATATAATTTTAAAATTTAATGCCTATCTTTATCATACATTATCTAAATAATTATTATTAAAGTATCATTAAAAAAGATCGTCTCGATCTGATGGTCCTAGTTTCATCGACTAAAAAAATTTGATTTCAACGATCACGAAAGATGATGCGATGATCTGATAGATGAAGACCCTCAATGGATTCAAAAATCTACAATGATGATCTTGATGATGTTTGTAGCATACTATCAAAATTTCACTTCAATCAGATATTTTTATCATGGTCAATTTAGTATGGAATGATTTCGGCTGTTAAATTAGAAACAAGCGATCAAAGGGTTAAACGGCATTCGATTATGAGATAATTTTTCAGTTATATAATTTTTATTATAATTTTAAATATTTTATATTATGATGATAGTAAAATTTAAATTATTTTTATATAAACTATTCATGTTAAGCAGATATTGCAAAAGCACGAGCATAACAACCAGTGAAGTTTCAGAATGGTTATCAAGAAACGTATAGTTTTAGATCGTTCTTCATCTCATGTATTAAATTTTATAATCACCACCATAAAAAATGATTAAAGTAGTAGCCAAGATCATTTATAAAAAAAATTATCTCATAATCGAACACTGTTTGGTCCTTTAATCACTCGTTTATCATTTAACGGCCAAAACTAACCTATACTAAATTGACCAAGATAACGATATTTGATTGAAGTAAAACTTTGATAGTATGCTACAAACATCATCGAGATTAGTATTGTAGGTTTTTGGATCCATCGAAGGTCTCCATCTATCATATCATTGCATCGTCGTTCATGGTCGTTGAAATCAAATTTTTCTGATTGTCGAAGCTAAGGCCATCGAATCGAGGTGATCTTTTATGATGATACTATAATAATAATTATTTAGATAATAAATGATGAAGATGGATATTAAATTTTAAAATTATATAATATTTAGAAAAAAATATGATAGTGGTTACAATTAATCGCTACCATAAATAAGCTTACAGCAGTGGTTCATACTAACCGCTGCTATAGATCCGACTTATGACAGTAGTTTCACTAACCGCTGCTATAGGTCCGACCTATAGCAGCGATTAAAATGAACCACTGCTATAGGTCGACCTATGGTAGCAAATTTTTGTAACCGCTGCTATAGGTCCAACCTACGATAGTGATTTTCATTAGCCACTGCTATATGTCCGACCTATAGCAATGGTTAACGAAAATCGCTGTCGTAGGATCTATGGCAGCGGTTTCAAAAACCGCTGCCATAGTATGCACTGTCATAGATCATTTTTGTAGTAGTGTTTGAATCATTTCCTCAGGCTATGCATCCTCGAACTGACAACTGAGCTCATCATTCATTGCAGTTCTCATGATGCAATGCACCATTATACGATCATTGATCCACTTTTGATAAGTGTCTATAGCCACACCATGTGTGTTGGCAGTAGATTTCTCAGATGCAGGATCCTTTATCACATATAGGATCCTCTCATGCTCAAGAACAATCTTTAACTTGTGATACTAGCTATCAAAATTGAGTTCGGTGAGCTTGTCACTGTCCAACAGCGAGTGGAGCGATAAAGTGTTAGTCATTTTTGAAAAAAAACCAAAACCTAATTAGTATATGAATTATTTAATCCTAAAAATTTAGACTTCAGTCTAAAGGTTCTCTTACTATTTTATATAAATTGGTAGCCTCTACCTTCAATTCAAGAAATCTAATTTCTTATTGGGTACTAGAGTCCATATAGACTGTATACAGGCCCGAGTATAGCTCAGCCAATCCATGTGTATCTATGGGTAGGTCCTTAATCAATTATTTTTTAAAATAATTTTTAGTATTAATTTTATCCCAAGTATCTCTTCAACAGGCGTGCAGCACCTCTATTGAAAATTCTAGTTAGATCCAATCATTAACATGACATACTCGGTGCAACCAACTAATGAATGATTAGGCCTGAGTGTGGCTCAGAAACCTGACCATCCATCAGAAAATCATAACTATCATATTATGAATAATAATTTTAATAATCAATTAAACACCAGGCATGTGGCGCCTCCAATGCTTAACTAGACTATTGGATCCATTACTATCAATGGGAGGCTATGAACTAGTTATCCTTATAACTTTTTATTTTAAGAATCGAATAATTTAGAGGATTTAATTAATTTAATTTAGAAATCAAGAGAAGAGGCTGACTAGCATTTCAAAATCCTCCAAGTCATGAAAAGGACTAAAGATAATATGGTTCAGAGGTACCTAAATCAGTCTCACTGATTTACCTTAATGGCATGGGTTAGCTCAAATCATCAGGTAACCTAGATCAAAACTCTATTGACCATATTGGCTAGGTAAGTGAGATCGGTAGAAAGGTCTGCCAAAGCTTTCCTTAGATGCCATCGAAATGGCCAAGTAAGCAAACTGCCAATTAAAAACTACCGATCATATCTGCCAAACTTATCTTGGACACCAATTGGTCAATAAGTTTCAATCAGGTTAGCCCAGTGATTTAGGCTCGAACCATTGAGCCAAAATCAGGTCCATTTGTTAAAGTAAAAAATATGGACTTGATCAAACTACAACTATTATGGTTGATCTAGAGAAATCTTGACATAATCTAATTCAACTCTTGATTAGATTCAATCTATTTCTCTATTTAGTCCAACCCTAGCTAGGTCTAACCAAGTTGTTTAACCTAATTGAGTTAGCCCATATCCCCATGATTTATGGAGTGTCTTAAGATCTTCAAATCTTAATTCTAGATCTTTTAATTTCATATCTTAATTCTCAATTAAGTGTATGAAATTATATCTTAACATAATTTCAATTGTAAAACTATTTTATAAGGATTTTATGCAAAATTTACATCATATGTCATCAATATTCAGATTATGAAACTTATTTTTAGATCTAAATATTTTGCATAAATTAGAAAAATTTAATCATAAATTTCTTTAGGTGTAATCTAAACATGTTTATGATTGAAATAGTTTCAAGGTTCTTTTCGCTTTTCTTCTTCATGAGATATAATCACAATAGTATTCCTACATACCATAAGAGAAACCCATCGATTTAATAAGAAAAGGACTTCAATCTTTGCTTTCTCTTATGACCAGACGGCCATGGTGATCAACTCAATCTGAGTACTCACTACTAAGAAAAAATCTACACTACTACATATCTCATATGTTAAACATGTGTAGAAAGGAACAATTGTAGAGATCCTATCTAATCTAATTAGATCATGACACCATAACATAAAAGTTTTGGATCTGAACCTTGATTCTAACATCACATGAAACATTAATTTTAGATTTGAAAAGGATACAAAATCTATTTAAAACAATGTATGATAACATAGAAAATAATTTTGGTTTAGGATATGATTAAATATATGCAAATATATTACTCATAACAGATCTGAAACTCTGTCAAATAGATTCAGACCTGAATCTGATTCAAACATCAATTCTCTAATTGAAATACATCACAAAAATTCTATCAAAAATAGATTTAAATCCATGTATAATCAGATTTTAAAATAGAATAAAAACCTATTGAAAAAATTCTGCTAAAATAGATTTTTAATAGACTATTTTTAGGCTCTGATTTCGATCTAATAATCTGGTCAAAATCAGATCAGAAAAATATAAAGAATATTACATCAAAAATATATTTAAAATCGTAGATCTATGGCAGCGATTCGATAACCGCTGCCGTAGGTTAGGTTAAAAATTCTCAAATTTTTCTGCTTTTCTTCCGTGCGCGCTCGATCTCTCTCTATCTCTCCCCCTCCTCTCTGTCACTGGTGAGGCTTCTTCCCCCCGATCGATCGCGCTGCCCCTCCTTTTCCCCCCGGCTGGCGCCACCCCTCCTTCCCCCTCTCCTCCGCCCCTTCCTCCAGCCCCTCATCTCCGGCCTCCCTCCCCCACCCACCACCTCCCACCCCACCCCCCAAGCCCCCACCCTCCCCCGACCGCCCCTCCTTCCCCCCATCCCCGGCCGCTCCTCTCCGCCACTCGCCACCCCCACCCAATCCCTCACCCCCCACCTCCCCTGGCCATCCCTCCTTCCCCTATCCTCGACCGCCCTCCCGCCACCCTACCACCCCTAGCCCCCCATCTTCGGCCACCCCTCCCCGCCACCCCCCATCCTCCCTCGGCCGCCCCTGCCTTCCCCCCTCCCGGCCGCTCCTCCCTGCCACCTGCCACTCCCCACCTTCCTTCGATCGCCCCTCCCCACCACCCTGCCACCCCAGCCCTACCATCTCCGACCGCCCCTTCCTGCCACGCCCCATCCGGCCCCCCGCCACCCTCCCTCGATCGCCCTCTTCCTCCCATCCCCAGCCGCCCTCTCGCCACCCTGCCACCCCCAACCCCTAGCCCCCCATCCTCGACCGCCCCTCCCTGCACCCCCCACCCGACCCACCACCCCCTCTCGATCATCGACCCTCCTCGTCACTGTGCCCCCATCTCGACCGCCCTTGCTTTCTCTCCCTTTTTTCTTTCTCTTTCTTCTTTATCTCACTATTTTACTTTTATTTTGTAAGTTACCTCTAGTGCCGTCGTCCTCTTTTAACATCATCGTCGGCGATACTTGGAGCTTTCTGTGCGATCCGTTCTCTATAGCCGCAAGTATATTTTTTTAAAAAATTTATAATATTATTTATTAATCATATATATTTATTATAATTTATAAAATATTTATAATAAATATTATAAATATTTATTATAAATATTATAATTATCTGCATGCTGTAGTTTTTGGATCAAAATCTGGGTATTTAGATCCAGACCTAATTTTAATTATTGGTACCAGATCCGAATTCGAATATCTGATGGATTTATACTTGAAGTACCAGATCAGAATCCTAATGGATCTTAGAAGGCTGGACCCAATTTCGGAATCCGAAACTAAGAAATGAAGAGATTGAGAGGGAGATCGATAGATTGAGAGAGGAAGGGTCGGTTGCTCGTCGGCCAACACCGAAGGAGATCGAGAGTGGGAGGTAGGGGGGAGGGAGGGGGTCCGACCATGCCACCATCATTCGATGAGGAAGATCGAGAGAGGGAGAGAGGAAGCGAGGGATCCAACCTCCACCATCATTAGAGAGGAGGGGGTCTGGCCTCGCTAGCGAGGGAGAGTGGGAGATCAAGAGATGAGAGAGGAGGGAGAGGGTCCGACCTCGTCGGATCACTGGGATGGATGGGGTCTGGCCTTGTCGGTAGGGAGATCGAGAGAGTGAGAGAGGGAGGGATGGGGTCCGACCTCGCCGATAATGGAGATTAAGAGAGGAAGAGAGGAAGATTGAGAGATGAAAAAGCTGGGAGAGAGGGGTTCGGCCTCACCACCGTCGCTGGTGAGAGAGATCGAGAGAGGGAGAGAGGGAGTGATCGAGGAGATGGCACACAGCCGAGCTGGCTCGGATACGCAGTCGAGTCGGTTTGGACCGTGATCAAGCCAGCTGGGGTTGGACCTGAGCTAGATGTCTCAGGCATGGAGTCGGCTATCTCAGGCATGGAGCCGACTCAATTTCTGAGTGAATAGAATTTGATATATCTCTCTAAGGTTCCAATTTTAAGCCCTAAGGTGCCACCATCATCTACTTTATTCTTCTTTCAGATTTTTGGATTAACACCAAGGTTCGTGCAAGAGATCAGATCTACGACTATTGCTAATCCTTAATTATTTATGAATGTAATTCATATTATAGAATTTATTGCATAATATTTTTTGGATGTGTATATCTTATTGCTTTTGTTTATTGCATTGCATAATGATAGACCCGTCAATTGATTAGTGTATATATTAGAGACTATTTATTGATGCTATACTAATATTATTATTTAATATGTTATATTGATTAATGTTTACTAATATTATAGGTCACGATGGCACCGAAATGCCATCTAGCTTTCACCCCTACCCTTCGGTGGGTTACGCATAGTTCAGCATTCGAGGAGCAGTCAGAGCATACTCCATCCACCTTGACATCGACTGCCCAGGGACCTCCATCGTTGGCATCTACTCCACTGACGGCATCTACTCCACTGACGGCTGAGTCTCTACCATCATACATATCTGAGACTCATGCTACTATGCAGGCATTTGAGTATACATTTTTATTATATTAGTACAACTTTATTTTTTATATAGTATTTGTATACTTATATATTTGCATAACGTATTTGCATTATAGATGCATCATCCAGTCGGATATTTTGTGGTCCCATACGTATGGCACACGTGTGGAACCGCCAGCATCAGGTGATGGTCTATTATGATGAGAAGGAGAGGTCGGTAGGAGAGATCGCACAGGAGATGCATTTCTTTTTTAGAGTGCTTATGAGACAGTCGGACATCATTCCCGTAGAGCCTAGAGACTAGCGTTTGATGGATGCTACCGTCAGGGATCGGGTATGGAAGAAGATATGGATAAGTATGTACATCTTAGTTATATTTATGCATTTTATATGTTTATAGTATATTTGTTTGATTAGAATAATTTTGTAACTGATTTTTGATAACTTTGTGCAGAGGAGGTATCACTTCTTTGATCACGAAAGGACTCGAGATGTCCGACTGAGGAAGATTGAGAACTTGTACCGGGGTTAAAAGGTCAAGCTCCACAGAGGATGGCTCGTGCATTAACGAGACACTTTGGAGGAGTTTGTTCCTTGGATACAGGACTGTCCTCCAAGTCAGTGGGAGAGGACGGTTAGACACTGGAGGAGTAAGAAGTTCGAAGTAAAATTCCTAACTTTTAAATTTTTTAATATGCTTAAAGTTTTATTTAAATATTATTTAAATATTTATTATTTATTTGAATACTTGTTAGACTATCTTTCATCAAAATTAGGAGAACCGTACAGCCCAAGAGTATGCACATACTTTAGACCGCGAGTCTATGACCAGCCGTCTGCATAGAGAGTTATTTAATTTTAAATCTTACTAGATAAATTAAATTTAAATTTTTTATCATCTTTCTGATAAATTTATTTTTTAGTATAGCCGATGAGAGATGGAGTGATGCCCAGCCATAGCGAGATCTTTCGATCCAGCCACACGGACAAGACGGGCAGACTGATGAACGTTACGATCGGGCATATTTTTATAAGTATTAAATATATTAGTATATATAATTAGTATTATAGTATTTTTTATAAAATTTTATTTTAATTTATAATTTTAGGATCAGTTAGATGTGCTTGCGAGGGTCTGGATATCTTTGGGTGCCATGATCATCTATCTTAGATCTTGGGGCTTGAGAACTCTAGGAGGATTCGATGTAGGTCTGGACACATGCTAATGAGCTACTGATCTGAGGCGAGCATTTTCTCATAGACTTCCAGTGTCGTTAGTCGGAAGGAGCTTGAGGAGGCATTGGCATAGGTAGATCATGCTACGATGCGGGCAGATCGGGTTGAGGAGCGTGCATATCATCTAGAGGGCATCGTGAGAGATATGATGTCGATGCTCAATGCACATTTTGGAGTCACAGGCTTCAAAAATATATTGGCCCGCATTCCTGCTCCAACTCCAGCTCCGGCTCCAACACCAGCTTCGACTCTGGCTCCAGCTCTAGCTCTAGCTCCGACTCTAGCTCTGGCTTCCGATGACGACGACGACGATGTAGATTTAGGAAACTTTTGATATATTTTATTTTTTTTAAAAAATATTATAATAAATTTTATTTGATAATAAAATTTTAGCATTTCAAAATAATTTTTATGTTTATTATATTTTCTCATGTTATATATCTATATTTATCAGATAAAATATATAAAAAAATAAAAATTTTAACTTTTTAATTATTCAAGATTTACGATAGCAATTTTATAACCACTGCCATATCCATGCCAATCGCTGCCATAGGTTTCTGATATAAATGGTGCCAACCACTGCATTAGATCTATGGCAGCAATTAAGAAATCACTATTATAGATTATCTATGGCAGCGGTTATATAACCGTTACTATAGATAACCTATGGCAGTGGTTACATAACCGCTACTATAGATCGATCTATTATAGCAGTTTATAAACTACTGCAATAGGCTATCTATGGCAGTGGTTCAAACAACTGCTGCAACAATCGCTACCTAGAGCTACGACGATGGCTTCAGTAGTAACGATTAAATAACCACTGTCATAGCCTATGGCAGCAGCTTTTTGGACTATGGTAGCAGTTACGAACTGCTGCCATAGCTCTTTTTTGTAGTAGTGAAAAGTTGAACGAGTCCTTCGATACCCCTGAGGATGCTAAGAGACATAAGACCTCACTACAAGAGAAAGGATAATTAGCTATGCAACAAAAGCGTAGGTAAATCCTAAAAAAGCATCGTTAATTATTTCTACGGATGTAAAATTCGTCGGTAAAAGTACCATCGTTGATTTCATTTATCGACGTTTATGTAATTCCATCAGAAAAAATATATTTTATCGACATTAAAAGAAACGCTAGTGATTATTTTTAGCTACGCTTACTAAGTGTCGGAAATAAGTTTTACCTATGCAAGGTAAATGTTAGCAAAAAAATTTTTATTGACAAAAATTTATGTCGAAAAATCAAGATTTTCCTACGCTAACCAATCATTGAAAAAATATTTTTTTGCGATGCAAAGGCAATATTGGTAAACTATTAGCGACATAATGTTTACATCGTCAATCTTCTATTTACCTATGTTTATTTTGTAAATATTTTGCAACGTAAACTTACGTTGGTAATTGATAAGCATAGCTAAAGATGGCACGCTAGCATGGTGTTTGGCGATGGTTACTTTGGATTTACCTATGTTTATTTTACGTTGGTAAATATTTTACGATGCTTATTTACGTTGGTAATTGGTAAGCATGGTTAAAGGTGGCACATTGTTTGGCGATGGTTACTTTGAATTTATCGATACTAATTATTATCGCTAGAACCCTTTACCTATGCTTTCTTTTGCATCGCTAATTATTTTTAATAAAAAAATTATTTATGCAAATTTTTTAAAACCTATAGACATTAACATAGTATCTATCCTTTTCGTTTCACTTTAAAATATTGAAACAAATAAACACATGCCAAAATCAAATTCATTTACTTTAAAACATCCATGTAAAAGATCCATATAAAATCATGTATATATACAAAAATATCATATATACAACCAATGCAAAAGATATATACAATCATAAAGAATGTCATATAAAAAATATATATATCAAAACAAAATAAAACTCAATATATTCAGCCACATATCATGGACCTACATTAAGTTAAAAAATTAAGTTAGCAAACTAAATATATAATAAATAATTAAAATATATTGATTAAAAATAATATAAAATAATATCAGTTATAGAGTTCATCCATCATCATCATCGGTGGAATCCTGATCATATACATCAGCAGGAACATCGAAAGTCTATGGGGGAGGCATACGGTGACATAACTCATCTAGCTTCATCTCAAATGCTACAAGCTGGGATGAAAGCTCGACATTGGCCCCTCGTAGGTCTGCTATCTTCTCTTGACGTCTCCTCTCAATCTCAGCATGTCTCCTCTTTACCTCATGCAGACAAGCATCACAAGAAACATGTGCTGCTCAAAAGGAGCTAGGGGCTACAACCCCATATACCAATCCCATAACATAGCTAGGTCTCCTACCAAGCACCTCATCATAGATATCATCATTTGTGGGTGGGGTGGAGCCCTCAGCAAGGGGCTGGGATCATATCTCCAACATCCGCTCCTAATTAAAAAAAAAAATAAATATAATCAAGAGTCTGAACTTTATAATGAAATTGAAATAGAACTTAATCAATACTCACATATCTCTTCCTAGTCCTGGGAAGCCACTCGCCCATCATCCGATGATGGATCTTTTGGTAGACATCAATCCACCTAGGCAGCTATCTAGTCTCGATGTTTCTCTAAAATTTATGAATGTAAGTATACAGACAGATATATTCTAAAAAATTATTAAAGATGTATGTATATATACTTACCAGCTCATACTGATACTATGCAAATAACCTCAATCCACCACAATGCATCACTGTGAGCCTCAATCGGCTCTGTGTGGCCTTTTTGCAGAAGGCCTAATAAGTAAATGTAATCGAGATATTAGTGAATATATTACAATACATATCAATTCAATAATCAATATTTTTATTATATATAATAGTTATATCTGGTATGTAGGATCCTCGTATTTGGTGCAGAAGAGATCCCAATCAGGACGTGATACACTTGTGTGGTATCTCGCATGCTGCCACCACCCCACGTGCATGAAAGTCCTCCTTCCAATGGCTATGGAGCTCATATCTGAATTTTCTAAGCAATCTCCTCATATACCTAAGGATAGCCTCCTGCACATTCAAGGTATCAATCTCCTCAATATCAAAGTCGTGTTGCAAAAATAATATATAATATATAAGATTTAAAAAATAAATATTAAATAATTATTAAATAAATATAAATTAAAAAAATTATATTTAAAAAATATAATTTAATTTATATTTAATTACTTACAAATGATTAAGGAGGATCTACTGCTGTGGCCTCATAACTCTGCGCCAGTCGAACAGCATCAAGAAAACATATGAATGGATAATAATACCAACCTCGCATACGTACGGATTTCTGATGTGGTGCTCTAGTGGTATGATATATCTCGATGGGATGATAAATCTCATCCTCTTCTCGGGATGTGCCCTTCTTCACTCCTCCAGCTTCTCATTTCTAGCAGCTCCATGAGTCTGTCTAATCACAGCATCAGCAGCTGCCGCAAAATAAAAAGTTTAAAATCAGTTATTTATACATGATAAAAACATAAAGTAAATATAATATAAAAAATTATAATATGTATAATCGCTATAAAAAATTAAATTTTAGTGACGGTATTAGTGACGATAATAAACTTCATTGCTAATAAAGCTTTTTGCCACCATAACATCGACAAAAAAATGAAGCCATTGCTAATATAAATTATTAGCGATGGCAAAAGCTATCTCTAAAAATATAAAAAATATTTTAAAATATTTAAATAAAAAAACTATTAGTGATGGTAAATTTTGATTATTAGCGATAAAAATATCACCATCACTAATATCAAATTATTAGTAATGACATTATTATTATTAGTGATGGCATGTACTATTGCTAAAATTATTTAATTATTTAATAATATTTAAATATAAAATAAAAATTAGCAATAATATTTTTGAATATTAATGATGAAAATCTTTCATAGATAATATTTTTTTAAAATAATTATTTAAAAAATTTTTGGTGATAGAATTAGCGATGGCATATTTTGCCATCATTAATAATCCATAACTGGTCCGACCTTAGTTCGAACCCAATTCAAATTCAATTCAAAATTCTACCAAATCAAATTTAATTAAACTTTGAATCTAAGTCCTATTTAGATTATAAAATTTCATTAATCTTAAATTAAATAAAGATTTATTAAATTAAATTTGATTTAAATAATTAAGAGAAATTGGTGTTTAATTTGGGTTTAATTCAAATTTAATTCAAAATCCTATCAATTCTAATTCAATTAGACTTTTAATTCAAGTCATACTTGGATAATAAAATCTAATTACTTTTAATTTAAGTTGAGCTTAGTTAAATTTAAATTGATTTAAATAATTAAAAAAATAATTTTTAATTTAGACTCGATTTGAATTCAATTCGAACTTGATTTGAATCCAATTCAAAATTCTATCAAACATAATTTAATTAGACTTCGAATCCAAATTCTAAATGGATTATAAAACTCAATTGATCTTAAATTAAGTTAAGATTAATTAAATTAAAGTTAATTTAAATTAATTAAAAAAATAATTTTTAATTTAGGTTCAATTCGAATCCAATTCAAATTCGATTCGAATCTAATTAGATTACCTGTCAATCCTAATTTAGTTAGACTTTAAAATCTAGATCTTACATGGATAATAAAACCCACTTACTTTGATATTAAGTTAAGCCTAACTAAATTGAATCTGATTATAATCAATTAGGAGAAAATGATTTTCAATTTAAGTTTGATCTAAATACAATTGAAACTCGATTCGAATTCAATTCGAAATCATGTCTAACCTAATTCAATTGGACTTTGAATCCAAGTCCTAATTAGATTATAAAATTTAATTACATTTAAATTAAATCAAGTCTAATTAAATATAATATAATTTAAATTAATTATAAAAAAATAATTTTTAATTTTGATTCGATTCGAATTCAATTCAAAATCATGTCAAATCAAATTCAATTGGACTTTGAATCCAAGTTTTACTTAAAATATTAAAATCAAATTAGCCTCAAATTAAGTTAAGTCTAATTAAATTAAATCTAATTGAAATTAATTAGAACTTAATTTATAAATTAATTAAGTTTTAAAATTTAATAAAATCAAATATTGATTTTTAACCATCCAAAAAATGATTTAGAAGGACAAAAAAATTAAGATAAAAAAAATTATATTAGTGATGGCTTTAGCCATAGCAATAATATTGTCACTAATAATTTAAAAATATTATTTTAAATATATAATTATTAGCGATGAAAATAATGTTACCAACGGCCACTTCTGTCGCTAATAATGTTTTGCATATTAGCAACAAAAAATGATTATTAACGACGGTAGATACCGTCGCTAATAATCTTCTACCGTCGCTAATAATCTTCCCGCCTCATTTTTTTCCTTCCTACCGTATGCCCTTATTTTGTCTCATGCCACCACCCACCACCTCCTTATTTTCTCCCACCCCACCGTCCACCGGATCCTCATTTTTCCACCACCCCCTGCCCTCCAGCATTTTTATCCCCTACTGCCACCGCTCTCTCCCCCCAGTATTTTTATCCTCCACTGCCACCACCCTCTCCCTCCACCCTTCGATCCCCCCACCAACTTCTCTCTTCCCCGACCACATCCGGTATGCCTTTTCGAGCCCCTGGCCACCTCCCCCGAGCCCTCGATCGTCTCGATCCTTTGGCTACACCCGGCCTGCCACCCCGAGACCCCGACCACTTTCTGCCTCCCTAAATCTTCGATCCTTTGGTTTCCCCACCACCCCCTCTCTCCCTCGGCTGGCGGGCTCCCCCTGGATACACTCAACCTGCCTTTCCGAGCCCCTGATGGCCTCCCGCCTCCTCGAGCCCTCGGCCATCTCGATCCCCCCCAAACTACACCCAGCCCGCCTCTCCGAGCCCCGATCGCCTCCTCCTACTCCTCAAAACCTTCGATCCTTCAGTTCCCCGCAGCCCCCTCTCTTCCCTGACCGGCGGCCTCCCTCCGGCTACACCTAGCCCACCTTCCTGAGCCTCTGGCCACCTTCCACCTTCCCAAGCCCCCAACTGTCTTGATCCCCTTGGCTGCACCTGGGCCTGCCTCCCTGAGCTCTAAGTCATCTTTTGCATCCCCGAACCCCTGGCCCTTTGACTCCCCTGCACCCCGTCTCTCCTCCGACTAGCGGCCTCCCCCCGGCTCCACTCGATCTGCCTTCCCAAGCCTCTCTGAGCCCCCGACCATCTCGATCATCTTGGCTGCATACTCGACCCACATTCCCGAGCCCTCGACCACCTCCTGCCTTTTCGAACTCCCGACCCTTCGGTTCCCCCACCACCCCCTCTCCTTCGATCGGTGGCTTGCCCTCAGTCGTCCTGAACCCCCAACCTACCTTCTCGAACCCTTGGCCACCTCCCTCGCAGCCGCATCCTGCCTCCTTCCCTAAACCCTGGTCGCCTCCTGCCTTCCCGAACCCCTGGCCTTTCGGTTCATCCACCACCCCCTCTCTCTCTCGCCGCCTCCTACCTTCTTCCCCGAACTCCTAGCCTTTCGATTCACTTGCCACCTCCTCTCTCCCTCGACTACACCCGGCCTGCCTCCTCGAACCCTTGGTTGCCTCCTGCCACTCCAAGCCCTCGGGCATAAGCTCCCGACCTTCCCAAGCTTTCGTTCATGGCCGCATCTCTGAGCCTCAATCCCTGCTCGCCTGTGCCTCGTTGTGCCTCAATTCCTGCATGCCAACCCGTGCCTCAGTCCTGTATGGTAGCCTACTTCTATTGTAAGTATTAGCATCGATATTAACAACAGCTAATACCATCGCTAAAAATTATTTTTTTATTTAAATTATATTAATTAAGCATGATTAGATATTAAAAATTAAACATGAAGCTGAGACGTGCCCTACGTGCTTTGGTCTCAACATGCAGTATGCTCGAATCGAGAAAAGATTCTGGCAGCATTGCAAACATCGACCCGACCCGAGATGTGCCGTACATGCTCTAGTCTTGGCATGCAGAGCACTCGAACTGAGGAAGATTCGGATTGCATTATAAACATCGGCCCGAGACATGCCCTGCATACTCTAGTCTCGGCATGCAGAGCACTCAAACTGAGAAAGGTTTGAGTTGCAAACATAAGGCCGTGATGTGCCCTACATGCTTCGATCTCGGCATGCAGCATGCTCGAACCAAGGGAAGGTTCGAACAGCATTGCAAATACCAGCTCGAGACGTGCCCTGTATGCTCTGATCTCGGCATGTAAAGCACTCGAACCGAGGAAAGGTTTAGACTTCATTGCAAACACCGACTCGAGACATGTCCTACACGCTTCGATCTCGACATGCAAAGCGCTCGAATCGAGAAAAGGTTCAGACTGCATTGCAAACACATGCTCCAGACGTGCCTTGCATGCTTCGATCTTGACATGCAGAGTGCTCGAACCGAGGGATGGTTTGGGCTGCAAACACGAGGCTGAGACATGCCCTATGTACTTCGATCTCAACATGCAGAGTGCTAAATCGAGGGAAGATTCAGGCCGCATTGCAAACACAGGCTCGAGATGTACCCTGCGTGCTTCGATCTCAACATGCAGAGCACTCGAATCGAGGGAAGGTTCGACTGCATTGCAAATATGGACCTAAGACGTGGATTTATGCCAAATTACAAGTGTTGGTACTTGTATTGGGATCGATTCATGGGAGACAATTGTAAGAGCTTCGAAGGCTCTACTTGTCTAAGACCTTGTTAATGTGCAAGAGCTTAACAGTGATAGGCTCGAGCATATGATTAGCACATTTGGTGGATTTGAAGGATAAATCCTGATTTTTCGGACCAGGCTCATTCAGATCTGATCGGATCAAGAGATATATTTCAAAATTTTTTTTCTTTGATTCAGATCAGATCTGGAATGTTTCAGATCTGATCTTTATTATTTTAATAATTAAAATAAATTTAAATAAATTAAATAAAATTTAATTTATCTTAACGTATGATAATTCTTTTACCCATTGATGATCCTATAAGCAGCGGAAGGTTCTGGATCTAGCCACGCAAGTGTCTGACCTCTACCGATATCCACTCGAACTGGATCTGAAGATCCTCTTCTTCTCTATCACATCTTCAAAAATTAGATCTGGATTTGATTTAGAGAATCTTTAAAACACCTTTCGAAGATCAGCAGTTGTCCTTTGCAGCAGTGCAGCCTTCTAGCTTTTGTCGCCTTTCTCTCATCTGGATTGCACCAACCAAGATCCAAAACTCCTTTTGGACGTGGAGAGGAGAGGGAGAAGTGGAACTTGGCATGGAGGAGGAGGGGAGAGGCAGCCTTGGGGCATGGAGAACTCTTTTCTCAATTTCAGATACTCCTTGAGTTGGGCGCAGGGTCTTATTTATAGACTAAGCGTGATCCAACTCCTCTTCTTCCCAACCAATCACAACCCTTTGTGAAATCAGATCTAAATCTGATTGGTGGGAATAGAGTCCCCTGGATTCCTCCTTAGAGGGTGCCTAAGACCAGTCAAAGTTGGTTCTTAGGAGAACTCTAATTGGAATCCAAAAAGGAGATGGAGTCCCTTGTCCAACAAGGGACTCCTAGGCGCCTCCAACTTGGGCACACGCCAAGGGTGGCGTGCGCCCTCCTCCTTGCCAGGTTCTGGAGGGGGACAGGCCCCCACCAGCTCTCCAATAGGTGCATGACATGTGGTCAAAAGTCAAAGTGTCAATGGTCAACATTTGACCAGTCAAAGGTCAGACTTTTGACCAAAGTCAAAGGAACAAGAAATGGCAGGTGACCAAAAATGGCAGGTAATGTCTTACAAAATAAGACAACCTTTTCTGACTTGGACAACCTCCAGTCAGACCATATGAAGGCCTCTGATTGAGCACAAACTCCTTTGGCTCAGTCAGGACAACTTATTTATGATAGTAAAAGAAGAACGTTAGGTTCAATCGAGTGCTAGCACGATTTTCTTGAACCTAATTGAATCTCATTCAGATCAATTGAACTAGATCAGTTCAATTGATGATCACCAGATTCAAACCCTTGTTTGTGTGACCCAGTTAGGTTCAGTTCTGTATGGTAATGGGATATGTCATGATCTCTATCATCGACATCATCGAAACTCCTTTCGATGGATCAGAACTCTTCTGATTCGAACAGCTAGAATGATCGATCATCTAAATCATTCTAATTGCTCCCAAAATCCACCAGTGACACCTAGCAGTATATGGTGGCAACCCATCAGAGCTGAATGCGAACCTCTTGGTGCAGCTACCTGTGTGATTAAGTTCTTCTATCTTGAGCCCCGATCAGATTAGGGTTAAGGTGAACTCGTCAAACCCTAGTCTCTGTCATATGATGTAATCATTCGATTCAAGTCCAATGTGAAAATCTAAATAGAAACTCTTTCTATTATTTCACTCTGCCATGGCCATGGGCTTCTGGACTTGATTCTCATGATCATCATAGGGCTGCTCCTCTACCACCGAGGTAGATAGATTCCATCTTGATGCAATCCAGTTCCTACAATGAACATGCTATAGCCAACATACACCTCAGGGTTCCATATGGCTAGGAGACCGAGTAATGGTGTAGTCAAACTATAACACCCTCAAGGTGAACTGCCGATGCACCTCAGGTCAAAGAACCAGACACACTACTGCAGCATCGAGTCAGTCATTGACGAGAAGGTAGACTTCCTAATGACTACTCGAGGTGGTCACGCTCAGTGCCCTCGTTCTCTAACGAGTACCTGTACTCTCGCTCCGGTGTCTCCACACCATAGACTCAAGACTCATCTACTAAAGAGAAGCGATTGTACACCAACCTTTCGGATCAATCACCATCCTCGTGATGATCCTATGGTCGGGAGCATTTTATGAGTTAATAATGATTATTCATGTCTTAAATTTTCAACTCTTGAAAATATGAATTATCATTACCATTAACTCAAAGGATGTATCACAGACACTAAATATACATATGTGATAGAAAATAACCCATTTTATTGATTTAGTCAAAATTATAATTTTGCCCCTAGAAGTGTATTACAAGTGTCAGCCAATTCTGGCTTCTAGGGCACATATATCTAACATTAAAATTATGTAGACTTAGTCTAAG